>OZ010799.1:287301897-287409397 GCA_963932465.1 Maratus speciosus
AAAAATATTATTAAAATTATTATAAAAATATTATATTATTATTTTATTATTATTAAAAAAAAAAAAAAAAAAAAAAAAAAAAAAAAAAAAATTTTTTTTTTTTTTTTTTTTTTTTTTTTTTTAATATAAATAAATATATATTATCTTTTAATCTTTTAATAAAATTTAATCTTTTTCATTTTTTACGATTTTTAAAATTTTAACATCTTCTTCAAGAGGTGGTTCAAAGTTCAAATTTATTCTATTACAGTTTTTTAGGCACCAACCACCTTCATCAAAAATCATTTCCATTTTCATTTCTGGATGGTTCCTTATTATCAGGTAACAATTTATAATTTGAGATAATTCAGCATAGCGATTAAATTTTTTAGCTTCTTCTTCCAGTTGGTTTAATGACATTCGTGAAAGTTTTTTGTAAAATGTTTGCGGAGAATCATAAGTGTTTAGAGAATCAGCAGTTCTGGCAAATTCCATGTCTGTTATACCTCTTGTTTACAGATTGGACAGAAATTTTGTTCTTCAAACCACCTCTTTATACACCCTTCATGATAATAATGATTGCATGAGAGAAGCAGTGCTTTATCGTTACATTTAAACGTTTCTAGGCAAATCGAGCATTTATCATTTTCAGAAAGTTGTTTCTGATCTAGTTTTACAATTGGAAGAAAATTTAAAACACTTTCTGGAACTGGGTGTTTTTCGGAGGGTGGATTGTTTATTGCTGCTAAAAATTCTAGAGCGGTTGCCGGTAGTTCGTATTGTATATAAAAATCCTCTATATCCATTAAATATTGTAAACATAAAGCTAACAATCTGAAAGACGGCAAATTTAAATCAGTTAAATTGTGTAAATTGATTGTTATTTCCGTATCCATTAAATTATCTAAATTTACGTTTTCCATTTCGACAATGTCTGTTAAGTCTACATCAGTTGTCACATCCGGTACACTCTCATGCAATTCTACTTGAACTGTCGGATCTAATTGAAAGGAAATTTCCATATCTGAGACATTTGAATTTCGGTAAGGAGATATTGGATACATTATTATGGAAGTAATAAAATGTGTTAAAGAATCATGCATTAGATTTTGAAATAAACTCATGTTATAAGATTTTTATAACTTGACTCTATACAAAAAAAAAAAAAAAAAAAAAAAAAAAAAAAAAAAAATTTTTTTTTTTTTTTTTTTTTTTTTTTTTTTTTTTTTTTTCAAACATGTTCAATATACGAAATCTGGATTGCCTCCCGTTTCCAACCGTAGAAAGCTTTTACTAATGAACAAGATTTTTTACCACAATCCTTGCAAGGATAATTTAAAGTAATGTCATGCATTATTTTTATTGGGTATTGTACTTGTTCCTTTAACCATTTACCCGTTTTCAGACCTATAGCTCTTAACACAATACCAGATTCTTTTACAAATGGAAGCCATTTATTTGGATCTCCATCAATATAACCATTATCTGCTACAGCACATCCATCTATTGGTTTATCGTGTTCATCAAATTCCACAGATAAAAATATTTCTTGAGAACGTGGCGAACTTAAAGTTAAAGTATTGAATCCATGATTAAACGGTACACCTCGTTTTCGTTTTAAACATACGCGCCAAGCAAGAAATGCTATAGTTAATACACACTTTTTATTTTTACATTGCCAACATGGATATTTCAAAAAACTTTTCTCATATAATACTGTGCAAGACAAATTTTGGCTTTTCAAAAATCTAAAGGCATCTTGATCTACTGCAATCAATTCATCATGGAGAGAAATGTCAAACTCAGCTGAATTAGAAAATAATCTAAACTCGGAATCGTAGACAACTGCAATTTCAACAGGAGACGAATCGCTATATCGAACTGCCACACAAGCAATAGTTGAAAACATGATACTCGTCCTTTAATATTAAAGAAAAAGAAAGATGGTAAATGAGGGATGTGTTTAAATAAAAAAAAAAAAAAAAAAAAAAAAAAATTTTTTTTTTTTTTTTTTTTTTTTTTTTTTTTTTTAAATATCTATATTTTTATTGCGTGTAAAATGTCTTAAATCTTCTTCAAGTCTCTTTGCTTTTTCTTCCAAAAACTTTAAAATTTTTCTGAGTAAGGTTTTAACTTCTCCATTATAAGAGTCCTGTTTATTTTTAAGTGATTCAAGCGTTTCTTTTAGTTGTGTGTTTTCAACTACAAGCTGTTGGTTCATTGCCATTAAATCATTTGAATAAACCATTTCTTCTTGTTTATTGCTAAACTAAAATTGCAGAAACACAATATATGAGGTGTTCAGTATTCATTTCATTTATTTTCCACTTTCTCTTCAATTATATTAATTTCTGTTGCTTCTGGTATATGAAGATGGTTTTTTAAAACTCCTTTTAAGTAAATAATCTCAAAATCTTTTTTTTCAATGGTATGTTCGTACTGCGACATTTCTTCTTTTTTCAAATCCCAAAGTTCTTTATGTTTTCGGTGTAAGCGATCAATTTTCTCATTTTTCTGTTGTATGATTTTTTTTAACGTTAAAATGTTTTTTTTTAATCGCTTAATATTATCGTTCCCCGGAATCTTAGTTGGAGTCTTCTTTTTACGCGGCATGGTGAATATGTAAAGTATGTAAATTTAAAATGATTTTTTATATTATTCTTATTAAAAAAAAAAAAAAAAAAAAAAAAAAAAAAATTTTTTTTTTTTTTTTTTTTTTGGGGGGGGGGGGGTCAGTTTTTCATTGGGTGCAGGAGATTCATCTTCTCGTTACGTTTGATTCAAATAAATCAGATAAATTTTCATCATCTGAATCAGATAAATCAGACAAACTTTGATCATCTGGATCAGATAAATCAGGTAAACTTTCATCATCTGAATCATATAAATCAGGTAAATTTTCATCATCTGAATCCAACATGTTGTCAGAATATGATATAGGCCGGTCATGATCTATTGAAACTAAATGAGATAATCCTTCCTCAGATGATATTGCAACACCTGTTGTAAGCGGTTTTGTTGTAATGAGGCATGAATAATTTAAGCCTTTTTTCCCATTAATTACAGAATATAAATCATCTTTATTCAATTGTTTCCGACAACATGGACATTGTAGTTTATATTTCGATTTCATTATCCATAAGGCAATACAATCTTTATGAAAAGAATGTTGACATTCTGAAAGCGTAAAACAATCCTGGGGTTCTTTCTCTTCTAAACAAATAGAACACTCATCCATGATTCAAATGTAAACTGACTCTTGAGAATGGGAGCTTGATGCTGCTCTAAAATAATTTGTTTCATCGTTTTTTTTTTTTTTTTTTTTTTTTTTTTTTTTTTTTTTCCTAGAGGTTGCATTTAATTTTTTTTAGAGGTTGTTCGTTGGTTTCGTGTTCCGTTAAATCGTCATCTGGAAACTCTATGCAAGGTAAACTCTCTACTGATTCTAAATAAATACCCGAAGGTAATAAGATTGAATGTTGAAAAGTAATCATTTCATCAACAATGCCACTAATTTTATAACAACCATCTCCAAATGTTAATCGAGAATGTATCTGCATACGCAATATTCCCATGAAACTACCCATTTTAGATAAAGTTTCCCGTAACTTGCTTGCATATGTGTGTGAAATTTTGTGCCCATCAAACATTCTTAAACTCTTTACACACCAATTTGGAAATGTAATCGGAATCTTTTCTTTTTTATGCTTCAAACGACAATCAATACATAACTCCGGATCACAATTACGAATAAAAAAACGACCGCCATCGTGCAATTTATCTAAAGTTGTTTCGCGCATAGAGGAAGCAATTAATCGTAAGGGTTCGCAATCCCGTGAAACTATCGAATATCCGTCATCTTTTCTAGAAAGCGACCACTCCCCTGCTATGATAAATGTGTACATTTCATTTCTATATATTAATCTTCTTAAAGATACATTCTCTTTCGCAACATTATGTGGTTTAGAGTATTTAGCCAAGCCACTTGAATGAATCTTATAAACTTTACTGTTTTGTAAAACATTTTTCCATTCTGGAGTAATTAAATTTAATACTTGTGTTCTATTTACCAAGTCTTGAAGCGTTATTGAAAGAATGTGATTATCAAGAATACAATTAGCCAATGAAGTATAATCCATTAGAAGTGAGCTTTATTCTAAAAGGTTATACAAATATATTTTTATTAAAAAAATTAATTTAATTTAATTTAATAATATTTATAAAAAAAAAAAAAAAAAAAAAAAAAAAAAAAAAAAATTTTTTTTTTTTTTTTTTTTTTTTTTTTTTTATTGGTTTTCTACTTGTGGAAATTGTGGATCGTATCCTTTACACACTGTACATCTGTCTTTGAAATATTGTTTCACCTCTCTTTGCACTTTATAAAAATATAAAAATGGTTGAGTGAAATCTTTCTTACAGGTACATACATTTCTCCCCACTTCTTGGTGTGGTAAACTTTTCAAACAAGACGATATATGCCAACCATACCGTTTATTGTATGTGATTCGTACATTGAGTGTAGGTCGTCTGAGTACATCCTGTTGAAAATTTAACAAAGTCCAGTACTTTGCATATTTTTTAAATCGTTTCACAGTCTCTTTTACTTTGTGCTCGGGTAAACACAGTAATTTTTTATAAAAGAGTTCTGGGTCATCGTCCGGAGACAGTTCGATCAAATGAGCCGGGGAATGCATACTTAATTTTAATCAAGTATGGTGAATTTTTGCAACACCTCTCTGAGATCTTGCGATTACGGTTTTTATATGGCTCTCTTTTTGGGTACGTTGAGTGGTTTCGCCTTGGTTCAAATGGTATCGTATTGGTTAGGAGTGGATGGGCAAGGAGGACTTTTGGGGTGTCCCGACACATTCATTCTTTGTAAAGTTTTTTCCAGACTCTCGTCCAAAAAGTAATACTGCGGTACATTGATACCGTAATAGTTAACCAGGGTCGTTCTGGGAAAAGGACAAAATACAATGGTTTCCGAGTCTTTCAATTCGTTCTCTAGTGTCTCCACCCAAGAGCCGATCCAGTCCGATGGTTTTTGTATTTTTCTTTGTAGAGGGAGGGGTAGTTTTTCAAATCCTTCAAAATACACTATACACCGCAAGATAAACTGGAGGATAGTTTCAATGTGCTTAGAATCCTCCAACTCTATCCACTGATCCACCAGAGGGTCCCAACTATACACCCGATTCGATCCTTTGACAATGGGGAAAAATCTCTGTTGGATCCCATGGAGGTGTCGCTTCAAGTCCGAAATCGTTTGGGTGGCTTCCAGGATCCAGTCCCAACCCATACCCATCTGCAGTAAAAATGCGTCTTGGGTGGGTGTCGAATTGAACGCGCAATACACGATCGTGTCCAGGGTCAATCGGTTCGATTCTGCGGGTGGGGGTTTTACCAGCGAACCGAAACGCGGCTGCAACTGAGTCAGGCGATCCGCTACAGTCTCAGGGTCATATCGGTTTCGCATTCGGTTACAAAGGGCAAAATAAACGGGCAAACACAATTCAGGAGACGCGAGTACATGGCGCAAGGGGCTTGACACATTTTTAAAATGAGGGCACATCTGGATGAGAAGTTGGTCAACGGGTTGAAATATGCCTGCTACCTCACTACGAGGTGAAAACCGTTTATACCAGGTTCTCAAGATGCGGTTGCGAGGCGACACCAACGATTGAATAAAACGGGACTGCTGTGTGAAGAACGCAAAACACCATGAAGCGGGGCTGAAATTTATTTTTTAATTAAAAAGACTTACATCGTGTTACTTGCAGACGCCGGTACAAATCGTGCATCATAATCTCGTGGTAAACAAACTGGTAAGCTATTCAACCGCGTTAAATCCTTTTTTGAAATATTGCTGGTACATTTTTTACAACGAATGCTAATTATATTTAAATGTCTAATCCTTTGAGCACAGTATCCATGATAAAAATGCCTGCAAGTAAAAACAAATATCATGCAAGGTTCTATAAGTGTGTTACACACTTTGCACATTACATTTGTTGGAAACGCTTTTTCACACACTTCAATCATGTTTTCACCATAATTAGTACTATTGGGGAGCAATGGCTGAATGGGGAGCCAATAACCGGAAGTGGAAGAAATCGTAATAGTCGGAGAACTCGTTTCTATACGTATATATCGAGACATGATGCCCATTCCAAGAAAACAACCCCAGAAAATGTTCGATCAATTTTCCAACATTCGATTATGAATCCAATCTCCAGTTTCTTTCAATCGCAATTTATCTATAGGTAGAGGCTTTTTGCAGGTCTTGCATCCAGTTCGCGTTCCAATTTGAGTGACACACTTGTGATGATAAATGTGCCCACACTGCATCATAAACATAAATTTCACATCAACACGCTCTCTGCACACTTTACATTTGATATCTGGTAAAGCATTTTTGCTCAGCTCTATCGTATTAAATGTTGAAATTTCCATAAAAACTATTAAAGAAAGAACGGCAAAAAGTTTTAGGGACGAGTGTGGTTTACACAGGTTGCATTTGTCAGTTTTATAGACTATATTTATTAAAAAAAAAAAAAAAAAAAAAAATATTTTTTTTTTTTTTTTTTTTTTTTTTTTTTTTTAAGGTTAGAGTATTCTTGATTTATATTAAAAAAAAAAAAAAAAAAAAAAAAAAAAAAAAAAAAATTTTTTTTTTTTTTTTTTTTTTTTTTTTTTTTTTAATATAAATCAAGAATACTCTAACCTAAATCTTTTAGAGGCACACTTGTACAATGGAAAACGCTTTTCAGTTCCACAATCTCCCCGTTTTAGTTCAGTTTAAGATTTTGAGACAATATGTCCCCTTTCTCTGCAAGACTTTTGTACTCTCTCACTTGCCAGAGTTTTCCGAGTTACTAGACTATCGGTATTCTTGGTTATATTTATCCGAAACCTTTATCAATCTATACCGTACTCTAAGGTGTCTCGATACGGGAATCTATTGGAATTTGGAACAGGATGCGAGTACAGGTTATTATGTATCCGTAGATACCGAAAAAATTACTTTTACTCTTTGCGGTATCAATGAAGATTCCCAGTATGATTTTGCACATTATGTTGTTTACCCATTTTATAAAGAAAGAATGTGTATTTCTGTACAAACGTGGCAGAATTTTTTAACAATGTTTTTAAACAAATATTCCCCAACTAACAGAGTTCGCGTCTATGAAACAAACAACGGTGACTACTTTTATGTCAATTATTTTAACAAAAAGGTGTATTGGAGTAAGAAAATTTATGCTGTTAAAGATAAAAAATGCATCATAAAACACAATTTATATAAAACATCTATAATTAAGTTGAAACGTAATGATATTATTCAATTCATACATCATAATGTGGTTCCCTATCAACCTCTTAAAAGAACAGAACAGGAACTTGAACCAATATCGTTAGAATCCTACATTTTAGATCCTCAAGATAAACGAGTGTATAATCAAAGAAAAATTTTGGAAATGAACTTTCAAATCGTGGAAGATCATATATCTTTATACACTTTCCGCTCATCTCAAAGACGCCGAAAACTTACCTCAAATTTTTGGAAGCGTTGGAGAAACAAGTTTACAGAATTGAATAATCTTTTTAAACCTTTGAAATCATGCCAATGTCGTATACAAAAAACTTGAAAAAAAAAAAAAAAAAAAAAAAAAAAAAAAAAATTTTTTTTTTTTTTTTTTTTTTTTTTTTTTTTTTTTTTTTTTTAACAGTTATTACTGCGTCAAGTAACAAGGTAACATGGCTCTCAAGAGAATGAAATCTGAAAAATTTGTATCATTCGCCGATTCGAAAAACGAAATAATTTATTATACAGTAAAAAATACATCCAAAGATATAGACTTTATTCGCGAGTCTCACAGACGCACAGCTTTAGAAAAAATTATTTTTAAACATCCCAAGTCTCAACTACAACATGTACGAAATTTAATATCTTTTTGGAGAACTCGAGATATTTCCATTGTGTTTGGAAATTTAGGCCGGCAACCATTTTTACTAAATTATTATTTAGATTTATGTTTTAGTTTTGACGAAATTATCAAAGTGCAATGTAACTGGGACCTCTCTTTAGAGTACCAATGTACCAAATGTAAAAATATTGATTTTTTAATCATTGTGGAACCTTATTTTGGCTTCACCGTACATAAAAACCCAACCGTGAAACACTTAATTATTTTGACAAGTCATATGAATCTGTGTTATTGGGGGAAGGAGGAGATTGATTATTATTATCTACACCTTTCCAATATCAACATTTCTAGACTACCCGATCCACATCTTAAAAACTGCAAAGTGTTGAAGCCCCCCATTTTCCATAAACAGGTTCAACCGGATGCATTGCCTCAATCCATTCTTTTAGATGTCTCCGATTCTAAAACTGCACATGAAGCATATTTAAGACTTTTAACTGGGAGAGAAATGATTCATAACAATCCTTTCAACTTGCACCTAAACTCGAGGGATGAAGCCGTCTTGAAAATAAATTTACATTATCACAGAAAACGGATTCAAGAACTTGGGGCGAGTGGTAGTTGGAAAATTCTTCAGGATAGGGATCCCATTAACGAGGACAGTTTGATGATGGATTCGTTCCTTTACAAATTTTTAAATAAGACGTGAACCAGTTCTCAAACGAATCGTAATGGAGGTGGGGGGAGCTTTGTTTCCTTTCTGTAATTAATCGTTGTACGGTGGATTCGTGTATAAAAATTCCATTACCGTTCGGTATATTATAACGTTCAGTTTCGGGTACCAATGATTTCAATGAAAGGTGAGGTACTTCATAACCCAGACACCATAAAATGGCATAACCAAAAAAATAAAAATTTTTATTATCATCCTCATAAACAATAATGTCATAATTCTTTCCGTCTCGTATGACCGTATGGGGAAGTTTAAAATAGTTCCATTTCAATTTAGACATTTTGTTCTTTATTTGATTGATAATTAAGCGTGGAGGGAGAGCGTTCGTACTATGAGAATGGGATGAGTCAAAAAATAAATTCCCCTCGAAAAGGGCAAGTGGTATTAAAAAACTTGCTACATAGAATTTAAATTAGATATATTTGGAATTTTTAAATTGTATTTCAAAGGAACAGTTTAATTTATCCTGGTGAATAACAAGGAGAAATGCAACATTCCGAGGACACTGATCACGTAAATTCCCACATTGAACTGGATGTAAAAAATGATCGTTTAAAAGAGATTATTAAGAACATTACAAAGAAATGTACCGTTTATGACGAAGAAATAAAAACTTTGCTGCGAAAAGCTATAAAACTGATGGAAGAAAATGTAGGACGGCTGGAAACGGAATTGAGACTGGTTGCAAATATTGATAGCATAGAAAGTCTGTAAGGAAAAAAAAAAAAAAAAAAAAAAAAATATATATATAAATAATTTTTTTTTTTTTTTTTTTTTTTTTTTCAATATATATATACGTTATATATGTATTTTTTTTTTTTTTTTTTTTTTTTTTTTTTTTACAATGGTTCTTTCCATGCTGCAGGGTTTTCCCATTTCGGAGGTAGCAATGCATCCTTGTCAGACTTGGGGAATATAGGATCAAACTTGACCATTGCTTTTTGCAATGTTGATGGGTTCATAAGCATGCCGCTATTGGGATTTTTTTCGTTTGTAATGTTTGGATACAAATCCTGTTCTCCAATAGTAAATGGATTTTGTCTTTGAAATGGATTCATCAAGATTTTACTCTTAGGTTCCCTTTCGTTGATAAGATTTGGATGTAAGTCCTGCACTTCAATATTAAATGGATTTCGGTTTTTAAACTGCTCCATTACTTTTACTTGTTTACTGAATTCGTACAATAAAACAACTGTGTAAACTGAGACAAAATCTGGATTATATATAGTCACCGTCTGCACAGCCGAAATGCTTTGGAGTGACTGAAATGGGAGAAGGAAATTGCTCCACTTATATAGGTTGCATCACTGCACCATCTGCACAGCTTTGGGGCGACTGGAATGGGGCAAGGAAAACGCTTCTCGCTTGAGTAGAACGCCTGCACAGCTAAACAAGTTTTGAGCGACTGAAATGGGAGAAAAAAACGCTTCACCTATATACTAGCCAAAAAAAAAAAAAAACTTTGTACTAGTTTTTTTTTTTTTTTTTTTTTTTTTTTTTAAATAATTATTTACATATTCTTCCAGAGTTTTAATCAAGTTATGGTTTATACATCCAGTTTTCTCAAGAGAATCAACCAACGACAAGAGGCTCCTCCCGATGCTTACATCCTTTACAATTTGGAAGGTGGCATGTATTGGATCAATGCAAAGGATTTCCCCAATTTTACTCTCGAATGGATTGGTTTAAATAAAAGCCCACCTTATACCCTGGATTTAAGTTCAGTGGGTACCCATGCAGTCATTTTAGATTTGGATTATTTTCACAACCCTTCAGGAATTGGGACCAGCATTTTTCAAGTGATTGAAGCAGTCCTCAAAATGATTTTTTTACCCGCTCTTGGAAATTTTACTTATATTATTGCTCGGCGACCCGGTCATTTAGGCATGCATATCCATTTACCCGAATTAAAGATTGGATATGACGATTATATTCTTTTGTGTGAAATGTTACAATATCGATTGCGTCAGGCGTTAATGGGTAATGAAATTTATAAATTAGACATTTTATTGCATGCGATGCTTCCCAATGCCTCGAAACCAGATAAAAATCCCTATGTCCCTTTACATCTTATTTATGTGGATGAAGCAAATACATTTCACTTCAACTTGGTGAAATTTAGCGAAGAATATCCTATTCTTAAAAAAAAGTTTGTGAAACGCAAACACAACGAAAATTCCCTTTTTAGGAGTTTACTCAAATTATCTGGTTTAAAAATGTTGATTGGGGAATTGAAACAGCTTATGATGCCTGTAATCTGTTCCCGAATGGATGCTCCCACCCACACGCTTTCATACGCCACATCCATTGGTAAACATCCCACCATGTCTGCAGATTGGCATGATGTTGCGACGTTTACGTACAAGCGTACCAATGAACCGGGTTACATTAGTAAATGTAAAAAACTCGTTTTTGATAAAGACAATTTACTCAAAGTCTATTACCATTTAAAACTGAGTGCTCGTAACATGATTGAGTTCGAAACCAATAACCATGCTCTCAAAATGTGGCACAGGCGGTTTGGGCATGCCTCGACGCTGGGCGATTCTCATATTCCAGACCTTTTTAAAGACGTGCATGACATGCTACAGTTTGAGCACATGTCCCTCGCCGAAAATCCCAATCCCATTAAAACCGTAATGCAGTTTAACGAAGGGTATTATTTTTTACCGGTGTTTTATACCCTGTGTAAACACTATCGGCTTGACTCGACAACCATGGTGGATCACCTAATGGCGCTCCTCGATACCGAATACCACCCTCTCCTCCAAAAAATTCAGGCGATCGACCCTAAAATTATCGATTTTACCATTTCCGAAATATCCCTGCACACGCTTCATTATTGTGCCGACAACCTTTATAAGGAACAACCCAAAACAAATCGAGAGAAACTAGAAAAAATTATTGAAAATAATCAACGGGTCATCCTGTCGGTCACCACACACGATCAAATCAATGAACTCGTTCGAAATATGCAAGAACGGCATTCCCCCATTCTCGTGCTCAAATTAAAAAATGCCTTGAAAAAACCTTCGCGGTTCATTTGGAATGCTTTAAACGACTCATGGCAAGAGGTCAGCGGAGACCGGGAAATTACCGATCATATGCACAATTTATGGAATCATGTCAAACAATATTATAACGAATATAAACAGTCGGGGGGATTGGGAGGACCCGATGAGGAACTCATGAATCAATTTAATATCACCAAGGTTGTGTCCGCCATCCTAAGTGATACGGCAATGGAACGCAAAGATATTCAAATGGATGCCCATAGATGGCTTTTGCGCTTGCAGGATGGTGTGTTGGATTTACTCACCGGACATATTGGAGGGGTAGTGCCCGAGTTTTTCCTCTCGGATCGTAAAATTGTGCTGGGGATTCCTCGAACAGAAATGATGTTACTGTGTAATCAAGCGCCTCAACTCGAGACCGTATACGCCCAGTTAATCGACAAATCCTTTTTCTTGAAATATTTACAAGCGTTGTTTTTGGATCACGCTAATAATTTGGCCGATGCGTTAAGAGGCCTGTTTCCCGAGACCATGGATGAGATGATAGACTCGATGCTCCTTTTTTATGTGAATCTGTGCAAATGTGGTTCGTTTGAATACGAGTGGCTGTTGTACATGTTGGACGTGTTGGCGAGTGTGTTGGTGGCCACCAATTACGAGCGTAAATTTTTCGTTTGCAAAGGGCTCACGCGGAATGGAAAAAGCAAACTGTTTGAATTGATGGGAAAAGTGCTCGGCGGCTACTACCACGCCATTCAATCGGAAAATTTTTCACCCGGTCATTCCGCCAACAATGCCACACCCGAACTAGCTTCGACCCTCTTTTCATGCCGCATGGTTACTACCGAAGAATTGGAAAAGCGCATTGACGAAAACCGAGTCAAACAAATTACGGGTAATTCTTTTGTCGCCTTTCGAAACATGTATGAACAAAATTCGGGCGGGATTCCGACTGCCAAATTGTTTGCCACAACCAACAATTATCCGGAATGCAAAGCGTCGGAAGCCTTTAAAGACCGGGTCGTAGCCATTCCTTTTGACGCAGAATTTGTGGACGTGGCTCCCGATAAAACCTCTTTGCAAGTCGAAAAAAACACTTATAACAAAGACGTGTATGTGGTAGAACAATCTTATAAAGGTTGTTTTTTTATACTCTATTACCATTTAAAAAGACACATAAACCTGGAGGATGGCCTACTACATTATCGGGAAGAACCTCCCTGTATTGTGGAATTTACACATGATTATTTAATCCATGCGGATATTTATGTACAATTTAAACTCTTTATGGACGTGCAGTTGAAACCTGGATACCAAACGACAATGAACGAGGTCAAATCAGCCGTTCGACAGTATTTAAAAACAACAAAAAACACCTCCTTTCATGAAACGGATTTATTTATTTGTTTTGAAAAAGAATTTGGAGACTTGCGTCAAACGGATATTAATATAGCCAGTGATGCGTTTAGCTACACGAGTATCGCGGAGGAACCCTCCTCAAAAAAGAGAGTCAAATTGGATCAAGAATCCTCACTCGTTTTCTATGAAGGGGTGGTGATTAAAAATTTGAAAAGACAAAATTTCGATGACTAAAAACAAAGACATGTCTTGCAAGTTGAAACGTGAAGAATTTTATGATTTAAAATTGTTGCAGCAGGCTAAATTACCCATCGACACACTCATCCAAACCGTAGCTTCGAAAAGAGACTATGACATTGGCCAGCTTCGAACCGAAAGTCGAATCTGGAAGAAAATGTACGACGTGACGCCCGATTTGTTGGATGTGTTTAAGAAAGAGGGTAAAAATCACTTGAAGGTGATTAAAGATAATATCGGTACGTATGGTTATTTATATTTTGTAGCCGAGCATAGCAATCAATGGTATAACGCCCCTCATTTCGATTACCAACAGTTTCCATTGATGAAACATCGAGAATGTGTTTTGAGTCGTGTGAAAAAAATGGCTCACACAGTGGCAAAACAGAATACAAATGAATTTGATGCAACATGTTTATACCTGTTATATTTTTATGCTTTACTGGTCAATCCATCCTTGAATTGGATAACAATAGATTATTTGGCCAACGGAAATCGCTATCATCAGTTTGGAACAAGGTTAAAAGGAAAAATAAAGACGATTGTAAAAAAAATTTGGGTTTAAAAAAAAAAAAAAAAAAAAAAAAAAAAAAAAAAATGAAGACGATTGTAAAAAAAATTTGGGTTTAAAAAAAAAAAAAAAAAAAAAAAAATGAAGACGATTGTAAAAAAAATTTGGGTTTAAAAAAAAAAAAAAAAAAAAAATGAAAACGATTGTAAAAAAAATTTGGGTTTAAAAAAAAAAAAAAAAAAAAAAATTACATTTTATTTATATTTTTATATATATTATATTATATAATATATATATATATATATATATATTAAAAAAAAAAAAAAAAAAAAAATTTTTTTTTTTTTTTTTTTTTTTTTTTTTTTTGAATATATATATATTATATAATATAATATATATAAAAATATAAATATATATATATATATATATAAATATATATATATATATATATAAATATATATATATATATATATATATATATATATATATATATATATATATATATATATATAATATAATATAATATATATAAAAATATAAATAAAATGTATTTTTTTTTTTTTTTTTTTTATAATATATTATATATATTATATTATTATAGATATATACAAAAAAAAAAAAAAAAAAAAAAAAAACAATTTTTTTTTTTTTTTTTTTTTTTTTTTTTTTTTTTTAAATATATATATATATAATATAATATATATAAAAATATAAATAAAATGTAATTTTTTTTTTTTTTTTAATATAACATTTTATAAATGTATAATAAATAAATAAATATATATATATATATATATATTAATTATCTACTTATAAAAAAAGGAAAAAACATGTATAGTGTACGGGACGTGTTGCTCCGTTTGAAAAATCCTCAGACCAAATTAAAATACTTTCATTATTTGAACCAAAGGAATGCGCTCGATACAGCCATTGGATTAATCTACCGACACGGTTCTTTACAAATTGTATACATTTATTAAAGCATGTTGATTACTACTCTTTTTCTCTTTTTCCTGTACTTGGCTCTCACGCTCCTTTATGCTTGGACACAGCCCACACCCACACCGATTTCACCTTGGCCTCTCTTACCCGTTCCGAAAGCGCTCTCCCAATCCGCAACCCACTGTCAGGTCTATTCCGATTGTGCCGCGCACCATGTATGTTTAACCCAGACGTGCGTGCCCAAATTGTTGAGAGGTGGTCAGTGTAATCCCCAGACAGGTCAGTGGATTTCATTTCAAGTGAAAAAAGTTTCGTTTGCCATTTGCCAATGTTTAAAACCAGACTTGTTTACACAAAACTTTTTCGGGGGTGATTGTACGGTGAATGTCGGGTGCGGGGTGCATGGACACTACAACCCGCAGTTGAAAAAGTGTGAGTGCGATCCCGGCTATAAAGACAGGTCTCTACCCGGTGGACGTTTGACCTGTCAAAAATTACCCGTGTTTCAACAGAGCTGGGTGTGCGGTCCCGACGAACTCGAAAGGGGCCAGCTCCACACCCACGGATTTCATGCCGACTATGAAACTCAGCGCGTGCCACCTGCCCCCTGTGTCAAACGACCCTGTTCTTTTGATGCCTTGTCCGGAAGACCGCTGAAACATGGGAAATGGGAGCCCCAGTGGGGATGTGTGTGTGATCCCACCTATGGATTGTTTGGGGTGGTGTTGGAAGGTCACAATAAAAAGTACTTGACAAACACGGAAGGGTTTGATGCGTGTGCCAGCATCTTGGTCCAAGATCCCCCCGGACCGATCCCCGTCAAACTCATCACCTATTTTTACCTGGGATTCCGCGATCCCGTGTCCCTGATACGGTTTGAAAAGGTTCCTGAGAAAGATCTCATCCCCCTTTTGAGAGGGCAAAAAGGTCCCGTGATGATCACACAGTCGCGGTGGCGCTACGATTACGCGCAATATTATTTCAAAAACCATCCCACGTTTCGCGCTCGCACACGCAGCGTCACCCGATTATCCATCTTTGGCAATACTCGGCTCAATGAGTGGGATTATCGCGATGCTTTTCAACCCCTAGCCTGCACCGACGTAGCCAAGATACTGTACCCGCCTCATACCCCCGAATTGGTGTATCGTGTCTTGTATGAAAACCCTGTTTGCTTTGTCAACGATACGTTCGCACCCACCCTGTTTAAAGATAGGTTGATTGTCAATCCGTACCACTTTACGTTTGATGACTCAAACTATGAACACTTACAACGTTTTAATGCCTTTGTGTTTGAGTACGATGCTGGCTTTCAACGCTGGACGCTGGATTTAAACTATCCGTACGAGATTCGTCGCTACCGATTGAACGACTCCAATGTACCCCCTTATCTCTAAGGTTCTCGTTAATCAAGAATGAAGCGCGGTTATGAAGAGGAGAATGGGGAAGAGGAACCGAGAACGTCCAAATGTCGAAGAGAAGAGGAAACCATTTTGCAAGACTTGCACAGCAACCTCTTGAAAGGGGATTTAAACAGTCAGATTGAGAAACGCTTGTTTGAAACCCAAAAAGAATATTTTACAGTATATATGGAAAAATTGATGCATAAAATACCCATGGGAGAGGATTTGGTCAAAATTATTCAAAATCGTGGGAGTAGTAACGAATTTGAGTACATGTTTACGGCAGCTAAAAGCGTGATTCAATCCCAGATGCGAGTCAAACAAATTAAAGCGTTTCATGCCGTATTTGATATGGTTTACAGTTTAATGTGGCGTTATGTGCATGAAAAGGTGGTGTCCCCGACCCTCAACAAGGTGTTATCCTCTCATCAATTAAATGTCGCCTATGAAAAGTACCAAAATTGCTCCAACATGGAAGAAGAAGGACCTGTGATTGAAATGCAGTGCTTATTGTATTGCATTCAAGAAATGTTGGAAAGTCAGGAACCTGTTAAAATTCCCAACCCACTCTACAGTCGATTCACGCAACAAATGAAAGCGATGAGTGAATATGTCATCACAATACTCGTATCCTTGTCGAAACCCTCCACAGATGAAACGATTCGCGAAAGAAATGAAAGAGAGGATCTCGGCAAAACCATTCCGGAAAATTGGAGCTATGAGTCGAATCTAAACATGAAAACAAAAGAAGTCACGGAAGCGTCTCCAATTATGAAAGAGAGACTTGAGGAAAAGGAACCGGTTGAAAGTGGGGACGATGAAAGTTGTTCAAGTGATAACGATGACGACTAAAAAAAAAAAAAAAAAAAAAAAAAAAAAAAAAAAAAAAAAAAAAATTGTATACATAAATTTATTTTATAATATAAATATTAAAAAAAAAAAAAATTGTATACATAAATTTATTTTATAAAAAAAAAAAAAAAAAAAAAAAAAAAAAAAAAAAAAATTTTTTTTTTTTTTTTTTTTTTTTTTTTTTTTTTTTTATAAATATTTATATTATAAAATAAATTTATGTATACAATTTTTTTTTTTTTTTTTTTTTTTTTTTTAAATACTAAAAACGCACTTCACGAGAGACTCATCATGACGAGTTGCCGAGAGGACGCAGCAGCGTTTTCCCTTCTTCCATTTACCGCTGCTCGTTCAGTGGAAAATTTTGAGGCAGTACGTTCCGGTCCTCGCGAAAATCAACGTGCTCGAGAAAATGCACGAGTTCACCAGTCTCTTGAAACATCGCTCTTCGTGGACAGACGCTTCCGACGAGTTCGCCCGGCTGATCCCGGTCCTTCGCTCGCTGCGGGAAGGCCTGTACCTTCCCTCCGGAGAAGACGTTCCCTCGCACGGTTATTACGTGTCGTGGGGCGGCTTGGGAAGCTCAGGAGTCGTGTTCACCCTGTGCTGCATACGCGAGAGGACGTTTCGATGTGCTGCCCGTTCCGAAGTGCATCGGTGGAGCGTATCCACGAAGGCGTCGAACCTGCGGGACTTTCTGGAGCGCTTCCTGGAGGAGTACCGCCCGCCGGAACCAGACGCGGTCTTTGCCTATCGAACCGACACCCGGGACGTGGTTTTCGTCAATCCTTTGGCCGAGAAACTGATGGTGAACTGTCGTATATATCGGATGATAAATAACCAATGTATTATCAAAAATGTTTCGGATGATTGGTTCAACACAAAAACAGAAACTCGTTTCTATTTGAAAAAAAATAATGCGATCAAATTCCATTTTAAAAGGTTCAGTTCATCATATACTTCATTTTTTAGAAATCCAGTGATTAATAGGAAGGAAATACTCAAACCCATGTCTTTAGAATCTCACCTCTTGAACGATGATTATGAAAATAAAGACTATGATGACTCGTTCCGTGAAAAGTGGAAAGGAGGTCCTTTACCGATCAACAGAAAAGCCTGTCAATTTGAAATTTTATTGAATCCAAACGAAGCGATATTTGTAGACATGTCTACAACAAATTTGTGTATAACTGGGCATTATAATAATGTGAATTTGTTTAAGTTACTTTCAAAAAATATCAAATATATCTCCCATATCTGAAAAATAAGTTGCTCTGAGAAAGTTATTAAAGCATTAAAAAAAAAAAAAAAAAAAAAAAAAAAAAAAAAAAAAAATTGTTTTTTTTTTTTTTTTTTTTTTTTTTTTTTTTTTTTTTTTTTTTTTTTTACAAATTTAAATAAATAGGTATATGCAGGGTATGTGTCAGGTATGTGCAACTCATCGTTTTAAAACAAGTTGTAATGGCCAACACTATTCAATCTAAAGATGATTTTTTAATGTTCGCCATCGCTGAAAATGAAAGCCGTCGCTCTGCAACGCCTCTTCCGCCTCCTCCAGGAATGTTAATAGCTAAAGAAATGGACGATCCTTCCAACACTATTCAATGTAAAGATGATTTTTTAATGTTCGCCATCGCTGAAAATGAAAGCCGTCGCTCTGCAACGCCTCTTCCGCCTCCTCCAGGAATGTTAATAGCTAAAGAAATGGACGATCCTTCCAACACTATTCAATGTAAAGATGATTTTTTAATGTTTGCCATCGCTGAAAATGAAAGCCGTCGCTCTGCAACGCCTCTTCCGCCTCCTCCAGGAATGTTAATAGCTAAAGAAATGGACGATCCTTCCAACACTATTCAATGTAAAGATGATTTTTTAATGTTTGCCATCGCTGAAAATGAAAGCCGTCGCTCTGCAACGCCTCTTCCGCCTCCTCCAGGAATGTTAATAGCTAAAGAAATGGACGATCCTTCCAACACTATTCAATGTAAAGATGATTTTTTAATGTTTGCCATCGCTGAAAATGAAAGCCGTCTCTCTCTAACGCCTCTTCCGCCACTTTTGAGCATGGTTAAAGAAAAAGATCTCTATGATGCGTGTTGGATGTTGGACGAACCAGTCGCCAAATCTGAAATAATAAAAGTTTTGGAACTCACATCTGAAATGGAAGAAGAATATTTGAGACAAGATACAGCTTCTTTCAACCGTTTTTATGCAATTTACAATTTTCAAAATCATGGATTCTCGGCGTTACTTGGAAATATAAAAAAAGATCCAATTCTGTATAATAATACTGATTATTGAGATACTTATCAAATAAAAGCAATTTTAGTAAATATTTATACATTGAAAGTAAGAAAAATAATTCCGCATACGAAGCGAATATTATCAATTATCCTATTGATACTCATAATCTTAAAATTTAATAAAAAATCCAATTAAAGGGAAAGTCACAACATGTAAAAGGATTTGCGAAAAAGAAATTATACCAAATACAAAAACCAGCAGCGATAAAAATATACTTGTTATAAACTATACATTTAAAAAACTTACTTATACGCCTGAAGATTTTTGACTGCATACATGCAAATACTTTTTTAAAAATACACTCCATCATTTTACTTTATTTTTATTCCTGTATCATAAATGTCAATTTATAAGTAGCTTTCTATCATTTTTCAAACCTACACAAATGAAAAAATGTGTGTTTTAAATGCTTTGAGGAAAAAAAAAAAAAAAAAAAAAAAAAAAAAAAAAAAAAAAAAAAAAATTATATATATATATATATATATATATATATATATTTTTTTTTTTTTTTTTTTCTTAAATATTATATTAAGCATTTTAATGACAGCCTGAAACAATACACTCCATGTATTATAAACGCTTTAGTCAAAAAGATTTAGATTTAGCCATCGCTAAGGAATCCATTACCACAGAACATGTCGCTCGTATTTTAAATTTTTATAAAAATGATGTGTTTGTTCTCAAAGGACTCTCTTCTGTCCAATCTCTTCGATCGGTCATTCCGGATGTGACCCAAATCGATTATCATCAAGAACAAGACTTGTATTATGTAAAAGTACAATCCTGGCCCCACATCAAAACCATGTGTCTGAAATTTGCCCGAAAAAATCCTTGCCAATGGATTTATGTAACGCAGGATGATGATCAACTCTTATTTCGGTACAATTTGGATACTTTTACTCTTGAATTACCTCCATCCCTTTAGTATTTGGTCCACCCCCCGTTGGCTAAAATGACCTTTTCTAAGCGCCTCGGCATCGATTCAATCAATTTGTCAAAGTAGGCAGTCTCCAGTTGCTGAAAGGTGCTGTATACATTTTCATACAATTGATCTCTGTTTGTGGCATCGTGCCGGGTTCGTCTCACCAGTTCGGCCCACACATTTTCAACGGGATTCATGTCCGGTCCTTTGGGGGGCCAGTCATCCATGACATCAATGTTGTGCGCATTTAACCAGTGTTCGGTGAGTGTACTAAAATGCACCGAGGACCGATCGTGCATGTACAACAACTCATTTTCATGTAAATGGCGTTCCAGGGTCGGGAGAATGACATTGGTATAATAGACAGAATCTAACGTTTTTTGATGCACGCGAAGCATGCTTCGAAAATTTTTACCAAACGCCATCCATACGCACACAGTAAACCTTCCTTCCGGATTGGAGGAAGGGACTAGAAATTGTTTTTCGAAACGACTACTGTGTTCAGGCCGATAGACACGCAAAGGCCCTTTCGATGAAGCCCTAAAAATTTTTTCATCGGAAAACACGACCCCTTCCCACTGTTCGACACTCCAATTAAAATAACGGCGAGCAAAGTCTAACCGTTTCTGCAGATGAATGTCTTTTAAAAAAGGTTTCCGCGCCGGAATGCGACATTTTAAACCTCCTTCTTTCAACCGATTGCGTACCGTATCCACGCTAATGTCCGGGGCCAAGTCATTGCGAATATCCATGGCGGTATTAAAAGGGTTGTTAAAGGACTGAAGGAGCAGAGCGAGGTCGAGGGTGGGGGTCGTGACACGGGGTCGACCGCGTTTGGGGGACGACTGAGACGGCTCCTCTACTTTGGCGAGCCAATAATGTACAACCGAAGGGGGGAGTTCCAGTTGCCGGGCAATTTGTCTTTCGGTCAGGCGTTCCGCCTCGCGTAATCGGACAATTTCATCGCGGTGCTGCATACTCTTGATCCTCTCAAATAAAGGAAGGATGGACACCTCTTTAGAAAAATCTACCTTGGCTTACTGTGCCAAATGTCAAGATAAGACTAACACACGGGACGTTCAGCATTCGATCCTCCCGAATAAAACCCATCATATAAGAGGAGTGTGTACAGTGTGCGGAACGCGAAAAAGTACGTTTATCACAAGAAAATGAAAAATAAGAAAGAGCCATGTCCTTTTTAAATTTAATTCAACAGCAAGTCTGCCACGCCGAAAATCTCGTGCTGGGTCAAGGGCCTGCACTGTACTGTACCGTGTGCCAGAAGCAGGTTCTCACTATTTACGATATTATTAACCAACCTCATTCAGATTATTTTCGTTCCAGTCAACTCGCGCAAGCCTATGCGGCTTGGACAGGGGATGATCAGGTACCCATGAGCTTTCCTCTTTCTCATATTGAAGGGATTTATGATGGGGTGGTCGTGGGTCAACCTCTGTGTCGCGTACGGAAAAGTATACGGCTTCTCCGAGCACTCAATGCACCTTTTACCACCGAACCGACCGTGAAATGCCATGAAGACATGTATACCTTTCTCAATGATTTTCTCAACATTATGTATGAACATCCGCAGGCAGAATCCAGTGATGAACGCGAGGCCTTGCATGCTTTGATGAAGAGCATGCATGATATTTTGTCGGTCAAGGACGCCCTCCATCCTTTTGACACCTACTTTTCTGTGTTGGTACCGTTTGTTCAAACAGGTTGCACTGCCTGGAAACCCTTTCCCGTCGAACCAGAACACAGCAATCATGCTCGCGAACTTCATACGCAATTGATTCGATCCCACACGATTCGAAAAACTTTTAGTCGCCATGCAATTCCTTTTGACGTATTGCACGTTATGGTCTGTTGTTTTGCGTGTTCGTGCAACATGGATGTGGTGGGAAATTGGGCCTTGGATTTCTTGGCGCGCATTTGTCGAGGCGAATTTTATTGGAAGCAGTATCCCCATTCCCCTTTTATCGAAAAAATGCAAAGTCTTATTCAAAGAAATATCCGACCCAGCCACAATGGTGCCTTTTACAAGAATGTGATTAAACCCATTAAATGCGGAGAATCCAAAGACTGTTATTCCACCTTATGGATGCCTTTACACCAAGTCCAGGCATTTCTCCGGAAAAAATTTGTCCTCCGCAACACGCCTTCCGAGATTATGGATTTAGCCTTTCAACACGCTTTCCCCGCCGTCCTGTTTACCGATCACGCCGATCAATTGGGATTTATGATGGGTTATAATCATCTCATCATGACGGTCAACAAACGAAACGGCCAGCTACCCAAAGGCGCCTTTAAAAAAGCAAGGCTTATTCATGACGTGGTTCAGAGATTTGTCCAGAAAATTTGGCACTTTGATGAAGGGGGGACGAAACCCATCTGGAATCTGGACATGCTCAAACTCTTTTTCGCCAGCGATGAAGAGTTTCACACCGAAATTATGCAGGTGGTCCGTCTGCTGGTGATGGATGAGGACGAGGAATAAATAAGATGGAAAACCTCAATTCAAAAATTCTCCAGGACCAAATTCAAGATTTGCTGTATGCCAGTATTCGGGCCTATAACTTGAAAGAAGATGATGCTGTCAGCTTGAAAACGTTGAAATTGATGCTGGTGGGAAAAGTGTTGGAAGGTCTTGGTTTGGAATGGACCTACCTCATTAATCTCTTTAAGACGCATACCCCCATCCATCCGGAAATTGGAAAAGAACTCAAACAAATTGGGGATGAAGACGTCACGACTACAGTGGCTCAAGTATTTGTCCGAAATGAAAAGCTGGTTCGCCTATTAAAGGTACTAGGGCAACATGGAAAAAATATGGACAAGATTCTAGCCGTAGACGGGTTGGGAGGCAATGTCACCCACGGACCCAATTTTGAACAAAAATATTATGTGAGTAATCTTCGGTATGGTAACAAGGATGATCCCAAAATGTATTTTGACCTAGATCCCGAGTACAAACGACGCCATGTTCAAACCGTTCGAGAAATGTATGACATGTTGGGGGAGGTACCCGTCCCTGAAAAGCAAATTTATGAAATTTTAAGACGGTGTTTTGAAGAAATGACCAAGGTGACATTACCAGCCATTGAGTTGGAAGAAAACGAAGAAATAGATTCCAAAGTACAAGGAAAGTGCGGTGTCTTTTATATGAAAACGATGGGAAAAGAAAATGTGGAAAATGTAGTAAAGGGTTTGAAACGATTCCGAGGTGAAAAACGAACTCAAACGGAACGAGAAGATGAATCTCCTGGACCCAATGAAAAACTGACCAAAATGAAAGAAGTGTAAAAAAAAAAAAAAAAAAAAAAAAAAAAAAAAAAAAAAAAAAAATTTTTTTTTTTTTTTTTTTTTTTTTCTCAACGTTACAAGTTTTTTGATTTACAGCTTTGAACAAAGTTCAAGACATATTTCATAGCTTAAATTTAGCCTTGAATCCAATTCATTATGAATTCTGAATATAAACGCCTGACGAGTTTTCATGCTTCCTGGAATACGCTCATTCAGTTACGGTTTACCGGATCTCCAATAGAATTTGCTGAAAAAGGTCTCTATTATGATTCGTCGTTCGCCATTCGATGTGCTTTCTGTAGGTTCTTTTTTTCATTGATCGACTCCTCCGAGGCGAAACGTTTTTTCGATAAATTGGATTATTTACACATTCAAAATAGTCCTCAATGTCCCCACATGAGAGGCATTTCCGAAAGCGCCCCCTTTTACAACAAGCCTCTTTATCAGCATCAACTACACAGACTTGTTCAGAAGGACTTTCGATTAGAAATAGTCCGTTTAAAGAGTTTGTATGGGGCCAATCCAAGTATCCATCGAGATCGTGCGGCTCGCGAAGGCCTGTATTACAAGAATCGAGCCATTCGCTGCGCATTCTGTCCCTTTCAATTGTCATCCGAGTTGCCAGTACCCAAGTTTCCAGAGGACACAGCCCTTCACTGGAAGCACAGTCCATGTCCCTTTTCAGTAATAAAAAATTTTCAGGAGGACTTTATTCTTCAATCTCGGTTAGCTAGGGAATATGAGAATGTACCTGTGGCTCAAACGGACACCTTGTGTGTTCCGAAACGTCCCGAGATGGAAATCTTCCAAAAACGCTACGAAACATTTGGTACCGAGTGGCCTCACGAATCATGGCTTCGAAAAAGTGTCCTCGCCCGCTGTGGTTTTTATTTCCGAAACACATTGGACTGGGTGACTTGTTACTGGTGCGATGTCACGCTGGGGCGCTGGCAGCCCGAAGACGTGCCTCGTTTGGAACATTTTCAAAAGAGTCCTCGTTGTCGGGTGGCCCTGTTGGCGGTCAACTTGAACGAAAGGATCGCGCTGGCACGGAAGGGTCTAGAGCCCGAAAGTGCAAAATACAGGCTTACTAAAGCCGAATTTGAAAGACTGACCCAACCGAAAAGTGTCGATCCAGAAGAGACTACAAGTTTAAAATGCAATACCCCCCAAAAGGAAAATGTGATGTATTGTGTAGTGTGTTTAGAGCAATGGAAAAGTGTGTTGTTTTTAAAATGTAGACATTTGGTGTGTTGTGAAAAATGTTCGCTTCAAATCAATGACGTGTGTCCCCTATGTAGAACACCTATAAGTGAAAAATTGAAAGTGTTTTTGTAATTTGATCGTTAGTGTTAAAACTTTACACAGTGTATCATACTACAACCACAAGCATTAAAAAAAAAAAAAAAAAAAAAAAAAAAAAAAAAAAAAAAATTATTTTAAATATATATATATATATATATATATTTAGAATATATATTTTTTAATATATATATATATATATATTAAATTAAATATTATTATTTTTTTTTTTTTTTTTTTTTTTTTTTTTTTTTTAACTAGAAGTATATCTATATAATTATATATACATATATATATATATATATATATATATATATATATATATATATATATACATATATATATATATATATATATATATATATATATATATATATATATATATTAATAATAACAACAATTATAAATTTTTTTTGTTATAATTTATATATTAATATTTTTATAACAAGCAAGTATAAGTTAAACTATTTTCTTTTAACCTTCTTACACATAGTTGCAGGTAATGATTCTATAGGAGGGCCGTGCCATCCGTTTTTTAAGACATTTTCCAATTGCGCAGAAGTGTTACCCTTAAATCGATCCTTTCGCTGCCGCATTACATGGCCATCTTGTATTGAAATTTCATAAACACAACCGTCCTCTAAACCTTGATTTAGGCATTTTATTCTTCCATTAGGTAAATAAAAATAGTTTTGATAATAGACTAAATCTATCGAGTGACTTTTCTTATATTTAAAAATAACATCTTGTATGACATCGTGAATAATAGTACCATCGGTCTTGAAAGGTGGATCTGAGTTTAAACACTCTTCATTGGAAAAGTAGGTTTGAATAAAATAACCTTTCAACACGGTTAAATGTCTTAGAAAGTGTGTCAATATTTCTCTTCTACTCCATTTCACAGTATCGTGTCCCCGGACATGATAGACATCCAATAAATAGACATCTCCATTTTCCAACCGTTCAGCAGCAAATACTAACCCATTACCCAGTGTTTCATTTTTTCGAACGACACATTCATACCCTTCCCACTTTTCTTTAATTTTATCCGTATAACTGTACACCAGTCCAAATACGCCGTCCAATTTGTGGGCATAAAGATATTGGTCCCCTTTTGGAATCGCCTCGATACAGGTGACGGGTCTTCTTGATAAATGTTCGTTTAATTTGTAGGCTGGTGCCGGATACTCTTTAAGAAGGTTGTATAACTTTCGATATCGATTTAAGGAACTGAGTAGAAAAGCAGGTTTGGATAAAGCTATGGGTTTCGAAAACGTACCATATTCCCATTCAAACACAAGTTTATAAGTATGGATCGACGATTGAAATGTATATAATTGAGCTTGACCATCGACCATAATCCCATGTCGAGTTTCCACCTTAAAGGGATTTTGGTAATTTCCAATATTATGAAGAAAATTTAGGTAGGTGGTACGAGACCAGTTACAATACGGTGTTTCAATAGAATGGATCCACCGGAACCACAATGAATCATGGTACACGGCATGAGTAGACTGAATGCGTTTTGTTTCAAAATGTCCATTTCGATATCGAAAATGGGGTTTTAAATAATATATAATTTGTTTTTTTATCGGGTATCCTAGAGTTTGAAGGAGAGGAAGGAAAGAGGATGAATGTTCAACGACCAATCTAAATTCATATTCATGCATGATAGATTCGTCTCAACTGATGGTCTATTTTAACAATCCAAGAAAAGCGAAATCGGAGGATCAGGAATAGAAAAATTAAAAATCCAAAAAGTAAAACTGTTAATTTATAAATGCTTTTACCGACCAGGATAAAAAAGAACGGTATAATCAGTATAGGCAAAGTAATGCACAACAGAGTGGTATACCCAATACTTTTTTCGAAAGTTGCAAACGATCCAAGGTTTCGATCGTCAGATTGAAGGATGGCTTCCACTAGATTCATAAAGCTTTATTTTAAAAATATAAATTTATTGTAAAAAAAAAAAAAAAAAAAAAAAAAAAAAAAAAAAAAAAAAAGTGTTTTGTTCGTCGTAATCTTCTAACCAACTCTCATCTCCTTGCGGCATAACCCTTTCAAAACAACACTTAAAGATTTTCTATAATAAAGGGATTTAGGACTTGTAAAAATTTCAAAATATTAACATTAAAGGGATGGTAATAAAACAAATATTTTTCAAACAAATGTTTAAACGCAAAGATTTTTTAACTTAAAAATTTCAAGGTTGGTAATGCCATCTATGCAAAAAAGTGGGTTGAAGGAAGTTGACTAAGCAACTTCCTTCAACCCACTTTTTTGCTTTTTATTTATTTTTATTATCAATTTATTAAAATTTTTTAAATATATTTGTGTCAATTTCACAATGAAATAACAAAAACTTTACATGAGAAACAAATTTTATTTATAGGAAATTTCATCTTACAAAATAATGTACACACAATTTCATTTTACATTTTGGTTACCATCATCTTGATCAAAAAGTAAAATTTCATCTTCTTCAAATAGAGGAGGTGGTGGTGGGATATAGTTTTCAAAAGTGTGGGGCTCAGACATGCGATTCAATACCTTGATTTTTGAATATTTTTGCAGTATAAGGAAATAACGTCTTCGGACAATCTCCTTCAGGATGGCGGTTCGAATACACATGGTATCGTCAAAAAGGAACGGATTATACTTGTGGTTCCCGCACAAACGGTCTATATAATCAGCAGTACTAGAAATGGAAGACGCCGTTTCCTTTTTCTTATCATGGGTATCCCGAAGGAAAGTATACAGGTTAGGGCTTGTTTCCAACTGATCCAAATCCATGTTTGAAAAATTAAAGTTATTCATCACTCACGTTGTAGAAAAAAACAATTACTCTCTGAATCTAGGAATGAGATTTCATGCACGTATTTATAGGTTTCTCTCAACGAGTATGTAATCCTCTGGAAAGCATATTGGCTAAAGACTAAATTCCAGAAGGCGGAGCTTTCTTATTTTACCATTCAAAGATTCCGCCTCCGTCTTGGAAAAGTATGTCGATGGCAAAAAATTACAAAAGAAACGCAAGCGAATAATGAAATAGTTTTTAAACAAAGATATTTATTTTAATTTAACCTTTATCCACTTTTGCATTCACCATTTTTACATATATTTGAAACGTCATATCCAAGATTGTGTAGGAGTGTTTATCCTCTCCATTGCATGGCAATGATGTTATTCGAGGACATTCTACACTCTGTGCACTGCAATCCGGTGCTTATGATTTGGATGTTGAGAGAGTTTACCAATACCGATCCTGATGATTGCAATGAATCCTTTTGCGAAAAACACCTTCCAAAGCGCTTAGGAGCATGAAAGGATGAAAAGGTTTGTTGATGCGGGTGCCCACTATAAGGTGTCATTGAACTGAAAACATTTGGCTGGACGCAAGTGGATTGGACCTGGGGAAAAGGTTTCACTAGAGCACACTGATTGGCGACACGGAACGCGTCCCTTATAGATTGCGTTTGAGGGACCAGAGCAGACTGATTGGCGACATGGAACACGTCCCTTATAGATTGCGTTTGAGGGACCAGAGCAGACTGATTGGCGACATGGAACACGTCCCTTATAGATTGCGTTTGAGGGACCAGAGCAGACTGATTGGCGACATGGAACACGTCCCTTATAGGTTGCGTTTGAGGGACCAGAGCAGACTGATTGGCGACATGGAACACGTCCCTTATAGGTTGCGTTTGAGGGACCAGAGCCGACTGATTGGCGACACGGAACACGTCCCTTATAGGTTGCGTTTGAGGGACCAGAGCAGACTGATTGGCGACATGGAACACGTCCCTTATAGGTTGCGTTTGAGGGACCAGAGCAGACTGATTGGCGACATGGAACACGTCCCTTATAGGTTGCGTTTGAGGGACCAGAGCAGACTGATAGGCGACATGAAATACGTCCCTTATAGGTTGCGTTTGGGGGACCAGGTGGTTTGAAAAAATGCCTCGATTTGAAATTGAGCTCACCAATGGCTTGCGTTGACAGAAAATACGATACTGATGTTTTGAAATGGTTTTCAAATCTCGTTTAGGTATAGGCTTCATGATCACACGATTCAATTTACCACCACCACCACTGTATCGAACTTATAACACAGAAAGCGCTGCGTACGGTACTCAACATCAGCTAAATACAATATGATTTAAAAAAAAAAAAAAAAAAAAAAAAAAAAAAAAAAATTTTTTTTTTTTTTTTTTTTTTTTTTTTTTTTTTTTACTGAATTTTGCTGCAGCAGAATCTACATTCAGCTTTAACTGTTTTTTTAACTGTCAAAGGACTGTGTAAAGGATTTAACATAACTGTAAATTTGCCCGTTAATGTTTAAGTAAATTTCATCAGGTATAAGCATACCATCATAAGTAATTTGGAATACTGGATTTGGTATAGGTGTCGAATTAGTGTCCATTAATTCTTCTTGGACATGAGATACATTTTCCCCTTGTATTTCAGCTGGAATTTCGTGACTTTCTTTCGGATCATTGAAAGTAGTTTTATTTTCGATAGGAGATGGATTTAGATTAATTTCTTGTACTTTCTTTGTGAAATTATTCCTGTAGTCGTATCTTGAAAAATTTTTGAGGGCTTTTTCCACGTAAACTTTAATCCAATCTTTTATTTTAATGGCATTTATATTGTCTGTAAACACTATTCTAGGCGAAATATGTGGAATAAAACTGAGATCTGCATCAAAAAATTCTACGTAACCTTCGTTCCAGAGAGAACACATTTTCTCAACGTTTCCAAACGAATATTTCACTTTTGACATTGTTTCAGCCATTTTCTCAAACGTGAACACTGGTAGTCTTTTACATGTTTGAGCATATACTGGAATTATAGTATTTAAATCTTGACTTCCATACTTTACAGCAAACCGATAAGTTTGAGAATATTCCAGGAACTTTCCTACTTGTTTACTGCTCCAATATATACTGCCATCAGGTACAACTGCTGCAAACAAATCTGGTTTGTTGGGGAAGAAAGACACACGGAACCACATGACTAAATGTAAATTGAATTACAACACGGGATTACTGCAAGAGAAAATTAAAAAAAAAAAAAAAAAAAAAAAAAAAAAATTTTTTTTTTTTTTTTTTTTTTTTTTTTTACATTTAAAACTAAACAAAGCTATAATGAATTTCTTTCAAGAAGCCCTCGCTTCCAAAACTTCAACCATCCTGTACGGACATTTTGGTAGATATCCTTTTCTAGTTAAATTTTATTTAGAGGCCATTCCAGGATTAGAATCTGCATCAGACTATGAATTAATCTTTTGGTACCATAACCGTGGTTTTTTATATATTCTTTTAGAACCTCCTTTTGATGCCTGTATACCCTGCGATAAATGGTGTATTGTTTTAACAAGTCATGTGCGTCTTCGATGGAATCCTCTCACCACTCGACTGGTTCAAATCCCCTATTCTCTAAATAAAGTCATTCCTTTACCCGAAACAAAAATAAATCCTGATTTGAGAATGGTTATACCCCCTACGAGTCATATTGGCACTTTTCTGACGGCCCAACCCACACGCATTGATTTGACGGCTGTAGACAACACACACGAGGCCTATCTACGACTCTTAACTCTCTTTGATGTGTTGCGACCTACATCTACATGGTGTTTACAAATTTCGGATAGATTGCGCAAAAATCTTTTAAAAGATGTTCCCGGTTCAGGTCCATACGATGCTCAGTTGCTCAATATATTAAGGTGAAGTGGGAACAAATGCTTTTTTCCGTTTATTAGGCTGTTGTTGACTTAATTTTGCTTTTCGTTCCACGGATACCAGTTTCATCTCTTCTTCGCCCACCATGTCGGCGTATACACCAACACATCTTGCAAAATCGGGATCAATATCCTCAGAAAGGGGCTCATTTTCATTTGAAAGAAAGGCTGTTTCGACCACTTCTTTAATTTTTTCGGGATCGGAGTAATACGTGTACAAGACCCGGACAGCATCGTTATGCTTGGCAAAATGAGGGGAAAAGGCTTCTTGAACATAGAGTTTAGGATGCGTACCGAGTATACCATCTACGGCAAACCATTTGCAAGCCTCGGTGGGGTTATATTTATACCAAGTCGTAGCAAATTTCTGCAATTCGAATGGGTGTGGACAATCTTTTGCTAAAACCCGCTCGACATTGGCTTTTTCATCATGCGATAGGTTGGATCGAAGAATGTTGTAAGCGGTTAAAATTTCACAATGCCATTTTTCAAAGAGACAAGTTTTTTCATTTTCCATTGGCTTAATGCCAGTAACAATGAATATTTTCCTGTAAAGTCGCTGGGTAAGGGTTTCCTGCGTAATATATTGGTTTCTATTAATATTTAAATCAACTTCATCGTGAATAGCTGCCTTGATAAGATTAACAATTTTTAAGACATTTTCTTCAGTTGAGTCTTTATCGTGAGGAAAATCGTTATTTTCAAGCGAGTTCATAACTTACGAATCATGTGTATAGAAAACATTGTATATTTATACTAAAAAAAAAAAAAAAAAAAAAAAAAAAAAAAAAAAAACTTTCCTTTTTTTAAGTATTAAAAAAAAAAAAAAAAAAAAAAAAAAAAAAATTTTTTTTTTTTTTTTTTTTTTTTTTTTTTTTTTTTTTTTTAGAACAACATATATACAATTTTAACTTGATTTTGTTATTGTATTTATGGCACGGTTAGTAAAGCACCGGCTTTCCAACAAATAGGACCCTGGTTCGATTCCCGTCCAAGGTAAAAATAAAGTTATAAATAATAATAATACACATAATAAACTTCCTTAAATTTCAGTCAAATGCGTAAAAAAACTTCCTTAAATTTCAGTCAAATGCATAAAAACAGTTCCTTAAATTTCAATTAAATGTAACATAAACTCTTCCTCAAATTTCAATCAAATGCATAATATATAGCGTAAAGGAATTATTATCAGATGCATCATATATAGCGCAAAAGAGTTATTATCAGATGCATCATATATAGCGTAAAAGAATTATTATCAGATGTAGCGTAAGGAATTATATGTAGGATGTAGTATCAGATAGCGTAAAGGAATTAGTAAAGAAATAACTGATAAAACCAATTATCATCAACTATATCAAGGAAATATCAAAAGCATCTTGTAAAGAGTAAAGAAATAACTGATAAAACCAATTATCATCAACTATATCAAGGAAATATCAAAAGCATCTTGTAAAGAGTAAAGAAATAACTGATAAAACCAATTATCATCAAGTACACGTATCTTGTGAAGAATAAGGCACACCACTCACCAGACAGACATACGTCAAAAATCGTGAGACGAAGGCAATTGTCATAGCAAAACGAAGAAGTGGTCCGGTAATACTTTAGATTACATTAAAAACACTAACATTTTTATTTAGGTAAATAGGATTATACATCTTATTATTCAGACTGCCAACCCTTTTCATGTTCATATTTCCTATATGCAGCACCAAGGGTAATTTCCTCACTTAATGGATTAAAATTTATTAAAATTGTACTAGGAATTATATCCTTCAAATAACAATAAGTTGCAGAATCTACAGCTCCAATGATGACGTCCCAAGATCCCGTAGACGGTTTTAGATTGTTGTAAATATATTTAATTGTTTCTGGAAACTCAAATTCTTTACATATATAATCAAATTCAATTCCATCGGGTCTTGGAAAGTTGTTAACATTGAAATTATAATACAGTTCATCATGGTATAACATGAGTTTTTCTGTATTTAGGCCAATAGAAATGGTCTTAAAAGGTGGAATGATGGACGTAAAGGCTACATGCCATGGTACCCACGCTCCCTTATGTAAGATAAAAGTGATATGGGCAGTGTATTCAAAATTTGCCATGTAAAAGATTAATATTTTTTAATCATATTCAGTATCAATATATTTATAATATATTTATAATATATTTATTAAAAAAAAAAAAAAAAAAAAAAAAAAAAAAAATATATATATATATATATATATATATATTTTTTTTTTTTTTTTTTTTTTTTTTTCTTTTTTTTTTTTTTTGTTATTGATCTTGAAGGTTATAACCCATTCGATCCACCTCTTCTTTTAACTTGTCACACATTTCTAGCAAAGTTTCGCGTTGCATTTCTTCTGCCTTCAAAGCATATTCTCGTACCCCTGATCGAAATTTTTTGAAAACGGGATACAATTCAACAGATTCATGGATGACATATTCCGATGAATGTTTCATTAATCCAAAACAAGTGTCTACCAAAAATAACACATACTCTAAGCAATAAGATATCCATTCATAGGACATATTCTTTTGAAATCGCAACACGAAATTTTGGACATAGTCTTCAACTAAGTCCAAAGCTTTTGAAATGTTTACATTATCCTCATCCACAGTTTCTTTTAATCGAGTCAATTCGTTACATCGCTCCCAAGATTCCTGCAACACTTCGACCGTGTTATGGAACGCCAATTGATTTTGATAAAACTTCATTTTTTCAATGTTTTTCATAAGCCTATTGTACGAGTGTTGAGCTCCTTTCAATTGATCCTCGCGAAAACACATGGGCTTTTGGTAAAGATGCTTTAAAAACATGTATCGGATAACCAAGGGTGAATAGCCTTTAGCCAGCATCTCTTCGACCGTTACAGCATTTTGGAGACTGTTGGACATTTTTTGGCCTTTCATTTCAAGGATACCCGTGTACAAGCAGATACGAACCCAGTCTTTTTTTTTAAAGTACACGCGACTTAAAGCAATTTCATTTTCATGATGCGGAAATTGTAAATCTACACTTCCCAGATGCAAATCAATAGAATCATTAAAATGAAAAATGGCCATAGCAGCACAGGCTGTGTGCCGGGAGGGCAAGCCTGTGTGTTGGTTACCTTTGGCATCTACCCATTGTTTTGCGTCTTTCCATACCGGAAAATCGCAAGGATCCCATTTCCCATCATCTGGCAGGGTGGCCTCGGGATTGCGTTTTCCTGTGTCTGGAAACGCAGGACCAAATTTTTCCAAATAGGCTTTCGAATGGAAATAAATATCTAGATTACGTGTGAAATAGGCAAATTTTTGAGTCATGCACCGTTTCCATAGATTCGTAGCTAACTCCAAGCATTCGGTGACGCGAGGTGTAAAATTGACTGTTTCAATGTTCAGCAAATTCATAGTTTTAAAAAACTTTTTCTCATACTCATGAGCCAACCCGCTATCGGTAATGTTTTCTGCTAAATCAGTCACATTCATTACCAAACGCAAACCATAACCCAGGTAATGTTGTAGAATCCTTCTCAAAACGTCCATAAACACATAGGTTCTCGCATGTCCCAGATGGGGTATATTGTTGAGAGTAGGACCACAACAATAAAGTTTAACATCGTGGGGATTGGCTGGTGTAAAAGGTTCTATGGATTGCGTAAGAGCATTGAAGAGGTTGAGCTGTTTCATGTTTAAAATAAAAATGATATATCTATAATTTTAAATATATATACCCTTAAAAAAAAAAAAAAAAAAAAAAAAAAAAAAAAAAAATTTTTTTTTTTTTTTTTTTTTTTTTTTTTTTTTTTTTTTTTTTTTACAGCATTGCTTTATAATTTTTAGGAATTTTTTTCATTCGTTTTTTTTCCTCGATTGTTTTCCAATCCACATAATTATATCTTTCCTCTAAATATCTCCCAGAATTAACCATAGCGCTTTGACAATGACATGTATCAGGTCCTAAATCCCATTTCACACTTCTAATGCAATCTGTCAAGTGCCACTCTTTACTTTCTACGTTATACATTGCGTCAATTTCTTCTTCTATGTTCATTTCCCTCACTTTTACTTGAAACTGCAGCGCACTTCTTTTAACTTTGTACATTTCGTACCATTTACTAATATTTTCTAAATCCAAAACTCTATACTGGTAAAAATCACTTAAGCTTTCATCTTCTTCTAGAACTAGCAATTTATAATCTTTATTTGGGTTTCCAAGTTTGATCCGATGCAAGTTTGAAATTGGTATAGATTTTTCAGGATACTTCATTCGATCCTCGATAAAAACTTCAGGATTGCTGAATACAGAATGACAGTGACATGTGTCAGGACCACATGGTGCATTTTTAAGTGACCAAATGCAATCATTAAGGTGAAATTCTTCATTACTGTTTAATAAAAATTGCAGTCGACTGTTGAAACGACGCGCTGCCACTTGAAAATGTAGAATATTGGTTCGATAATTATAAGTTTGCAATTGTTTTTTTAAAGTAAGTAATACAGAACTGCTATGGGGCATGGTAAAGATGTTTCCGTCACCGTTATCAAAGATTAAAATAAAGATTTTCACTGGAAAAAAACGTTTAATATACAACCGTCACGCATACAAAAAGCAATGTGGGGCTTATTTCACCACAACATATATATTAAAAAAAAAAAAAAAAAAAAAAAAACATTTTTTTTTTTTTTTTTTTTTTTTTTTTTTTTTTTTTCGGTAGTCACAGTCAATCTACAGTTCCATTACAATATTCAATTATATATATTTTTAAATAATTTGTTAAGTTACAGTTTCTTTTCAAAGTGATAGGCCATAGTTCTCACCTCAATCCCTGGACAAGGATAATTGGCATATCTAGAATTATGTTTATGATCTATATCCATGACAGATATTCCGGTTTTTAACCATATTCTAGATACGTTTACAAAACCGCAAGTGTGTTTAAAAAAGTTATACTGGTAGCGTCCACGAACACGTAAGTGTATTTTACCTGGAAATCTCTCTGCTATAAAGTCGCGAAGTTCAAGCAGCCAAGTACTTGCATTCAATTGATAACTAGCGACTGGTTTGATAGGTAAAAGTTTCGTAATTCCAGAATTGTAAAATCGATCCTTGTTTCGAATTTTAGCTCGTGTGGAATAAATATCTCTGACGGTTAACCAGTAATAGGGATGGGGAGACACCCTAAGCGTGTAAACATGCTTTGAAGATGTCGCAAATGCAATTTCTAAAGGAAATAATTTCCCATCTTCGCAATCCATGCAGACAACTTCAGCATATAATATCATATTAGAACGCAATGGAAACATAACTATACAATTATATATTATTATTATTATTTTAAAAAAAAAAAAAAAAAAAAAAAAAAAAAAAAAAAAATTTTTTTTTTTTTTTTTTTTTTTTTTTGATATAAATACACTTTCAACAAGAAATTAGTTGCAAATATTTTGTCAATTCTTTTACTATGTACTTTTCTGGATACTTTAAGAAACATGTTTAAAACATTGTTTCATATTTTAACATTTATTTTAGTTGCAATTCCAATCCTTATTATAGTGAATCTCCTCTTTGTAACAATTGTTATAATTCTATTTTTTCTTGAAATAATCTTGGGACCAGATACTTTCGAAAGATTTCTTATTTATATTGCTCAAATCTTTTTCAACTATTTCGCTACTCGGATTAGTCAAGTATGACCAAGTGGGAAAAATTAATTACCTTGTCACCAGACGATGCTGCTGAAACCTTCTATGAAAAACTATCTTTGTTATCTCAAAATCGAGTTGCAAAAGAGGTACAACGATTTGAAAAATATGCAATGTATTACAAAATACTCAAGTTTCATCAGGCCGCTCTTTTCCGATCGGATGCAAATGTTGGAATTAAATACAACTATCGATATGGTTGGCACATCTCTTCCTGTATTCAAAGTTTACCAGACTCACCCTATGTACGTACCGAGACATGCAAATGCGAAGAAGAAATAGCAGATCCAGAGCTGTTTTTTTACTCCTTGGCAAGAGATTACGTTTTAAGATGTAAAATTTGTAAACACAACGGACCCGATTTTGTAAGTTGGGACAAAAATGGTGGAAACAACGGTGACGAGAATAGTGGAGGTGAGGATGAGGATGATGATGGTGACAATGGAGGTGAGGATGATGGTGACAATGGAGGCGAGGATGATGATGGTGACAATGGAGGCGAGGATGATGATGGTGACAATGGAGGCGAGGATGATGGTGACAATGGAGGCGAGGATGATAACGGTGACAATGGAGGCGAGGATGATAATGGAGGCGAGGATAAGGATAATGGAGGCAAGGATAAGGATAATGGAGGCAAGGATAAGGATAATGGAGGCAAGGATAAGGATAATGGAGGCAAGGATAAGGAAGAAAAAAGCGTTAAAAATAATGAAAGAGAAAGAAATGATAAAGAACTGAGCGAGCGGAATGTTAAAGAACCGTATAGAAAATATAATCGTTTTAATCGTTATATGGAAGCTGTAAGCAAACATAATGAGAGATAACCAATAAAAACAATTATTACTACATTATTGTAATAATTTGTAGAATTATGTAACACATTAAAAGATTACTTACATTTTCAATTATGCACTTATTCATCAAAAAAGTTTTCACTTACCTAAAACAAAAAAATATATTAAAAGTAAGTAGATATGTAATATCCTAAAACAACACATTACAGTATAGATTCTGGTATTTTTTACTTGATAAATTGACACCCCCAATTATTCGACATGTATATCTGAATACTTTTCAATGATAACAATTTGTTACAATTTAAGCAAGTATACAGGAGTGAATAGAATGTGTCGTCGCAACAAATTTGCTGTTTCTTATGGTTTAATACTAATTACTAAAGATAACAGAGTGATGCTTATTAAACGGAAAGTACCATATTGTGTTCAAAATTTTTACATCTTTTTAAATGATCAAGGAATTAAACATGATTGCTATGATCAAAATCCATGGAATCGCCTCCAGGATTTCTTCGAAAAAGAATGTCTACCATTTTTGAACGAAAACGATCAAATGGATTATTTTCGCTTTAAAAATGGAAAAATTTTTGAAGATATGTATGATTATCCCCATGGACAAATGGCTATTTCAAAATTTCCGAAAAATCGATTGCAGTGGTTTAAGAATGCTTATAGAGAGTTTTGGGAAGAGACGGGATATCGTTTTTCATGTACAAAGGAAGATATAGATAGATACCCTCTTAAACAAATTAAATTTAAAGGTTGCGATCAACAAGAATACACACAATATTACTTTATTGTAAATAATGTAAAAGATTTACGAAGACATCGATATTTTGATTCTTTTACGCAACACTATATATCGACAGTTAAAATAAAAAATTGGAAAGACGATAGACTGGTGTATAAAAGTCACTTGATACCTGTCAATGATGCTTTTAAAATATTGAAAACACAACAGATTATTAAAAATGATGATAAACATTTAATACTGAAGATTTTGAAAGATTGCAAAAAAATTTGCTTAAAACACACATATCATAATTGGAGATGTCAAACATGTTGCGAAGAAAACAAATTATATTAAAAAAAAAAAAAAAAAAAAAAATTTTTTTTTTTTTTTTTTTTTTTTTTTTTTTTTTTTTTTTTTTTTTTTTTTTTTTTTTTTTTTTTTAAATCTTTTAATTCATGAATCATGTAAAAAAAAAAAAAAAAAAAAAAAAAAAATTTTTTTTTTTTTTTTTTTTTTTTTTTAACTCATGAATCATGTAAAAAAAAAAAAAAAAAAAAAAAAAAAAAAAAAATTTTTTTTTTTTTTTTTTTTTACATGATTCATGAGTTTAAAAAAAAAAAAAAAAAAAAAAAAAAAAAAAAAAAAAATTTTTTTTTTTTTTTTTTTTTTTTTCCTTAAAATGTTTGCACAGCCTGGAGTGCCTCCTCGAGGCACTTGCACATCGACTCCAAACTCTTTTTACGCTCAAACTCTTCTTTACAGTCTTTACAAATAATTTCCTTGTCTACTGATATCAACATTTTACCCAACAAGTTACCTTTTACAAAATCCATCACATCTTTTACTAGAAAATATAAAATATATTTAAAAGCTGTATCTTCAATATGTTTTTGCTGAATGTTCATATATTTTTCAATAATTTTTGCCAAGGTATTTGCATTGGCTTTTGCCGATTTATTGGCTTCAATACTTTCCATAGCTTCCGCGACGTTCTCCGACGCAGCGTGCACTTTGGAATCTGATTTGCTCGGTTTATTTCCCCATAATTTGATGGGGTATAGGGATTTATGGGCCTCCACGTCCGGAAAGGAAAAGTCTCGGTGACACGTATTAACAAAATACATTTCGGCTTTCAAGTGCTTTTCGAGTGTTTGTTTGGTTTCTATTCCTGCTTCCGCAATCAATTGTCGAATGAGAAAGAGCAGTTCCTTCCTAAAATGAGGGTAGCTGTTTAATACCTGGGAGACTTCTTCTGCTGTCGACTCGAGCATCTGAGCAATGTCATTCACCAATTGATTTAAAGGGTCCATGTACAGCGTGAGAAGTTGATTCGCTACCGTTTCCAATGCCAAAGAGGACATGGTGAACCCGGTGCGAACGCCTTGCAAATTGGCAATAATGGTCAGCAGGGTTTCCTGACTGGGAATGGTGGGCAAGGGTAACTGTTGGATGGTTTTGTAAAGTTTGAAATTAATGAGGGCCCCCGCCGACAGACCTCGGGTCGAGACAGTGGTGGAATGTCCAAAGAGAACCGTTTGAAATTCTTCAATAAAGGGTTGAGCCAGATGAATCATAAAGGCATGCAAACCTGAGGCCTCCTCCATGTTGAAACTTTTCAATTTCTCGTGAAGGGTGGCCCATTCATGACGCGTTGTCTTTAATTTCTCCGCAAGTTGATTCCGCACGGTGGGTAAATATTCTTTAATGTGTGCATACAATTGTTCATGGAGCGTTTTTCTCAAAAAGAGGGTCCCCATACGATCCGCGAGTGGTTTATAGCAAGGTACCGAGGAAAAGAATTGATCTTCTTTGGCCAAACTGTAATGAATATCTTTTCCACTTTCAATATCTTTTTGACTCCGGTTCAAGACGCCAATATACCCTCGTTGAAGAGGAATCAATTTATTCTCCAAAACGTCTCGAGCATCGGTTCCCTCATCCATCAAATCTAATTTGGTCAACACGCCGATTGTACGAACGCGTTGAGGATCCACTGTATGGGCAATCTCCAACGCATCGGAACTAGCAATATCCTGATTGGCGGGCGTCACGGCCAGAATGAGACAATTGGGTTGAGAAATGTATTCCAAGACCATGTTGCGAATTTCTTTGATACTATTTTCGGATTGGTTATCGACCGCCACATGAATTAAACCCGGGAGATCGACCAATGTCGATTTGAGAACGTGAGGAGAATAAATTTTGAGGGAAATGGGTAGCGAGCTAAACCCAACAGGACCAGGATGTCGATTCGTTTCTTCCACAATTTCGTTTCTCACATCATGAAAATTGGTATACTTGACTCTGGGTTTATGTAAAAAAAGGGCATACTCTTCGTCGCTAGGAATGAGCTGCACGACCGTGGGTCTTCGTGTCACTACCCCTGTTCCGCGAGGCAGAAATTCCCGTCCGACAATATTTTCCAAAGTACTGCTTTTACCAGCACTTTGGGAGCCCACGACAGCAATTTGAGGTAATGATATTTCAAAAGGAACTCCACTCTCGGCTAATTTATCCTGTAGTTGATTCACGATACCAATTAAATCATCCTTGACAGACATGACTGGATAGCTGTGAAAAGAGAAACTCTTGTTTTGTATTAAAAAAAAAAAAAAAAAAAAAAAAAAAAAAAAAAAACCCATATATGTATATATATATATATATATATATGTGTGTGTGTGTGTGTGTGTATTACAAAACTTTTTTAAACTATAAGCCAAGTAAACTTATAATGTCCAGCGAAAAACGATACCCCTCACAAAAAAGCGACGAACTTTTATTATGTGAAAATCCTAGGCGGTTTGTCCTCTTTCCTATTCGATATTCTGATATTTGGCAAATGTACAAAAAAGCAGAAGCATCTTTTTGGACTGCTGAAGAAGTTGATTTGTCCCATGATTTCTCAGATTGGAACAAATTAATACCTAATGAAAAGCATTTCATTTCTCATGTTTTAGCCTTTTTTGCTGCTAGTGATGGCATTGTGAATGAAAATTTGGTTCAAAGGTTTTTACAAGAAGTACAAATTACGGAAGCGCGATGTTTTTATGGTTTCCAAATAGCGATGGAAAATATACATTCTGAAATGTACAGTCTTCTGATAGATACTTATATTAAAGATAAAGAAGAAAAAGAAAAACTCTTTAATGCCATTGAAACGCTCCCCTGTATAAAAAAGAAGGCTGAATGGGCATTTTCTTGGATTCATTCTCCAAATGCATCTTTTGGAGAAAGAATTGTTGCATTTGCTGCTGTTGAAGGAATTTTTTTCTCTGGTTCTTTTGCGGCAATTTTTTGGTTAAAGAAGAGAGGTTTAATGCCCGGTTTAACATTCAGCAATGAACTTATTAGCAGAGATGAAGGGTTACATTGTGATTTTGCTTGTCTAATGTTTAGTTATTTGACGCACAAACCTTTAAAAGAAAGAATTAACCAAATAATATCAGATGCAGTTACCATTGAGCAAGAGTTTCTCACAGAAGCTTTACCAGTTGCTTTAATTGGAATGAACAGTAAGCTCATGAAACAATACATTGAGTTTGTTGCAGATAGACTTTTGGTGGAATTGAATTGCGAAAAGATGTATCGTGCTGAAAATCCGTTTGATTTCATGGAACATATCAGTTTAGAAGGTAAAACCAACTTTTTTGAGAAAAAAGTTGGTGAATATCAAAAAGCAGGTGTAATGTCTAAAGAAGATTTTCGTTTTACTCTAGATGCTGATTTTTAAAATGAAAAAAAAAAAAAAAAAAAAAAAAATATATATATATATATATATAAATATATATATATATATATATATATATAAATATATATATTAATATTATATGATATATTTTATTAAAAAAAAAAAAAAAAAAAAAAAAAATTTTTTTTTTTTTTTTTTTTTTTTTTTTTTTAATAATAAAATATATCATATAATATTAATATATATATATATATATATATATATATATATATTTTTTTTTTTTTTTTTTTTTTTTTTTTAAACATTTTTTAATTTTTCATCGCACAGCACACTCAAGTCTTTAAACAATTCTCCTCCAACATACTTCAACTTCTCTTCATCTGTAAATTGTTCTGAATATATATTCATCAAGTTTTTCAATAATGATTCATCTACGTATTTTACATCGCGATAATATTCTGAATGTTTATGTAAAAATCCTTCAACCCAACATTTTACCTGTTGTAACTGAAAACGTACTTGATCATCCATTAATACTTCCTTTAACGATTTTGAAAACAATTCGAGAAGGGCTAAAAAAATGGCACAGGCAGAGTCGGTTCCTGATAAACTTCTAATGTATGAATTTTGATCAACATATTCGTACATGGCTCGTACGCCTTTTACATGCATTTTAAATTCCGATCGAAAAGGGAGTAAAATACCCGATAAATAGTGTTTTAAATCTTTCGGTCTCAATCCATGAAACCCGTCTACAGCTAAAATTTGATAAATTTCTCGATTAAAAATAATGTCTTCATTGCTCGTGTTGCGAATCCATTGATTCATCAGTTTCAACCATTCCGATTCGTCCAGTGGGACATCTTTCACATTATGCTTGGAAGCACTAGAAAGCAACGTCATCAATTTATCGCGATAGGTTGAATCATAGGTATTTATAACATTTTGAGAAGGTTGAACCCAATGAATCAATTCTTCAATCAATTTTTGACGATGAAAATCCAGTGTGTCTGAGGGTTGACCATTCAAGACGTGATAAATAAGTTTTTTTTTAATTAAAACCTTCAGCTCCTTATTCACTGATTCGATAGACAAGTGTTTCCGGACTAATGGTTTTGAAGGGAATTTTTTTGGCAAAACTGGCTGAACAGACAAACACGACAGACTCGCTGTATTTGGATTGTAAGTAGTTGCGGACGATGGCATTAGAGACGGTCGTGGATAAGGGTCCATAGGTTTGGATGTCTTTTTGACTAAAGAGGGTCGCGTACTCAACTTGAATGCCATGTTGTTTAAATTTTTTAGCAAACCAAAGTAAAGGTTTCTTGGTAATCTGTAAAGAATGTTTTAAATCTTTTTCGATATTAAATTTCTGAGTTTTGGTTAATAAAATGACATAATGGTACGTTGAATTGGCAACGTATTGATTAAACTTTTTAGCAGCTAACCATTGTTGGAAAGGAATTTCCATAATAAAAATATCTTGAATATCTCATATATATATATATATATATAATAAATTCATATGTTAAAAAAAAAAAAAAAAAAAAAAAAAAAAAAAAAAAAAAATTCGTATATATATATATATATATATATATATATATTTTTTTTTTTTTTTTTTTTTTACACGCCAAAATACAATTTTATGAAAAATAAACAAGTCGCCCAGACATCGATATCCTCAATAAACAAAGCTACACAACACAGAATCATCACCAACAAACTTATAAATATTTTCCGACTCCACTCCTTCTCTTCTTTCCACTCAAATAACTTCAAGTTGGATTTTTTCAATTGGTTTTGACTAGGTGCTGCCGTATAGAGAGCTGTTAAATATTCTTCTACCCTGTCCACCATAAATTGAAATTTTTCCGATTCATCTTCATCTTGAGTCAATATTTCATTTTCCCACAGGTACTCGGGTGTTATTTCCGGACGCACGATACCTTCTTTATAATAGGAATCATCTAAATCCCGATTCATTTGCTTCAACGTTTCTTTATCCAAGACCTTGTTGTAATCATACAGATCCAAAGTATCGACTACATTCATCGCAATATCGTAGACTCCGTAGACAATGGTTGCTATCGAAAACGCTTTTCCCAGCGTCTTTAGAACGGAGGTTCCGACGCGTTGAATGGACTTGGTGATGGAATATTTAATCACCAGTTTGGTCGACAGAGTATCTAGCGTGACTGTTAAGAGTTTGGGTGCTTTTTTTCGCAAAAACGATTCAATCGCCCATTCCGATACCTCTTCTCCCAATTCTTTGATCAAATCCAGTGCAATTTCTTGATACACCTTTAGATGGGTGGAATCGGTGGTTCCCATCTCGATTGTACGTCTTTTTCGTTTTTGGGGGTGGGAATAATTTAAAAACTCCGGGAGCGCCGGTGGGGGAGTAGTAAACTGTGACACTGACGCTGTTTTCGCTGCTCGAATCGGTGTTTTACCCAGCAGCCACTCGAGGAACGCTTGTCCGCCTGGATTGTAACAATCTCCATTTGCAAAATTTAAACCATACGCTTCGCAGTAACGTGCATTGAGTTTCAAGGTACCTTCCACCACATCCAGTCCGCCGTGGTACACGTGCCGTGACGCGCGTTCAAAGAGTTTTTCCGGCATAGTGGCCAACATTTTTTTCAAGGGATTGGCCAAAATACAACGTCCTCGAATCCATTCGGTATTCAGGGAATGGTCTTGACAAGCGGGTTGGCACGCCAGCTCAAACTGTTGCCCGATGGGAATCCAATGCGGTCTATCTTGCTCTGTGCATACTTCCCAATTCCTTTTAAACGGAAAACAACCGAGTCTTTGACAGGCTGTTTCACCAAACTGAGTTCGTACCACGACGATGGCTTTAGAAGCCAAGGTGGGAGGGATGTAATAATCTTGAGGAGTGGCGGGCCGTGTTTCCAGGTAGGCTTGCTGAAAGAGATGGGGGAATCGAATTTGATACTGGTCCATTAAAAAAACTTTGGTCATTTCCACCGCATATCGGAGAGCGTGTAGGTGAGCCAAATCATAGGTACTCATAAAACTTTGTTTAACTGACAGACACTTTCTAACGTTGGACCTTGATCGTATGGTGAAAGCACGATGGATTTCATCATAAAGACAGGATCCTTCTGAAGCGTGTAGCTCTCACAACACGCTCCATACGGGGTTTTTTGAAACATGTTATGTGATCCCAAAGTTCTTTTCAGCGTCTCATTTTTCGCATAGGTTTTCGCATAGGGACCCCCTTCCACAATGGCAGTTTGAAACGTTTTGAGTCGATGGCGAACGAGCCACGTGACAATGACCCACGTTTCTTCCAACGTGCAGTCGGATGGCAAAGCGTACAGGGAGTAACCCACCAGAGCGTGTTGATGGCGGGGAACGATAATACACCGTCCTTGAATGGCTAATCCATGACGGGTGGGGCAGGCACACGAATCGGTGCGGTCAAAGAGGGCGTAGGGTTCGGTGAGCGCGGGCACGAGTTGAACGAGTGAGGTAGCGGTATTTAAAAAGTCTTTGGGAACGCTGTCGGGCACATAGAGCGAAACGAGCCCCATGATTAAAATTGTAGAGTGGAACGCAGGTACAAATGAAAGAATTTTGAAAATGCCAGGGGGCAGGGAAAAGTTTAATGGCAATGTGTGTCCGAATATGAACACGCATATAAGTGACAATATAATAGGCTAAGAAACGACGATTCCAAATCAAAATAGGATTCCGGACCCGAACGTCTAGGAAGAAAAAGGACATGATAAAATGAGATTAAAAACATTATTTTATAAGTGTATTAAAAAAAAAAAAAAAAAAAAAAAAAAAAAAAAAAAAAGCAGTTTTTACATCTTGTGTGTGCAGGTGAATGTTTTGCTGCATTTTCCTCCAGTTTATTTGAAACTCTTCTCCATGCTGCCAGGCTCAGTACTTTTCCAAACAATGTTTTTGAGCTCTCTAGATTCTTTCGGACATTGCCCCGGGACCCGATTTCCTAAGCTCGTGAAACCTGCAACGTGGCATTGCGTGTTTGGGGTACACCCGATTCCCGTGGATGCGTCTATGGGCCGGGATACACAGCTTCCCCGGGCCGACCTCCTCACCGTTGTTCGCGAACCAGAGACGAGGCATTCGAAAACAAAATACGGGTTACGAGACTACGTTCTGGAGACTCACGACAAGTTGAGAGCAAGAGTGGCTAAATTGGAGTCGGAATTACTCGCGCTCAAAAAGGAAAAATATGCCCTGGAGAGACGACTGGCCGAATCCGAGTTACCTCGCTACGTCTACTGCGAAAACGCGTATTCTCTCTTTTCCTTTAGCCAAGTTTACGTCGCCGGGAGAAGGTGAAATCTTGAGAAAAAACTTGAGACTTGAGGAATTGATAAAAATTTATATAAAAGTGGGGTGTAAAATAAAAGAAGGGATTTCTCAAAACAATGGCTAAACAAGTAGATGAACAAGCTGTATTAAAAAAACTCGTGTGTGTCTGTAGCGAAAGGTGCGCCACACACCAGAGAGACATGCGACAATAATCGTGAGACATGAGGCAAATTCTGCTGTTCAAACCGGTTTTTTCTTTGTTAAGAGGGTGAAATTGTCGCATGTCTCCCTGGTGGGTGGCGCGCCAAAGAGTTGACAAAAAAAAAAAAAAAAAAAAAAAAAAAAAAAAAAAATTTTTTTTTTTTTTTTTTTTTTTTTTTTTTTTTTTTAATAAAATACGGTCAGTGGAATCAAAAAAAAAAAAAAAAAAAAAAAAAAAAAAAAAAATTTTTTTTTTTTTTTTTTTTTTTTTTTTTTTTGTCAACACATTTAAATAAAGACCTAATTTAATATATAGTAATTTTCTTTAATGAATACGGAAAGATATAATCCCCATTTAGACCGAATTACTCGAAGATATAAAGCACCATGTATAGCATCTGAGCTTGACTCTGCAAATAAAGAGAATGTACCTTTTCCGAAAGCATCATCTCATAATATTTGTAGAGATGGATACATTTTTAATAATCCAAGTTCAAATTGGGGGAAACAAGAAGGGCGAACCTATTTTGCGGAATTAAACTATAAAGTTGAATTTGATAAAAGAATATAGATTATTTTATTAACAAATTTAATAACAAAATAAAAATCTATCTGAAAAGACAGAAATTTATTTATTTCATTGTAACAATGTTAATAATAGGAACCAGAAAATATGTGTACCCGTATTTTATTAAAAAAAAAAAAAAAAAAAAAAAAAAAAAAAATATATATATATATATATATATATATATATATATATATTTTTTTTTTTTTTTTTTTTTTTTTTTTTTTTTCAATAAAGTCTAGTATGACATCCCGTCACCTTTGGACATATGACACTAATCTGACAGATACATCGAATTAAAGCCTTAAAGGCTGGTGGAAATTCAGATTCTTTGAGGTATACTGTATTACCGTACGCATCTTTTGAGTATATACAGGGTTCCTCTTTCACATAGTTTGTGAAATAATTCCAGGGAATGAGCTCGTGACCGTTTTTACTTTGTGCCAAGTAATAGTCTCCGTTTGATTTTCGCAACAACAGAGGTTCTTTATTTTCGAGCAAATAATACTCGTTTCCTTTGTCATCCATCGGGTACCGTTGGGTACCGTCTTTATACAAAGCGAGTCTAATATTTTTGTTCACGGGATCGATTAAAAACAAGGATTGATTTTGCCAAATCGGGTAATATTCATTTCCATTCGCGTCTCTGGCATAATAAAAACCTCCGGACCCATCACGCGCAAAAATATTTATATCGCGATTGGGATAAAGTTCATTTCCCTTTTTATCGCGGGCATACAGTTCCTTACCGTTCTCGTTAACGACAAAGGTCGGGTTGCGACGGGGGTAGTATTCATCCCCATTTAACCTTTTGGGATATTTTCGCATAACTTATTTTTAATGGCCGTAGATCTCTATCGCATTTCTCTGCTCGAACTGGAAAAATGTCCTCTCCAATGTACGCCCTCCGAGTTGCTTCTCATACTCAAGGCATGGCGAAAAAGCCACCTGTTTGGACATGTGTGTTCCGAATGCCAGACACCACTTAATTTTCAAAAATACAAATCTTTTACGTGTTGTTGTCATCAATTTTATTATAATGATCAATTAACCATCTATCCCGTGACTCCTCTGGCGATTCCCACCCCGGGTTATGTTTTTGCCTTACCCCAGCTGGTGCGCATGATTAAACAGGCCAACCTGTCCACCCATCAAGAATTTTTAGTGTTACCCGATCCCATTTACTGGCAAGTCACGACCACCCTCATTTATGAAAAGGTGGCTAAATTTGTAATGGGAGTGCCTATGACCTCGCGCACCCAACAAGTGCAACCTGCTTCTAAGGCGCCGTTATTTTACAAACAGGTTCAAGAAGCCCCCTTAAATTACGGTAGCCTCGAATCCCGCTCCTGTGGCAAAGCTACCTTGATTCGACAGGTGGCTTTCGGAAAGCGGTGTCGATACTCCATGCGAGGCATGATTGTTCCCGATGCCAGTCTGCGACCCAATGAAATTCGCGTTCCCGATTACATTGTGGATAAATTTGGCTTGAGGGGGAAATGGGTCATTTTGAATCGCATGCCTTCTTTACAACCTGAAAATTTTGTCGGGTTGCAAGTCCCCGTGAAAGGACCTGCGTGGCCATACGATTGTTTCGGCATCCCTTTGGAGATTTTGGAATCCATTAATGGCGATTTTGACGGGGATGAGGCCAATATTTATCTCGTTCCCAGTCTTCTTTCGCAAGCCGAATGTGCCACCCTCCTCAATCCGGAATGGGAAATGACCTCGTTTGTTATGGGTTTAAAATTAGCCCCGAGCCAAGATATGTTGGTCGCGTATTATTTATTTTATGACGAGATTGATTTTTTACCCATCCAATTTCGCGATTTGAAAAAAACCATGCATGCCATTTCCGAAGTGTACGGCAGTCGGCGAGCATTTCAAGCGTTCAATGATATGCGTCTCTTTTACTTGGATCGACTTCAAAATCGAATTTGCTTTGCCTTGACCCTGAAAGAAATGTATACCTTATCTACCCTGTTAAAAGAAGGGAAAGATATCCAATCGTACCAGTGTTGCCTGACGATACAAATTTCAGCCAAAGCAAAAGGTAATTTTGAAAATTTAAAGCAAATGTTTGGGAGTGTAGGCATGCAAAGTGGTGTGCATGTGAAAAATTCCTTTTATTCGGGTCTCAATGGCGTGGAAGCGGCGGCGCATGGGCGCGCGTCCATTTATGCGTTGTATTTGGTGTCTTACATTTGGTTACCCGGTTACAGTTATCAAAAAGCCATTGCAAATGCACACGCGATGACGCTCAATAATGCGGGAAGCATCGTGGATGGCCAACGCATCATCTTTAGAGATGCCTTAGACGGCTACCATTATGAAGATATTTTATCCGTCTCCACTTTTAAATTTTTCGTACAAGAAATTTTAGTCAAGAAAAATTTGAAATTTAGCAGCGTGTAGAAAAAAAGACGGCCCAGCATGATTCCATTGTTACAGCTGGTGCAGTTGAATACGCCACACGAGGAGAGTTATAGTATCTTTTTAACCATTTACCATATCTATGTTCGAAACATTTTGACCTTTTGCACGGGCCTCACCATGATTCGTTTCTTGTTTGGAAACAGTATAGAGTGTTTAAACGACAACCAACATTTTCCGCAAAGTTATATGGATACAAAATGTTACATTAACGGGACTTTTACGCAAGAACAGGGTCATCCCACCCTTTATCATGATTATTATCAATGGATACCAGTTTATTTGGTCTTGTTAGCTTTTGGATTTCATTTTCCCTATTCCTTATGGTCCCAGCATTACGGACACTACCTCAGGCATCTCGAAAAACTGGCAGAGAAACCCAATGACATGATTCAAATGATTCAAGAGACGCAAGGAAATTTCATTTTTTTTAAAACGGTCGCGTTGGAAATGTTTTATATCATACATTTGGTATCGATTGTCAATATCAGTAATGTATTTTTTAATCACCTCTGGAGTCGCTTCCACTGGTCATGGAGAGCCATTTATAAACTATTCCCCGACAAAGGTACATGTTATTTTGAATACCATCACGGCAGCGGCATCTCGGAAAATAAACTCAACTGTATTTTACCCCTCTGCAGCGTGTACCGCAAAATATTTTTCACTCTCTATATTTTAGTGTGGGTGCTGATGGTCGTGAATGCGTGGATGATTGTGTATCGCATCCTATTGGTCCTCTATAGAAGAAAATTTGTAAATACATGGTGGGCTTTTACCATCGCAGAACAATGCGCTGCGTCGTGGAATATGAAAAAGCAAATAAAATGCGCAATGAAGAAGGGTAGGGTGAACCGAATAGATGGGTTGAGTAATATAATTATGCAACTAATGGTGTAAAAAAAAAAAAAAAAAAAAAAAAAAAAAAAAAAAGTAATATATTTTTTATATAAGATTACATACAATATTACATTTGGAATTATAATATTAAACTTACACTATTATATATATTTAAGAGTTAAAATATGACAGTATCTTTTTGTATGTTTTCCAACAGGAAATTTTTTTTCCTTCGGCCCATTTTTTTACCCTTCCGTCAATTTGGAAGATGTGCAAGATCTTTAAACATTTTCAACTTCTGGCATTTTCTTTGCTCGGTATTCTTTCAGGTATTCGATCAACAATTTTCCATTTGGCACAGAACATGCTTCTAAATGAACAATGTTAGCAACCTGTCCACACAAGCGAACATGACCATATTCAAGCAAGTCGTAAAGTGTTTTTTCCTTATCCGCTTTATATCCTGAAAACATGCGATATGCCAGAAAATGAAAGAGGGCTGTGTGCTCGATAACCCAGACACTTTTCAAGTCTTGACTGCAGCCTGGTAAAATCTCACCCAATCTGCAGTTGGAAATTTCTTTTGCCCATCGATCAATGTTATGCTGTCCAATCAGCAACGCTATATCCACTGCAGAAAAATAAACTTTACCATTTCTTCCAATCACCCCCAGAATACTGAAGAAGAGTTGGCGATCCATTGTAAACAGTTTAAACAACATGTTTAAGCCGTGTATTGACCCTGAGTCTGTGATAACCCTTTTTATAGCTAACGCTCCCGTCCCTCTCTTCCTTCATTCTTTTTAAAGGCGTGAGTACATTAAAGCACCGCCCTCTCACTCGGCAGTCTGTTGGGATTCATACTGTCGCTCCACCCATACCAAATACGTTTCGTACTAAAACACATTTTTACACTGTTCCGGTAGTTTCAGCTACCTGAGCCGTCTCGGCCCCAGGAAAAGGCATTCCGCCACTCATTCATGAAAAGCTCCTCTGGTTTCCATTAGAATGTCAGAATACAATGTTGAGAGATAATACTTCATTTCACTGTGTACCTGTCCCTTCTCAACCCCTTGCAAGGTATGACATGCTACTTTCGGAATGAGGGCCCCATCGATACCCTTTAACCGGTCCTCTTGCACTTGCCAGGAGATGGGTAACAGATGCAAGATGCGTTTTTTACACCAACATTTTCCGGGAGGGAACAGGCACTCCACTGTGAGTGTCCGATCGTAAGTGAGTAACACTTTAAAATGATTCTTCCCGGCCACATCGTGCATGATGATGGGTGCATAGAAGGAGAGGATACATTCTTCCCAATCATAAAAACGCATCTTGTTACAGTCTCCCTTTTCCCAATCGTCCTCAATCATGAGAAGGCCGTGCGGTTTCAAGTGATAGGTACACAAGCCCACTGTGGGTATAAACACATAGTCTCGCAAATACACCTGAAAGAGAGACTGCATCCCATCTAGCGTTTTTTGGCAGGTCATGACACGTTTTGGTGATGGGGAGAACGAGAGGTGGTAATCCATAAAAAAATGATGTAAAGACAGAGTCATGGATAGGGGGTCAAGCTGGAGCAGCAATCGATGCGACCCATTCTCCCGATGGATGTACCAGCCCAGTTTCACGGTTCGGATCCAGTTGAGGAAAGGGAAGGAAATTATTTTGGAGGACGCGATCCAGGCGTCGGAGTCTTGCAAGTAGAGATAAAATTCGGGTATTTCCCATAATGTATATAACTTATCTTCAAAAGAGACATACTCACGCAACAGCTTGAATAGAATTTCAGGTAACAAGTCGAATAACTGAAAGGAGACTGAAGTCATAGCCATTCTAAAACATGAGGGATAACGATTCTAAATTCCATAACACCGGGAATAGAGCATGAATATAATCCACGAGCACCGTCTTTACAGCTGAACAGCTTTGGAGCGACTGAAATGGGAGAAGGAAAACGTTCCACTTATATAGATCAAGTCGCATCACTGTACTGACTGCACAGCGGAACAGCTTTGGAGTGATTCATTTTCATGCCGTGAATAGTAGAATGTGTTGCCAACGAAAAAAAAAAAAAAAAAAAAAAAAAAAAAAAAAAAAAAATTTTTTTTTTTTTTTTTTTTTTTTTTTTTTCTTAAATGTTTAACTATATATTGCGTTCTTTAAAAGGTTTGTAGCGTTCAGTTTGTTTCAAGATATTTCTCTTAAAGTTGTAAAATGGGATCTTCCCACATTTTTTCAACTAGTCTGGAAAAGACTGGAAGGAAATGCCCTCATCGTACTACTGGTTTTACCTATACCCCTCGTAAACCCCAAAATGACCAAGTAGCCAGTAACCCAATGTTTGGTATCAGTCCTTTTGGTTTGTTTCAATCAGATGAAACTTTTTCGAGAGAGCAAAGTAAAGTTAAACGTATATCGAAACATACTTCTAAAGAGTGTTTTTTTAAACCTTCAATAGAACCTTATCCATCTGCAGAAATTAAAATGAGAAAGGCGCTTGGAGATATTAATAAGAAATATGAAGTGGAGTGTGATGTACAGCCTTGTTCGTCCAAAAAATCTCAGCCATGGCCACTTGAAAATGATGAACATACGGTTTAAAGGGAATGGATTTTTATTAAAATATATATTATATATTAAAAAAAAAAAAAAAAAAAAAAAAAAAAAAAAAAATTTTTTTTTTTTTTTTTTTTTTTTTTTTTTTTTTTTTTATAAAAATAATTTAATAATATTGTAATGTTCTTTTTTCACTTTATAATAAACAAGCCTCCTTTTTTACGTCATGTATTATTCCATTCGTTGGGAGCGCGTTCTAACTCATAAAAATATCATTCAAGTCCGAATTACTTTTCTCGATGAAGAGGGCCAAGAGCGCAGTGTTCTCAAAGTGTATGAAGGGTGGATCGGCGTGTGTACTAATCGCATTGATAAAGTGGTTCAGTCCATTCAACATCATTTTCCCGGACAGAAAGTTGTCTATAAACGCCTGGGCAATGCCAAAAAAATTTTACCTTATTTTGAGGACAGGCTTGCCCGAGGCAAATTGGATTATCGCTCGAAACCCTTTTACAAAGTGTACACAACAGCTTGTATAAAAAATATTGGACGATTCTTTAATCGTTACAAATTTAGTTATTATGACCCGGATGATTGGTTGATTCGAATTTATATTGATCTTTGTTCCCAATACAACACATTTTCGTTTTATTATCAATGGTATAACGTGGGGGCTTCACCCCATCTCCTCCAGTCTTTGCACATGGTTCCCGATCGCAAGGATCCTCCCAACTGGACTTTTGCCGCTTTTGATTTGGAATCTGTGTCGCTGGAAGGTCACCATATTCCCATGGGGTACCATCCTTCCGATCGTATTGTGATGATGAGTCTTTACAAGTGGAATCAGCATCATGTTCAAAAATGGTTGCTCTACGTTCTCCCCGACGGTATTGATCAACCTTTACCTGGGTATACACTGGGTTTTAAAACGGAAGTGGACATGCTGATTCATTTTCACGCGCTGTTAGAAAATGTTCAAATTATTACCGGCTACAATATCAATAGTTTTGATTTCCCTTGCATTTTTTCCAGGCTCCTTTGGTTAAAAATGTACTCTTTGTTGCAGGGTTATCGGTCATTTAATGTGGGAACGACTATCGCAGTGTCTTACAAACAAAAACTCACGCTCGATCTGTACGCCTATGTCAAAACGTTTTCCCATTACGATTGTGGCACGTATAAATTAGATGATGTCGCTCGCGCCAAATTGAAAGGGGAGACCAAAGTACAAGTCAAATCGACCGGTATCGCGAGTTGGTATCGACACTCTCCTTTGCCCCGAGACTTGTTTGAAGAAGAGAGTGTCGAACGGTGTTTTGAAAGGCTCCGTCCCGAAACCCTTCAGAAATCTTCTCAATTTGGAACGTTTCGAATGTATTTGGACTATTGCTTAAAAGATTCCGAATTGGTTCACCTCATATTTCAAAAGGAACATGTGTTGTCTTTTTTGATAGTACGAGCCAATTTTACAGCCCTCAATGCCATGGAAGCATTACATTTCGGCAATTCCCGCTATTTGTTGGAATTGTTTAAAACCTATGGTACGCGATTGGGCTATTTTATCCATCCCAAATTTTTTACCCTCGACGATTCGAAACATCAATGTCTTTTACAAAATCAAAAAACATACCAGGGAGCGTTAAATTTTTGTTACCCTCAACGCATTTTCGAAAATGTGTCTGTGATGGATTTTGCGAGCATGTACCCCAGTACCTTGCTGAGCAATAATCTGTGTTATGGCACTTGTACCATTTTGACGCGAGACGAATGGCTCGCCACACCTGCCGTGCATTCCTTCACAGCGATTCCGTATCGACATCATTCTGGGCTCGATTTCAAACAAAAGATGGCAACGGAACCTCGTTTTTCCTATCCCACGTGGGATCCCCAACGTGATGAATTTGTGATAGTCATCAACCGGCAAACGGAAGCCTTTTTACCTAAAATTGTTCACCACTTTATCCAATTGCGACAGTACCATCAGCGAGAATGGAAAGAGACTCGGGATGTGTACCATTATAACGTACAACTCGGGATCAAAATATTAATCAATTCTCTGTACGGGGTCATGGCTAACAAAGACTCCCCTCTAGCCTACATTGCTATTGCTATCATCACGGTGCTATCATCACGGTTACCCTGTGCCGTTATCAACTGTTGGGTTCGTTTCATTTTTTAAAAAATGCCCAGTATAACGTGTGTTATGCTGATACGGACAGTCTGATGGTTCATCGGTGGCCCAAGGACCATTGTGACGTGGTCAATGCTTTTTTAAATTTACCTCATATCAAAATTAAGTTTGAACAGCGCGTCCAGCGGTTACTCATCCTCTCCAAAAAAAGGTATGTGTATCAGCAGTCGCACCTGAAGGATAAAGAGTTGAAAGGGTTTCAGAGAAAAGCGAACGGTTTGATCAAATTTATGACAAAGGCTATTTTGGACGATGTCTGGGCTACGCTCTTTGGGTTACGTACCGAACCTTTTAAAGTGAACCGATACACGGAAGGGTGGCTCGTATGGGTCGACACGCTCCTGAAAGCTAACTACATGTGTCGGGATCCTCAAAGATATTCCATTTACCGAAAAATGAAGAAATTGGAAGACTACAAGTCCACGACTTGCGCTGCGATGAAATACTTGGCGAAATATCCCGATCGAACCGACGAGTATGTTGAATTTGTGTACAGTCGCGCGGACGTGGCTGCGGAGGAACTTTCCAATTGGATTATGGATGTCGAAGAGTGTCGATGGGTTAATGTCCAGCAATTGTTTATTAGTCAAAAGAAAACGTTATGCACGCTCTTAAATATGACGTATTGGTTCTTGCCCGATCCTAAGTGGCCGACAGACATGGTCCTCAATACCCTGCACTGGAAACACTTTGTGCATGCAGAACTGTTACATTGGCACGCGACAGGACGCCACCTCCTATTATTGGTTGAACCGAGTATCAAATACACGTTTGAAATCAATGACCATGTGAAAAAGGAAAGGACACGCGGTCGCAAACGAAAAATTAATTTGGGATTAGAGGAAGAAGAAAATGAAACAAGATGATTTTTAAGACGTTGGTCGAGTGTCTTTTAAAAGAAATGCGGGATCCAGACGACTTGATTGCCCTCAATGCTCTGCATACACTGATACGCGAAATGAAACAGGATTTAACGCAAGCCTTTCTCCAGAGTGGACCGCTGATAGACAAGCACGCAACTCTTTTTGGGGAAAGTAGGAGCTTTTTGGACTTTATCGTGAAACTTTCGAAATTGCCCGCGCATCTCGATTTTTGTAAACCCTCGGAACGAAGAGGTTCTTTTTGTGAATGCGAAACTTGGCGAAAAGGGGGAAAAAAAGATTCATTTGATGAAAAATTTGGAAACATGGTTGAACGATACGAAATGTGTCAAAAGAAATTGCAAGCGTGTCTGGGTGAGAAAGAAACGTCCAATTGCAGTCTAAAGACTTGTCAAGAGGATTTGGAAAAGTGTCGTTTTGAAAAAGAGGCTCTTGAATCAAAGTGGGCAAACAAAGAGAGGGAATGGCAGGATTTATTGAAATCATGTGAAAAGGACAAAAAACGCGTCCTCGAGGAATTGCAAGAGTGTATTAATCGTACGACAAAACTCGCTGAAAGTCACCAGAATTTGCTTGAGAAAACGAATAGTATAATAACCGAGAATGAGCACTTACAAACAACTATTAGAAAATTAATGGAGGAAGGAATGACGTTAGAGAACCAGAAGGAAAAAATTATGGATTATATTCAACATTTAGAGGATTACAAAAATCAATTGGAAGCAAATCATTTCCAATTGCTACAAATGATCCGGAAGAATGAAGAATGCGAGTCAATCTGTATAAAAGAAACATCCTCTGACGAGACCGAGCATACTATACAGCCAATAGGCTGGCGGAACGAGAGTAAGGACATGTTTGACGATTGTGAACAAACAAAAAGCTATGAGGTCAAACTACAAGCCTTGCAGGACTGTGAAGAAGAAAAAAGTCACTATAAACGTGAACTAAATGCGTGTAGAATGGATCTAAACGACTGGCAAAACAAATCAGTGGCCTGCGAAGAGGAAAATGACAATCTTAAAGAGCAATTGGAAAAGTGTCAAACGGAAAAGAATGACCTTGGAAAACAACTGGAAAAGTGTCAAACGGAAAAGAATGACCTTGGAAAACAACTGGAAAAGTGTCAAACGGAAAAGAACGATCTTAGTAGAAAACAAGTTTACAAAAAATCAATACAAACGGTTAAAAACCCCGAGGAAAATGGAAACAATTCGCCAACTAGCTCTGATAGCCTTTTCAAGAGTCGAGACACGTCCTCTACACCTTCTAGCTGTGACAGTGTGGAATATTCGCACTCACTAGCAACAGCCAACATGGACGCCGCTCAACCCATTTTAAATTTTTTAATGGAATATTATCATCTCGACTCTGATGTGGTACCTTCAAACTCCCGACTACTCGACCTTTTATCTAACGATTTAGACAAATTGACTCGATTAAAGACACAACTGAAACGATTAGAAACAGAAGCTTTTCAGGTTAAAGCAAAACCCGAGACTTTTGCCGAAGTTGTATTAAACCTCTATGCACAAATACCTGAGCACGTCAGAATCTTGAACCAATTAGCGGACCACTTAAATATGTCTGTGAATGAATCATTGGTCCACACCATTTTAAAACGTTTAACAGAGTTTCAAGAAGTTTTTACAGATTCTATACGCACTTCCTATAATCTAAATGAATTAAAATTAATCATTACCGAACATTCCAAAGTTCATCTCTCCGAAAAAGATTGGTTGGGTGTAGGCCTTTTAAATATTAAAAAAACCCTACATGACTTTCAGGTGAACGATGAAATGATAAACGAATTGATTCAACTCACGCCCGACTTGATCCTTCCAAACAAGTGTGACTGGAAGAAAAAATTTATGCAAAGATTTACTTATTTTCAAGACATTGCCAAAAGTTTACATGGTACGCAACCCATTGAAACCTTACCCCAAACAATCGAGTCACTGAAACAAAAAGCGAAAGAATTCAGCCATGAACATCATTGGCTTTCATGTTATATACATCAACTGGAAGACAAGGTCCATTACCCCGCCGATTCGAAAACAAAATCAAGGCATCTCATAAAACCTTATGAAACGGATACACTGAAAAAAGAGTGTGAAAAATTGGCCAATTATTTTGACATTCACTTTCACAAAGAATCCTTTTATCACGACGTTATTAAGAGTAAAACTTTGATAAAGTATACAGAAAACAGTGTTGCTTTGGATAAATTAACGCAAGAGTTGAGTAAATATTTTACAAACTTTTCAAGTGTAAACGCTATAGTGACTTACATAGACAACATTCTTCAAAACATGCTGATTCAACACAATATTCCGCCACAAACTACAGATTTTCAATATCCAACGTTTCTAGATCATGTTGAGTATTATTTTAGTGTGGCCGTGAACCATACTGTAGAACGAGTAGATACAGAGTGGAAACAGCAGTATGACAATTGGCTAAGTGAATTGAATTTAAAACCGTGCACACCCAAGAATCTATTCGTTTCCGAAATTAAAAAACAACAAAATGATGAATGGGATTGTCTCTACAAACAATGGCTTACGGAATTGAATTTGAGTAGCACTACTCCCAAAGAAGAACTTTTGGAAAACTTGAAAAGGGTTCTAGCAAATGAAAAAAGAAAGGGAGAATCGTTTGAAGTGTGTAGCGAAAAAAAAATAAAACTAGAAGAAAATTTTACAACAACACAAATGATCAATTTGTTTTTAGTGTTATATAAAGAATATTTTACATTAAAATGGAACCATCTGAAAAATAAAATAGCAATAAACCCTGAAATGACAAAAAAATTGGAGGAAAAAATGACACTTTTAGAAAGAATAGAACCAGGTATGCGAATAAGTGGGTTATTTAAAATCTATCAGTTATATGTACAACTGGATTTGACAGTCTATACAGAAAAGATGGACGCATTGTTAGAAATTACAAATGAAAATAATTTGTTGAAAAGAAGTATGAAAATCACGGAAGATTATCTTTTACAATTAACACGTACAAAAGTATAGAAAAAAAAAAAAAAAAAAAAAAAAAAAAAAAAAATTTTTTTTTTTTTTTTTTTTTTTTTTTTTTTTTAATATATAAATATATAATAATATAAAATATATAATATAAATAAATAATATAAATAATATAAAATATATAATATAAATAAATATATTATATATTTTATTTTATTATATTTAAAAAAAAAAAAAAAAAAAAAAAAAAAAAAAAAAAATTTTTTTTTTTTTTTTTTTTTTTTTTTAATATAAATAAATATATATTATATATTTTATTTTATTATATATATATTAAAAAAAAAAAAAAAAAAAAAAAATTTTTTTTTTTTTTTTTTTTTTTTTTTTTTTTTTAATATAAATAAATATATATTATATATTTTATTTTATTATATATATATATTAAAAAAAAAAAAAAAAAAAAAAAAAATTTTTTTTTTTTTTTTTTTTTTTTTTTTTTCATTCAGTAATAATTAATTCATCTACTCTCCAGTCTTCATGTTGGCCACTAGGAAGATACCTTCTTATAATAAGTGGAATCTTTCTTTCTTTTAATTCTTTTATTGCAATCTGCAATGGGTCTGTTTCACCGTCCAATTTGATCATAACAGGAGCGTGCATCGAAATCTGTAATGCTCTTGTTCCTAAAACTCTAGCTCTTTCAAATTTCGTCATATAAGAAGTGGTAATCCGTTTTTGATTCATTTGAGGCAAATGTTCTGATGGAAATAATATATCGATCTTTTCATCTTCACTCTGTTCAGTTTCATCTAAAGATTCATCCTCTGGCTCTGCATCATCATAATCTTCAACCACAGGGCTATTAGGCTCGAAATCTTTAACCACAAGGTTATCAAGTTCATGATCCTTAACTACAGGGCTATCAGGCTCGTAAATCTCTACCACAGGGCTATCAGGTTCGTAATCCTCATCCATAGGGCTATCGGGTTCGTAATCCTCAACCATAGGTTTGACAAGTTCGCAATCTTCAGCCATAATATAAATTACAAAGTCAGACAGCAGCAGAAAAATACAAGCACTTTTAATAAAGATTTGTAAGTAACAATTCATTATATACGAAAAAAAAAAAAAAAAAAAAAATTTTTTTTTTTTTTTTTTTTTTTTTTTTTTTTTTGTTCGTATATATAATTTCTGAAATTCAAACAAGTTTAAGATGAATACACCACTCTATCCAGTTATTCCTACCCCTTCGACTCTCGACAAGTTTATCAAAGTCTACGGAAACCGATATCGACGGTTTCATTTTATTGCTCTGAGGTTTAAAAGAGCCATTATTACATACAGCTCCAATTCCCTCGACACCGTTCCCATTGCGCCGCCCAATAACAGCATTATCGTGATTCGTGGAAAATGCCCTCCCATTACTCTCACCAATCAATCCTTTTTACTTTTTGCCCAAGGTAACCGCGAGCGCGGTATTCCAGTAGCTAATAGTTCCACTGAATGTCTCTTACGCGCTTTGTTTCCGCAAAATAAGATTCTCTTTAGTTATTTTAAGTCCGGTAATTTGTTTTTAATCGCCACTGAGAATCGATATTTCGGCATCATGAAAAAGTGTCGAAAAGATCAAGCTTTTAAAACTTTGTGTAATTTAGTGGACGCTCGCCTTAAGAAAAGAGCGCTCACTTTATCAGAGGTCTCCAATTTTCGATTTTTCAAACGGTATAACGATGACTTGAAACAATTTAATAAGTGGACAAGTTTGCCTTTCAACTGGGCAATGACGCCTGTATCGAAATGACTTTATCTCATCCTTCTGCCTACTTGGGACGAGAGGTCTTTTTAATTTTAAAACGATCCGAACACCCACCCGGACCGTTACCCCCTCCGGATTTTTATCAGTGCGAAATCCTATTAGATACGGGTCCAGTGGGTATTGTGTATTCCGTTTCAAAAGGTCGGGATCATGAAATTGAGTATGTATCTTCTATGGTGGTTTCAAAACCACCGGTAGTTTTTAAAGATACCGGCGGCGTGGTCTGCAATGATTGGTTACCTTTGTACAAAAACCGAGAAACGTGGCAACATTTTGGGATGGTCTATTATATACACGGGCTCCATTTTAAGAGATATCTCTTGAAACATATTTTGACCTGGTTACAAATTCAAACCTCAAATAAATATGAATTGATTTACATGGATCTTGTTCACGTAGCTAAAATTTTGTTCGGAGAGGAAATCAAAGAGTACTGCAAGCCAGAATAATTTTTTAAAACGTTTCTTTAGGAAGAGGACACATTACGGAATCCATCCTTGATACCTTTGCAGGGCTTCCGCTATTTTATACTCACGCCATTCTGTAGGATCCATAGCGCGATACAAGGTTCTCCAGGTGAGTTGTGCATAAGCTCGGTACAATGCATGATTCCAACATACAAATAACAGGTACCCCCACAATAAGATCACTACCATAGCTTGCCTTTTATAGGAATAATAAAGGATGCCTAAATATAACGAAACTAACGGTAAAACAATGTCTTATTCAATCTTAAAAAAGACGACCGGTGAAAAGTATCAAAAGCGTAAAAAGCAATGTGTAGATCCATTGCCTGTGAAAAAAATTAAATTTAAAACAAAAGAAGATTCAGCCGAATCGGCTGAATGGAAAGAACCCGCACCGAGAAACTTTGCGTCTGAATTGAATGTGTTGCTTGAAATGGGAAACTCGGGGCAAGACAGCTTCGGAGAAAATGAAAGGGACCCATGGTTGGAATGTGAAACCATGGATAAGGACACATGGACATTAAACTCTGAAACGACGGAATCCACCGCGCTACAGGAACTTGAAAAAGTGATACAAAACACCCAACCCAAATCCGAAACAAACCTACAGGATAAAGCATCCCCGTCTGAAATAATTTCCCCGCAGGCATCTCATCACGAAACACCACCAGAAGAAGAGGATGTAGCTACACCTGTGGAAGAAGAGGGATGTAGTACTACAGCGGATGAAGCATGTAACGATATAAATAAGGAAGTCTACGAAGAATCGAAAGAGAAAGATTATGTAGAATATTATGTAAATGGTTATTGTTTACGAAATAATATGAAAGATCAATACTATGCTCGGAATCATTTAGGGGATGAACTGTATTGGAGAGATTCAGTAAATGCGGAAATTTATGCGTATAAAACTGTAAACGTAAACGAGACTCCGCATAAAATGGAATATCCAGCCATTCAAAAGAATGAACCCAAGTATATTTATGATCGGGCAGGTAAACCGAGGTATCCAGTAGATTTGGCAACACAAACTGTGATATTTCCTAAAAATCCCGAGACAAATGAAGAAATTTATCTTCCCGATCGAAAAGGAAATTTGTTTTACCCTGAAAATAAATTTGGGCAGCAATTTTATCGTAAGGATGCTGAAGGCAATGAAGTCCTTATCAATAACACCTATGCAAAATATGCGGATGGGTCCCAAATATACCCCAAAAAATCTAATGAAGATGAGTTTTACTTGACATTGGGTAACTTGGAAGTACCTGCTATCAAAAGAATCGATAAAAAGTATGTACCCTATTATGCTCAGAAGAAAAACGGAGACCAAATATATCCCCGTGAGTATGTAGAATCAGGAAATGACGAGGTGCCTGAAAACGAGTAATTATATAATATATATATATATATATTATATATTTTATTTTATAATATAAAAAAATTATATTTAAATTAAAAAAAAAAAAAAAAAAAAAAAAAAAAAAAAAAAAAAAAAAAAAAAAAAAAAACTTTTTTTTTTTTTTTTTTTTTTTTTTTTTTTTTTACTTCTACTTGACGTTTACTTAATTTGTAATTTTTTTTAAAACGATTGTAACGCCTTCTCTCCCGAGACAGAGATAAAACTAGACTTGCCTCGCTTTCCCAATTCTTTGTCTCTGTTACGACTATGCTGTTTCAATTGCATTTTGGAAAACGTTATATGCTGCGGGGTGCCGTCCTCGAGCACATTGACCCAAAACCACTCTGGGGCGCCCTGTCCCTGGCCAAATTTCTCAAGTGCCGATTTCCCCATGAATTTTCCCGCAAACACTCGATTGGCCGTCTGAAGCACGTCGTCGGAATGCGTGAAGCCCAAATCTACTCGTGGCAGCTCATGGACACTCGCCTCATGAGCCACTATGACGTGCTCATCTCACTCGGCCGCTCCCCTTTGAAACGGGCAAAGGTGCTTCACGATCGCCTGTTCGATGGCCGCTTTCATGTTCGAGAGAAAAAGAAAAACAGGTTTTTTCCGATCTTGGAAATGTGCTCCCCATTTGATCCGAATGCGATAGAATTTGACAAGTGGATCGCGCTCATCAAGATGCAGCTTGGAAACGAGGCGCTGAATACCACTACTGCTGATGATGGTACCGCCGATACCACTACTGCTGATGATGGTACCGCCGATACCACTACTGCTGATGATGGTACCGCCGATACCACTACTGCTGATGATGGTACCGCCGATACCACTACTGCTGATGATGGTACCGCCGATACCACTACTGCTGATGATGGTACTGATTCCATCTTCCATTATACTCCCGCAACTCCTCCGCGTCCCAGTCGCCCCTGTTTGAGAAACATTTTAAATCTGATTTAAATTCAGATGAAACTAAACAGACTGAAGATTGAAACTGTATGTAGTCATTTACCTAAAAAATATCTTTTAAAATCATTTGTATTTTGTTAAAATATTTTTGAAATTATAACTTACTTTTGGCTATACATCTGTATTATTTTAATGTCAATCCTGTTGTACATGTTTATTTTACGAGTTTATGTATTATGGTTAATTTGTAATAAAGTTGTCATCAGATATGGTTTTTTTTTTTTTTTTTTTTTTTTTTTTTTTTTTATAAAAAATTACATTTATATTTCTATATCTTTGGCATAAAAAATTACATTTATATTTCTATATCTTTGGCAAAAAAAAAAAAAAAAAAAAAAAAAAAAAAAAAAAAAAAAAAAAAAATTTTTTTTTTTTTTTTTTTTTTTTTTTTTTTACGAATCTGGTTTTTTAATTATTCTTTGACAATTTTTACATTGCCTATACAAGTTGGGCATTTCATCAATCGCTCGATCTTGTTTCAAGTATTCAATCACATCTGGCTTTTTACAACATTTTTCAATACGAGACTTATTCCGCCACGTTCGACATTCCTGTTCGGTAAACAGTACCTCCATCTTGAATATCAAGATGTTTCAACTGTTCTTCTTATGCTTGTACTTGATCTATTTTTGGTATTTTTATTATTTTCGAGCCCCCCCTGTCCCCCGGCCCAAGACGCCTGCTCCCCGGTCTCCGGTCCCGTTCAATCTATATTTGGTTGCGGTTCGACACAACATGTTTGAATTCTTTGTCAATGGGACTATGCTGTGGGAACACATTTTTCCGGATGATGCTTATTTAGTGCAGAATCATTCCGAGAAAATTATCGAACGGGACGATTGTTACCCTTATACCACTCGCAAGCGGATCGCTGCCCGTGGGATAGGCCTTTACAAGTATCTGAAAAAGCATCCGGAATTCAAAAAAGACCTCACTTTTGAGGAAAACAGTCAATATACGGCTCAACAAGGAGATGTGTTCTATTTCACCTGTTTCAATCGACGTATCGAGTCTCTGGACATGTGCCCTTCTGGAAAAATTTATCAAAATCAAACCTGCGTCGACATTAGTTCGTGTACGAATAAAGCCGATTACACCCATTTACCGGTTCATGCTGATCCTTTCAAATACATTGAATGCAAAAACAAACGAGAATTTTACAAAACCTGTCCTCCCAACACTTTTTTCTATCATGATCAATGCGTTGCACAGTACAATTTGGCGTATCAATGTACATTGAAGGACACAGTCATTCCTTTTAAACTGGATGCTTACACCCTGTTTGAGTGCCGCGATCATAAACCCATCTATACGACCTGTTTACCCGGCACTCAATTCTTTGACAACCTCTATTGTGAACCCGATAACTGCGTCGGTCAACCCAACGGAGCCCGATTAAATTTACCGCACCGGACCCTCGGTCCTTTTCGTTTTGTACCTGGTTACATGGAATGCCTCCATGAAAAAGTATTTCAAACCATCGAATGTCCTTCCACCTGGGATCCCATGTTGTCCCAGGGGGATAATTTAACCCATTTGCCCAGGGTCTTTGATGGTGAGCAATGCGCGGTGCCTTCCTTTGGTGAAAATGTCACATCCGATGATCCCGACGTCCTTGTGCCGATCCACGAATTTACCAAACATGTTCAAAATTGGAAACAGGCCCCGTATTACGATGAAACGGTGGGTTATATACAGACTCCCGCCGGTCGAAAACGAAAGCAGTTGGATCCGGGCCAACGGATCGGAAAGCACTTCAAGGTCGAGTCGGCTTGTGATGCATCGAATCCCTACCTTTTACCCCTCTACGGAAAGCCCGATCAATACTACGACTGTGTGAATCAGCAAGTGGTCACGTGCCCGCCGCTTCATTATTTTACAGGCTCAGCGTGTGAAAAAGAACCCACGCACGCATTCAAGTTTCACGGTATTCCCATGTTTCAGTTTAATGATTTAAATCAAGAAGGGTGGATCAAACCGTGGGATTATCCCGCCCAACCTTACTACCCTTTACGAGGATGTCACAGTGCCGATGACACCTATTTAAAACTCTATGACATTTGCGTGCATCACGATTGCCTCAACTACGCATTTTTATCCATGGTGCCCAATTTCTCGCTCTTTTTACCGGTCCGACAAAAAGCCAAATGTACGTATGATCCGATGGACCGTCATATTAAGAAAACTTTAGTCACCTTCAATTATACCTTTTGGGATAAAAAAATACTCCCGGAGCGAGTGAAACAAGCCGAGACGTGTACCGTGGGTCAAAAATTAAAAACGGGTCATTTTGTATGGGACACAACCATTTTTGCCACATGCGATCCCGCACAACCGTTTGTGTTTTGCCCTTCTCCAGCGACCGAAACTCTCCTTCGGAGCGAGAATCACTATGCGTGTGCCCCGCCCAGGGAGAATACCCTTCTCCATACCCAAACCCATATGTGGATACCTTTTGCGACGAATGAAGTGAAACGCATTTTGCCCCCGGTCTGGGATCAAACTCCGTACCAATTTAGACTCAACAAGGGAGATCCGAACCTGTATGAGCTCCCCGAAACGGGTTTTGATATCCCTCACGGAACCCGGTTCGTGTTGCGAGTGAATCGACCCGTCCACTTGGAATTGGAATACCGTGTGACGCATCCTCCTCATGTGGCATTCCAGTACCATGCACAAAACGATCTCAAAGTGTTGAATCACCAGGATACTGCCAGCCGACCGCACGGTTTTATGGTAAGGAAAGAAAAATTTATCGACTCGATCCTCCACTTTCCCACCTATACTCCGCAAGAGCACGTCAACAACTTTGAAAGGGAATATCATCCGTAAAAAAACAAGAACGATGAGTGAGAAATCCTTGGCACAAGGCGTGTTATTTTACAGCTCTTTGTACGTGAATGGTATTTTATTAATCACGGGCATGTCGACAGGCCGTTGGGTGTTTATGCTGCTCATTCTCCTCACAATGGGGCTCACGGCCTATTTAATGTACATCATGACCTCTCAGCCGGAACATTTAAAGAAGGTGGGTGATTGGGCCGAAGTTACGTTTTCAAGCCATCTGGAAAAATTGAAACGATTTTTGTAAACACGTCCTGTTCCACCACCTCCAACGGGCGATTAGCATCCACGGTCCACACATTGGAGCAACCCTCTTTCAAAGCGGACGTGTAACGGCCCTGCAAACGGTGTAAATAGGCAAGGGGAATGGTACGATCCATTGCCGTACGTTGCTGGAGCCGCTGAAAGGCAACCTCGGGTTCCAGGTCCAAATAAAGAAAAGCGTGGACGGGATACGTTAAACGTTGATACACGCCTTCATATAGAGCGAGTTCAGCGTCGGTGAGAATGAGGGGAGCAAACACATGGCGGGACGTCCAAGGGCAACGTTCCACAAGCACCAATCCTTCCTCGGGGAAACTTTGGTATTGTAGAAATTGCGACAAGAGTATTTGTAATTGTAAAGGAAAGGCAAAACGAGGAGGGTTTTGATAAAAGGGAGCAAGTAAAGTCCATTCGGCTAAGGGTTCGGGAAAACACTGAAATCGAGAGGCAAGACGTTGCATTAACGTGGATTTACCCGCCCCAATCGTTCCATCGATACATAAAACAAAACGTGACATGAAAAACACAATGAAATAAAGGGGATAGGGTAAAAAATTAAATATAATTTATATGATTAAAAAAAAAAAAAAAAAAAAAAAAAAAAAATTTTTTTTTTTTTTTTTTTTTTTTTTTTTTTTTTTTTAAATATATTGTTTAAACTAAAGTATTAATAATAAAGCCTTTTTGATTCCAAAGGACGGCAGCCAAAGTTAAATCTTCACCAACTGTATGTCTTTCCAAAAGTATAACATCTGAAACAGAATTACACAGTTTCAACAAATAATTATAAGTTGCTCGGTCCATTGCGGCATATGTCGGTTCCCATCCGTCGTTCCAGTATTCTGATAATATATCAGATAAACGGTTTTTTAAATCTCCCTTTTGAATAACATAATCAAGTTTTGTAAAAGAAGATCTTGGAAAGCCATCTACCATCTTAAAATTATATTCTACATCCTCGTACGTAAAAGATAGCCCTTCTGTATCTAAACCAATTAATGTGGTTTCAAAAGGTTGTACAGAAGAAGTAATGGCTATATGCCAAGGGATCATCCCCTCTTCAGTACGAATAAATGTAATGTGCACGGCACATCCAAATTTCACCATTGTTCAGATGTAATTTTTTAATATTGGTCAATTATATAATTAAACAAAAAAAAAAAAAAAAAAAAAAAAAATTTTTTTTTTTTTTTTTTTTTTACAAAGGTAATCTATATTTATGAAAAGGCATTCGTAAAAATATACTAAGCCAATGCACGTCTCTATAGTAGGACTTCCTTTCATCATCTTTACACCATGCCGAGATGATATTAAGATTTCCTAATGTCATTGTTTGAATAAAATGATTGTTAAATACCAGCACATTCTCTTTGTCAAACTCTGTAAATGTTAATTTTGATACTGCATATATAAATGATTTGTTCATAGGGCCTTTATATTTAGAAAAATCGATCGGATCAGTTTCAGTCATACTTAAACGAAAAAACAGGGGTAAGAGTACATTATATTTTTCTTTAGGTTTATTTTTACATTTTTGACAACTTAAATCTCCACACGTTTGACAACAAAAGACTATTGACGTATCTTCTTTAAAAGTGAGTAATATATAATGATCATGTAATAAGTTATTTAATATTAAACACTTGTTCTGTTCCAAGCGATATACCTTATCGGTAAATGATGTGCGAACAATATTTTGCGAACGAAAAATCCAGAAAAAGACATTTCTGTAAGGATGTCGAGTAGACCAATGATATACGAAAACATCATTTTTTTCCACTGGTGTGAGGTTAAAATAATTAAATTTTTCTACGACAGCTTGAACAGTGGAAAGAGAGTGGTGACATTTTTGCTCATACTGGATTTTTTGAAATCCTGAAAACCTCGAACAAAAGGAATATATCATAAAATTTAAATTAAAGTAGTCGATAGAAACATAGTAACGATTATGCAAATTATTATAATCCACATACCATCCAGGTTTCATAGATTTTACTACATTAAACAATTTCAAAGTAGATTGAAAACCACAAGCCTTTTAGGGAGAGATACGGTTCAAACTCTGGTATCTGAGACAACGTGTTGACTTTATCGGTGACAGGGACATATTCTTTTAATATTTTGCTGATGACCAAGTCGGGTAAATTGAAAAAGGGAAAAGTTTTTATTTCGGGCGTATCCGAGTTGAAATTATCTTTGAAATCTGTATTGAAACTCGATAAAGCATTCATTTTGTGGGGGGAGTTACTTTGAACAAGGTATATAGCATATTGAAAGGAAAGGTATCAGCTTATATCAATCGACTGTTAACACGACGCGATTATTTATTTGATTAAAAAAAAAAAAAAAAAAAAAAAAAAAAAAAAAAAAAAAAAAAATTTCTGAAAAAAAAAAAAAAAAAAAAAAAAATTTTTTTTTTTTTTTTTTTTTTTTCTTACGTATTTAAAAAACTTTGTGTTTTTGCCCGTTTACATGACCTTCTCAGCATTTCAAATGTAACATCTTTTCTTCCTATCCACAACTGACAAGCCTTTTTCCATTGTAGTAAATACGTTTGATGTTTTTTAGGAAATAATATTCTTATTAATTCGTATTCTTCCAAAACTTTTAAATCTCGTAAACATTTCCGTCTTTTCATCCTATCCCGATTGAACCAACCCAATAAATCGCGCATTTTTAAGCTAGTAGTCATCATCATATATACGATTAAACACAGTTCATCCACGGTTTTTCGACAACGTGCTCTCTCATAAATTATTTGTAATTCTTTTAACGTAAACAGTGACATCTTTGTTTTCTATTATGGGTCCTATAGCAGACCGTTTAATAGAGAAAGTAAAAGTTAAACGTCCCGATCTGTATCGCGCCATTTTGCGAAGAATCCAGCCCTACAGACTCTGTTCCGTTTTAAAAATTTTGGAATGCCATTTACGTCACATTTCCGATTTAAACATTTTTAATGAAAATAGTGATGTTGTACCCGAATTTGTGTGGGCTGTTATTAAACATATGAAGTTACCAACACCCGGTGATGGATTTGGCATTAAAATTGTTTGTCGCGTGACTAAATCCGATACCCAGGGAGCTTTAGACAGTAAACATAACCCTGCGATTACGAATTCCCTTAATCTGGAGTTTCATGTCGAAAAAGACATTTTGGATGAATTGGCACTGTTTTCGAATCACATTCAAATTTTTGAACGGGCCAATAGACACACTTATGCAACCGTTTTTATGAGTGAGGACACCACTCTACCATTTTTAATAAAACGGTTACCCGATGCTTGTATATTGGAAAGGGGGAAGGAATTTAACAAAGGAAAAAATGTAAAAGGCGAATACAAGTATCTGGCCTTTTTTAAGTATATTTTGGTGGAAGACCGTGGTTCTGTGAAAGTACTGTATAAAAAACTCAACCATTTATATTTACTTTTGAGATGTGTACCTTTGAAACACATTACAGCATTTTCGGATATTCGTTGTCTGTTTAAAAAATGTGGTATTACGTGTACTTTCTTTAATATGGTACAAGTCGCGAGACGACAGCTTTTTGTAAATGATGACTCCAAATACGAAAAAGATGTTATTACCCTTTTAACATTCATGTTTTGTAGAGGGGGGCTTTTACCTATGAATCGGGAAGGGTTAGCCAAAAACAAAGACAGGCCACCGATCGACGTGTTGAGTTTTGAAGCTATGAAGCGAAATTGTTCACGCTTAATTACGGGTCCAGACAGGGGAGTATGGCACACAGTAAAGACCTCTTTGGAAAGTGTGTATCGCGGTACACAGTTTAAAGAGGGAACGGGAGGATCTTTTGCAGTAATGAATAATGAGGCTGATTATAGCATGATTGAACTGTAGGTAAAAATGCCAATTATGATGCATTTCACCTTGGGTATAAATATTAAAAGTATACGTTTATAAAATTTAAATAAAGTATACATGCTTTAATCAAATGAAACGTACGTACGTTATATATATATATATATATATATATATATATAATGTAATTAATAAACTAAATATGTATTATACATATCTATTCATTACACCAATATTCTTGGCAATGGCTTTAAAACACCCCGGTGGATGTGGGAGTGGCTTGTGGGAGTGGCGTATGAATGCCAGCATATAAAATGAAAGTGCCGCGCGGGTAGATTATTCACTACAATGTCTTCGTTCGATTACTACACTGCTCCTCGCTCCAGTGGCATTCACCGTATGACGGGTGTCGTGGGACACAATTGTAAAGTTTATTTTTACATGTCTGATGTCTTAGTATTACTGAATGAAGATTTTACGTTTGAATTTAAATATGCTACTTGCCAACTAAAAGATATTTGTTCGCTCCAGCCATTGCCAAGACCCGAGGCCTGGGTCATTGAATTTAACGCTTTTCTAAATTTATTGCGCGGTATCGATCAATGGGACCTCTACTATGAATTATATTATGGACATGCAAAGGTGATGTATTACCGAAACAAGATTCCTCAACTCACCAGCTGCGAAAACACCGAAGGCACGATGTTTAGATTATGGGTTGAAAGAATCCAAGAAAGGTTGAGAGAGTATGTTTTGAGCCTGCCGAAAAACTCTCCACCCAAACCCAAACGGCTGAGACTATAACTTCTGAAGCCCAATGGGTGTAGAAGTGCAAAAAATTGGGGTTGAAAATACTTGGTTTCCAAGTATTTTCAACCCCAATTTTTTGCGACGGTGTTGGCACCAACGTTGGTTCCTAAAAAAATTTGTCTTTGAATAAATTTATACAAATTAAATATTAATAATATTAATAAATATTATTAATAATATTAATTGTATTAATATCAATATAATAAATAATATAATATTAATAATTAATATGCAAATTAAAAAAAATAATCATATAAGTATATGTAATTTATACGGTATATATATTTAAAAAAAAAAAAAAAAAAAAAAAAAAAAAAAAAAAAAAAAAAAATTTTTTTTTTTTTTTTTTTTTTGTATAACTCTACATATACTTATATGATCAATTCAACCATCATTATACAATGGATGACTGTATTCCTTGTGATTATTGTCTTGAAACATTTGAAAATTTGCAAGATTTTAATTCCCATATGCATCGACTGGATCCATCATTTTGTATCTTATGTTACGAACAATTTCCTCCGGGTACTAGACGACATGATTTCGAAGAACATATATATAAAAAATGTAATTCATATAATCGTCTTAATTTTAAACTGTATAACTTAACCATACCAATGGCGAAAAATATGAAACTTTCCACCAATAACAACCAAACAAAATTTTGGATTTACGTGAAGGGAAAGAGATGCTTTTTGGAACGAGATGATAGATTACTGTCAAAATCGGAAGAAGAAAGAAAATTTTTACTTTATTTTTCGAATAATCATATTCCAAAAATACAACCTTTCGAAGATTCACCTATCATCCATTATTCTAGTTCTTTAAGAATGGTTATCCCCCATATCAATAGATCAACACTTTTTCATACTGTATGAAAAAAAAAAAAAAAAAAAAAAAAAAATACCGCAAGCGCTTCATTTTAATACCGTGAAAAGTACAATCTGTATTTTTTTTTTTTTTTTTTTTTTTTTTTTTTTTTTTTTTTTTTTTTTGGTTGGCAACAGATTGTACTTTTCACGGTATTAAAATGAAGCGCTTGCGGTATTTTTTTTTTTTTTTTTTTTTTTTTTTTAAGTATATATAAGCCAAACTATCAATTTATGTGTACATTTTATATCAGTTTTCACAAAATGGATCAGACTTGTTCAGACTCATGGATCAAGATGAATAGATTCATGGAATTCATTCATCAAGAATTGTCGCATTATTTAAAAGAGATGGTTAAAAATTTGAGATTTGGACTACGTAAAGCCATGAAAAGCTTAGTTGATATGCAATTGTTATTATGTAATAAGGATAGTGAGATGCAAGAACAACTACGGGAAGCAGTGCATAAATCAGCTTTGAAAGAGAAGGTTAACGATTTGAGTTTGGAACTGTGTGAAACAATGGAAAGCGTAAATAATTTGCATTGTTATTTTAAAAATAGCGAGATACGAGAACTAGAAAAAGAATTACATAATATTTCTAAAATGATTAAAATCGCTCAGAATCAACTGTCGCTTATATAAAAAAAAAAAAAAAAAAAAAAAAAAAAAAAAAAAAAAAATGTAAATATATATATATATATATATATTATTTAATCATCAATTCAAAAAGGTGCATCGTCATGGACCCACCATTATTTAGTAATCCTGTAGTCTTACGAACCAGTCAAAGAAAACATTTAAAGACTAAAAATTTGATTCAATTTTGTCCACCAGCAACTGTTGCAAGCGAACCAACTCCTAATCAAGCAATTCCTCCCAAAAAGAAGCTTAGAATATCTATCAGTGAGCCAGTACTTACATTATTTAAAAAGATTTCCGGTTTACCTACAACTCTATCAAACACCCTGCCCGACTTGCAAGTATCCAACCCAGTTCTACCTTTAAACCCAACAGCCGACCTGATAGTTGAACCCATCAATACTTCAGCTGTGCAAGACTCTTCAAAAGTATTATAATTTTTCTAAATATTTCCATCGAATGTCTTCCAATGTGGTTTTTAAAACATCATTTATGCGCAGTGAGCGGGAGAACTTTCAAAAATCGAAAAAAGAAGCAGTTAGAAGTGACTTTCTTCTTAAAAGCATATTCGCTTATATGATAGAAAATACATATAAATTTGACACCATTTCTGCCAAAAACCAGAAAGAAAAAGATACTATTGAATGTGTTGAAAGAATGCTTAACCAATTTAAAGATGAATGTGAATCTGATTTAAAAGAACAGTGTTTGAAAATACATCTCATAAATGAAGATACAATAGATTGTATTTTGTCAAATATTTCCAATGAACTATTTTCTGAAGGGATTACTCGGTTTAAAATTATAGCTTTTTTTGCTTTCGTTCAAGAACTAACACATATGGTAATCTATAAGAATTTACCAAAAACATTTGTAAGTGTCACATTCAATCATTTCTCCAAATTTGTTTATGAAAAATTGGAATTGTGGATTCAGGACCACGGTGGATGGGAAAGTATTTTTATCGAAAAAGAAGATAAACCAAAATTCTGCTGGGTTAAATGCTTTCTGCACTCTATATTAAAAATAATGGGTGCGATAAGCGATGCACAAAATATGTTAAACGGAAATAAGGTTTTTGAGTCAAAAGTTTTGTAATAGATGTATTCAGTTTTTTTTTTTTTTTTTTCAAGATTGCTCAGATTAAAAATAAAAGAATATTGTAGTCATATGGACCAACTCCTAATCAAGCAATTCCTCCCAAAAAGAAATATATATATAAATATATTATATATTATTATTAAAAAAAAAAAAAAAAAAAAAAAAAAAAAAAAAAATTTTTTTTTTTTTTTTTTTTTTTTTTTTAATATATTTTTTTATATATATATATATATAAATATATTATATATTATTATTATATATATATATATATATAAATATATTATATATTATTATTATATATATATATATATATAAATATATTATATATTATTATAAAAAAAATTATATATATATATATTTATATATTTATATATATTATATATATATATATATTATAAAAAAAAAAAAAAAAAAAAATTTTTTTTTTTTTTTTTTTTTTTTTTTTTTTTTTTTTTAATAATATATTTTTATATATATATATATATATATAAATATATTATATATTATTATTATATATATATATATATATATAAATATATTATATATTATTATTATATATATATAAATATATTATATATTATTATAAAAAAAATTATATATATATATATATTTATATATTTATATATATTATATATATATATATATTATAAAAAAAAAAAAAAAAAAAAAAAAAAAAAAAAAAAATTTTTTTTTTTTTTTTTTTTTTTTTTTTTAAATACCTATATAAACTGGGGCATTCTTCATGTCCCATATGACTACAATATTTTTTTATTTTTAATCTGAGCAATCTTGGAAACAATTTTTTAAAACATCTTTTCCAATCATCCAATTGTGTTCGAGAGGCGGAGCTTGCGTGGGTAGTTTGTTCCCTATAAATGGATCGTTTTTAGACTGCTACTCCCATTTCAGTTCTCACTGCCGTCACCCATGGATATCGCCATACAGCTCTCACCGTCTCCTTTCGACTTACCTGCATCGGACATTAATTTCAGTATTTTGGAAGACTGTTTTCACCAATGTGAAAACTGGGATCTTCGTTTTAGTACGCAACTTTGGAAGCCTTTTGTATTTCCATACAATCCTGAAAATTATTTCTTCAACGACAACAGGTTGGAGAAACTTTGCCTAGATGTATTGGAACCTGATACAGCCGACCCACCTCCTCTGGAGCCCGATCAAAAGTCTGTCATATTGGAAATCCCCCTACCACAGGTACCTCTCCAATCGGAACTGGACCCAATTGTTGCTGTACCACAGACCTTCTCCCAGTTGAATGCTGCTCCACCGAGTGCTTCTGCTGTGGCAGATACCCCTACGCCCCGGTGTGTCGTAAATGACCAGACACCTGTTCTGCCAAGCTTCTCGAACTTGAATGCTGCTCCACCGAGTACTTCTGCTGTGGCAGATACTCCTACGCCCCGGTGTGTCGTAAATGACCAGACACCTGTTCTGCCAACCTTCTCGAACTTGAATGCTGCTCCACCGAGTGCTTCTGCTGTGGCAGATACTCCTACGCCCCGGTGTGTCGTAAATGACCAGACACCTGTTCTGCCAACCTTCTCGAACTTGAATGCTGCTCCACCGAGTGCTTCTGCTGTGGCAGATACCCCTACGCCCCGGCCAGTCAGCGGGGAAAGTCTCAAAACATCCCAACCACGTTCAGACACTCAGCTACCCAGGGTACCTTCACCTCGACCAGCCTGCCCCAAATCGTCGAAAAGATCTGCCCTAGAACCTGAAAAACCTTTTAAAATACCCAAACTGTGCCCCAACCAACAGTCCAAACCAAATGGGTTTCGAAACAACCCAGTGGACGTGAAAAAACTTTTTCAAAAAGCGAATACCAAATCAGCTTCATGGTCACAACAGGCACCAATTAATTTGTTTCGGGAAGCCCGTTTGAAATCGACGCCTGCAAACAGACTGAAAAGTCCGCAGACTCCAGACAAGTCGCCAAAGCCTGTGCTCTCAACCTCCAAGGGGCCACAGCCTCCAGACAAGTCGCCAAAGCCCGTGCCCTTAACCTCCAAGGGACCAGTAGACAAATCGCCTTTACCCAAGCCTTCCAAGGGACCAGTAGACAAATCGCCTTTACCCAAGCCTTCCAAGGGACCAGTAGACAAATCGCCTTTACCCAAGCCTTCCAAGGGACCAGTAGACAAATCGCCTTTACCCAAGCCTTCCAAGGGACCAGTAGACAAATCGCCTTTACCCAAGCCTTCCAAGGGACCAGTAGACAAATCGCCTTTACCCAAGCCTTCCAAGGGACCAGTAGACAAATCGCCTTTGCCCAAACCTTCCAAGGGACCAGTAGACAAATCGCCTTTGCCCAAGCCTTCCAAGGGACCAGTAGACAAATCGCCTTTGCCCAAACCTTCCAAGGGACCAGTAGACAAATCGCCTTTGCCCAAGCCTTCCAAGGGACCAGTAGACAAATCGCCTTTGCCCAAACCTTCCAAGGGACCAGTAGACAAATCGCCTTTGCCCAAGCCTTCCAAGGGACCAGTAGACAAATCGCCTTTGCCCAAGCCCGTACCTTCCAAGGGACCAGTAGACAAATCGCCTTTGCCCAAGCCCGTACCTTCCAAGGGACCAGTAGACAAATCGCCTTTGCCCAAGCCCGTACCTTCCAAGGGACCAGTAGACAAATCGCCTTTGCCTAAGCCCGTACCTTCCAAGGGACCAGTAGACAAATCGCCTTTGCCCAAGCCCGTACCTTCCAAGGGACCAGTAGACAAATCGCCTTTGCCCAAGCCCGTACCTTCCAAGGGACCAGTAGACAAATCGCCTTTGCCCAAGCCCTCCAAGGGACCAGTAGACAAATCGCCTTTGCCTAAGCCCGTACCTTCCAAGGGACCAGTAGACAAATCGCCTTTGCCCAAGCCCGTACCTTCCAAGGGACCAGTAGACAAATCGCCTTTGCCCAAGCCCTCCAAGGGACCAGTAGACAAATCGCCTTTGCCCAAGCCCTCCAAGGGACCAGTAGACAAATCGCCTTTACCCAAGCCCGTACCTTCCAAGGGACCAGTAGACAAATCGCCTTTACCCAAGCCCGTACCTTCCAAGGGACCAGTAGACAAATCGCCTTTACCCAAGCCCGTACCTTCCAAGGGACCAGTAGACAAATCGCCTTTGCCCAAGCCCGTACCTTCCAAGGGACCAGTAGACAAATCGCCTTCGCCCAAGCCCGTACCTTCCAAGGGACCAGTAGACAAATCGCCTTTACCCAAGCCTGTACCTTCCAAGGAACCAGTAGACAAATCGCCTTTACCCAAGCCTGTACCTTCCAAGGAACCAGTAGACAAATCGCCTTTACCCAAGCCTGTACCTTCCAAGGAACCAGTAGACAAATCGCCTTCGCCCAAGCCTGTACCTTCCAAGGGACCAGTGTCTCAAGTCGTGCATAAAAGACAGTGTATCGCACCTCCATGTATCATTTCAAAACCTTTGTTTTGGACTCCTCCACCCGCGATTCCAAGGCCTCCAAAGGAATCGTTTTGGTCTAAAAGACCAACCTATTATGAGCGAAAGTTTCAAAATAGGAAGCTCCCCCCCTGGCCAGTGCCTAAAACATCAACGCCATTGAAACCAGGGTTCGAAGCAACGACGCCATCGAAGCCAGTACCCGAGACAATCCCTCCTCTTATACCTAAAACGCCTTTGAAACCAGGGCCTGTGGAAAAAACTGTAGCAAAAAACTCTTCACCCAGTCCTTTTAAAAAACCTTTTCAAATTAAGCCATCCCAACCCGAAACAAAAAGTATCCAGCCAGATTGCGATGTATTAATTATAGATGTTGCAGATGAGTCTGATTTGGAGGACTATTTATTAGATTATACTCCTCCCGACTCACCGTGGTTTACTGAAAATCTCCACATTAAGCCACTCTCCACACAAGCTGAAAACATTGAATCCTGTGAAGATACCAATGAAACAGAAAACAATAATCAGGGTCCAGTGAGATTTTCAAGAATTAAAGAATAAAACTATGCAACATTTTTTATGGCTCTATCTACTACTTAGATTACAGTCCTCCCAATTCATTGTGGTTTAATGAATATCTCAATCTTAAGCCATTCTTAACAGAGAAGAAAAAGGAAACATTGAATCCGGTGAACATGCCTGTGAAACAGAAAACAATAATCAGGGTCCAGTGAGATTTTAAAGAATTCAAGAATGAAACTATGCAAGATTTTTTAAGGTTTTGACTACGAGTTTGGTTGGGCTTTCTCATAAACATGTTTAGGAAAAACAAAATTGGCGTAAATTTCATTTTTTTCCTCAAGCTGAAAAATTAGCGTTGGAAAAGCAAAAAAATGGGTCAAAGGAAATTGGTAATTCAATTTCCTTTGACCCATTTTTTTGCGATAAACGATTCGTCAAGATTGGTTCAATTTTTCAAAGGAAAGTGAATGGTATACTGTATATAAAATGTACATTTAAGCAATGCCATAAATAATTATTGTATTAAATAATTATAATTTAATAAAAAAATATTATTATAATTTATTTTCTTTTATTAAATACATTTACATACTTTATTTATTTACATATATGATATTTGTTGTCTAATTTTACATTGGATTTCAGCATTGGATAACCGATATTTATGTTTTATATAATTCCTTTCAGATTATATATTTTTTGATTCCCTGCGACAAACAATTCAACAACAAGTTTTATAATTAAACTTACTGGTGCATACTGTTATAAAAAGTCGATTTAGAAGCATTGTAATAACATGTTTCAACATTCGTTAACCGATATTTAAGTTTTATATGATTTCTTGCAGATTATATATTTGTTGATTCCTTGCGACAAACAATTCAACAATGAGCTCTATATTAAAACTTACTAATACATACTGTTATAAAAAATCGGTTTAGAAACATTGTAATAACATGTTTCAGCATTGTATAATCGATATTTAAGTTTTATATGATTTCTTACAGATTATATATATTTTTTGATTCCTTGCGACAAACAATTTAACAACGAGCTCTATATTGAAACTTACTGATGCATACTGTTATAAAAAGTCGGTTTAGAAACATTGTAATAACATGTTTTAGCTTTGGACAACTGATATTTAAGTTTTATATGGTTACTTACAGATTATATATTTTTTGATGAAAAACAAAATTTGGAAATTTCAACTTCTTTTTTTTTTTTTTTTTTTTTTTTTTTTTTTCAATATTTTAAAATTTTCCTTATATAGTTTATGTCAATCTTGGTATAGAATTTGAAACAACACAAATTCCACACCACGTGGGATTTCACAGCCCATCCAGTCATTCTGCGGTTAGGTCACATGTTACGATACTCAGCCTATAAATAGGGGGAGACGGGTGCCCACCCTTTCATTTTTAACCTGCCTCTCGTTTCAGCATGTCGTTTGTGATTGTCTACAATATTCCTGGGAATCCTGCGATCCCTCATCATTATCTTACAGGGATTATCGGTTCTGATGGTTTAGTGTATTGGTTTTGCAAAGATGTGGTTAACGTTTTGGGAGCATTTGGAAGGAGGTTGAGTAATATGACTGTGCAAGATGTAACAGGGCCTTTGGATAACGTCGAACCCCGCTTCTTACAGACACGCATCCTTTCCCATATGCATCTCACTTTATTGTTGAAACAAGCTAAACGGAAAACTGTACGGGATTTCGAACAAAAATTAAACAGCCCCGACACCCAAATTGCAGTGAATCATGGACGTAATATAACAGATTTGAAAGACCCCACCTATCTGGTGATTCTGAACACAGAAAAAAAATACAACTCATTTTTTGTGTGGTTGGCCATGTTCAAAGAAACTGTATTGGAAAAGCTCTATATGCAGATGCCAGTTATAGATGATGATTTTGTAAAGGCTTTTTGCAAGTACGCTGAAGAACCCGAAAAAAATACAACTGTTTCGAAACCTTTCCCCCAAATGATTGTGTATGAGTACAAGGGACATTTTGTGAAATATTTTCCTGAGAAATGAATAACCATCTTCATCATGCTCTTATGAGTGTTTGAAGAGCAAAAAAATGGGCCAAAAGAAATTGGATTTATCCAATTTCTTTTGGCCCATTTTTTTGCGACACACAGTTTGCCAAGATTGGAAACAATATCTTTTGTTAAATTCTCTCAAAACATATAGTAGAGTCAATCGCAATCTTGAAAAATTCCACCCTTTTTCATGTTTTTAAGAAATTTACTATTTAAAAATTCAAACTAGAGAAAAGAATATATAGGATTGAGCTTTAGTTAAATTGAACTATTTATTTATTTATTTATTTATTGAATAAACTATATGTTTATGGAATGATTTTTTTTTTGTTTATTAAAAAAAAAAAAAAAAAAAAAAAAAAAAAAAAATTTTTTTTTTTTTTTTTTTTTTTTTTTTTTTTTTAATATTGAACTATTTTTTGTAGGGGTGTATAAATAGGATAACTCGTTTGTATCATTTCATTTTCGTTAGCTTAAAATTGCAAAATGTCGTTTGTGGTAATTTATAATATTCCCGGCAACACTTCGTTGCCGCATCATACACTCACTGGAATTTTTGGTCAAGATGGCTCTTTATATTGGTTGTGTAATGATGTTGCAAGAGTTTTGAATATTGGTCTCAGTTATGCCAATAGATTAAGTAAAGTAAGGATTCACGATGTCACGGGATCAGTGGGCAGCATGACGTTAACCTTTTTAAGGAAACACATCCTACCTCACGATCAATTAATTCAATTGTTCCAAAACGCCAAACGCAGTACGGTTCAAGATTTTGGAAGAAAACTAAGCTCCTCTGATACCCAAATTGCGATATTTCCTGGTGAATATTCAAATTACATTCAGAAACCTACATGGGTCCTCATCCTAGATAACTCCCCAAAACAAGATGCTCCTTTCTTGTCTGTATGGCTCGATATTTTCAAACTACATGTATTGAAAAATGTGTACGGCCAAGTTCCTGTGTGTGGCAAGATTGCTAATATTATCAATGAAAAAGGAATAATGAATGTCAACCAGGTTCCATCGTATGGCAAGATTACTGATAGTTGCAATTATAAGGAATAATTAATGTTATCAGTCACAATGAATGGATTGATTTTTAAGAAAATGAAGTATTTTTCAATGGTAGATATATGTAAAAAATGATTGTTGTACATATTAATATTAATAAAAATGGTTTGTAAATATTCATAATGGTTGGTCCATATATTAATAATGACCTGATAATATTATTACCTTATTATATTATATTATATTATATTACATTACATTATAATACGGCTGGTCCATATATCAATAATGATGGCCTGATAATATTATTTATAATATTATTATGGCCGATATATTAATAATCTGATAATATAATTCATAATATTGTTATAATATAATATGTTTGTTCCATATATTAATATTTTTTCCTAGTGTTTTATGTTTTACATAAATTTTATGATAAAAATTGGAAGAAATCGCCATGGGTATGACATATGCAGCGCGAGCAATCCCGTTCGTTTTTCCCGCGCGTGCAACGCCGGGTTAACAATAATGACTTGATAACATTATTAATGATATTATTATATTGTAATAGTTAGTCTATATATTAATAATATTAGTAATAATATTATTGTCTATATATTAATAATGGTTTGTCTACGGAACATAAAAATGTTTTCTCTACTTTTACATTCGAGAGGCGTGTCAACTGTTTCCATTGGATCGTCACTTCCCCGCCTCCTTTCCAACAAAATGATTTCTCAGATTCGATCCATGTTCCATATCGGTCCTCTCTGATAGACATTCACATTTTCAACTTGAGAATTGATAATGTCGCCACCACTTTATTGTGTTTATTGCCGGATGCGGCAAGGGGGGTCCGGTTTAATATTACGACGGTGCGGTCACGGATACCATGCTGGCTGCATTGTTTATAAAGTGAAAAAAGACCTGGATGAACGAGCGTTGCCGCTCACATGTACGGAGTGTGCCACCCCCATCCATTGGCGGGAACTGAGGACCGTCTGGGTCGTCTTGTACCATCCGCAAAGTTCTACTCAGGTCGAAATGACCCCAGAGGAATCGGAGACGAAAACCCCCGTTTAGAAGCGGAAATTGAGAGAGGGTAAAAATCAGAACGTTGGATTCTTCTGTACTGCAAACTGTATCGCCTCATTCACCAAAAAACCAAAGTTTTTTAACGAAAAACTGGGTAGTGTGAAGAAAAAAAATGAGGCTGGAAGGAAAAGACTTTGAAATGGAATTTCAAAGTTTTTCCCTTCCAGTCTCATTTTTTTCGAAAGTATCTGTACCAACATTGGAAAAAGTATAAGGAAACTGGACAGAACACTTAACATTAAAAAAAAGTTGAATGTAGCTTCTGCCTAGGCAGAATTCAGTTTCGTTAAAAAAAATCTTAAATCTTAATTAAAACATTAAATGAGACAATATTTTTTAGTTTAAAAAAATGTTTTCAAAAAGTATTAAAAACGTAAAATGTTTTAATTAAATGTTTAAAAAAAGTAATTTTCTGAGATGTTTAAAATGAGATTTGTTTTAAACAATCTATCAATTTAATGTATCCTACATTTTAAATATTGTATAAACAACTGTATAAAATAAATCTTTATTTACATTTAACAAATTGTTACGTTCCAAGTTTTATTAACAAGCTGATCCAAAAGGTTTATTTCTAAAAATCTGTCCAAGATTGGTATAGATATCTTCGCAAAAAAATGAGGCTGGAAGGAAAAGAAAACATTGAAATTCAATGTTTTCTTTTCCTTCCAGCCTCATTTTTTTGCTTCACCGTACCACGTGTTACACTTTGGTTTTTGGTGAATAAGATATTAAAGTACTTTCATACTGAAGTAAATTGGCTTTATGTATCCAAAGCCAGTCATTGAAGGGTATACCGTAAAACTGTCCACAATTACAACAGTTCATGATATGTTCCCGATATACAATGTCTTCATATCTTACATATTTTTTACCACACAGCAAATCTTCAATATACTTTGCTTCGGTTGGAGAGTCTTTTTCCTCTTTCAATAGAGTCATCAACGCCTCACTGCAGATCATCTTAAATTTTTTTCTTTTAGAGTTTTCTTCAAATTCGATATCCTGATAATAGCATGTTTTGATGTCATCACACCATTGCATAGGATTTCGTTTATGCAAAAACATTGCGATATTATACGATGAGTAATAGACTACACCCTCTCGGGATATCGTACCAAAGAGAGAGTCGACTTGGTCTTTTGACAAGTAGAGTTTGATGCGAAAATCCGGAGCATACTTGACGCCCGCATGGTAAAAGTTCCAATTGGGTCGGGGTGTTGTACATACCGGTTTTATGCAAAACGAATTGATTTTGTGATGGCGTACCCACATATGAAACTTAGTTCCACTATAAAAAGCACACCGACAACAGGTGAGGATATGTTCTTTTGTACTCATCTTTTCATATTGTAGCTTTAGAGTGCCTAAGAACAACTGATACAGGCAGCCAGCTTCTTTTCGTTTGTCTACGAGCGGTTGCAAGAGCGTCATTAATTTGAATCTCTCAATCATGGGGCACTGTCCCCTTTTTGAATCCTTTCCTTGAATACAAATATCCTGATAACGGCATGTCCTCTTGTTTTCCCCCCATGTGTAGGGGTCGGTTTTACGTAAAATACAGCCAACATCATAAGAGGATACATACAAAGTACCATTTTCATCCACCGTGCCAAACAGCGAGTCGATTCGCAAATTCGAAATGAACAGCTTAATTGTAAAATCTCGAGGATACATGATCGGGAGCCGTCTAAAGGAGATATCTCTCCGAGTAAAGTCTTTTATAGTCTGTGGTGACGTCAGAGCATGGATTTCAAGAAAACGGATTGTAAGGTAGTCGCAAGTGCAACTGGGGGGGTTGAAACACAAACATGCGAAACTGGTTTCACCAAGCTGGGAAAGGTTTTCCTACATGTATCGCACATTCTTCTAACTGCATCACCTCGTGCACTTTAGACACTTCATTAAAATGGGTTTGAGTTAAAACATTCAAGAGGTCATTGGCTATGCGGATAGAATGAGAAGGGAGCAGTCTAAGCATGAGTAAGGCATGTAAAGGCATGTTGTTCAATCACCCATCCTGAGGCTAAAAGTGAGTTGCATCCCGGGAAAAATATCATTCCGTTAGCAGCTGGCTACAGATTCAGCCTAGCTATAAACATTAGGTTCACCTAGAATGTGTTCGACATCGACAGCCGAAAAATAAACTTTTCTGTTGCGGCCTAGCCTTCCCAACAAATGGTGGAAGGGCCGCCATAGAAAACGTAATTGAAAAAGCACAATGGCATTAAAAGTTTTTATAAGCCTAGTTGTATATTGTATATATTAGAAAAAAAAAAAAAAAAAAAAATTTTTTTTTTTTTTTTTTTTTTTTTTTTTTTTTAGAAAAATTATTTACATTTTTTACATACATTTTTTATTACAATCATTTTCCTCCGAAAGTGAAATTTCATCTGCAAATAAAGGAGGTGGGGGTGGTATATAATTTTCAAAACTCTGTGGCTCAGACAAGTGCTTTAATACCTTGATTTTTGAACGTTTTTTCACATTATCTAGATAAAATTTTTTTGCTGCATCTATTACGATAGCTGTTCGAATACCCATGGTATTTTCAACAATGAATGGATCATAGGAATATCTCCCACATAAATTATCAATGGCTTCGGTAGTACTGGAAATTCGAGGTCTATTACTGAATCCTAAAGCTCTTTCCTTTTCCTCTCCAAGGGGGGTTGGAGGGAAAGTTTTACGACATCTTTTCAAGTTTTCAAAAAGCATGTTGGAAAAATTGACCATATCCATGTGTATGGTTGTAGGGAAAATTGTACATTGTATCTAAAGTTTTAATCTTCAAATATTTATAAATTTATAAAAAAAAAAAAAAAAAAAAAAAAAAATATATATATATATATATATATATATATATATATATATATTTTTTTTTTTTTTTTTTTTTTTTTTTTTTTTTTTTTTTTTTTTTAACAGTTATTAAATTGTCACCAGATAATTTAACAAAGTCTACATAGAAAAAAATATCGCATTAAAGATTATAAAATGATTTTAATTTATAATTGAATATTTTCCACAGTTTGGGATAACTTAGCAATACTTTTATTTACGTCGGGCTGGAAAATGCTCTGCTGATATACATATCCCACAGTTCCAAACGGGTACATTACCTTGCTTACATGAAAAATCCATGTTGTAATATTTGCTTCTTCAAAGAATCTGATTAATGTAAACAATACTTTATTAAAAACTTCTAAATCACTGTCATTAAATTTTCTCATACACTCTACAGATAATTTTCCCGCGATAATAAGACCTTCTAAAACAAAACATTGGTACGGCATTGGTAATATACCTGCCAATGATAATTCATAACGAAGAATGTAAAATTCCCCGCGTCGAATTCCATCATGTAACCTTTGTTTTAAAACAGGATAGATATCTGTCAGTTTTTTTACATTGTCTGGACTGAAGTTTAATATATGGGAATGTTTTTGATAAAAACGTTGTAACATTCTCGCAAGTGTACAATACATATTTCGTTCTACCTCATTCATTGCTGAAAAGTCTGGTAGAGGCATATTTACAGCACCCTTTGCAAGATAGATCGATTCCTGCAACAGATTTTCATAAATGTAATTTACATTTAATGCTGAATTAATATGGCACGAATCATAATAACATGTGCTGCAAGGGAAATCGGGTAAACAAGCCATGCCATGTGAGGATAAATTGTAAGAGTTAAATACACACACACAAAAAAAAAAAAAAAAAAAAAAAAAAAAAAAAAAAAAAAACCTTATTTTTTTTAAATATAATAATATACATATGTATTATTGTTATATTACAATGTATATTATTATATTATATTATATTATATTAAAAAAAAAAAAAAAAAAAAAAAAAAAAAAAAAAATTTTTTTTTTTTTTTTTTTTTTGTCGGCTACAGGTCAAGTGGTACTTTTTATGGCATTCAAATGAAGCGCTTACGGTAAAATGCATATAGTATATATTTACATATAACAAATAATATATATATATTACTTATACATGTTTATTATTATTTTTTTTATGAGAGAGGAGATGGAGAGCCACACTCTTTAAATTTTTGCAAAGAGATAAATTACTGACGTTTAAAAAATTAAAAGAATTTCACAGCATGATGACTATTATATTGTCTAATGAAATAATTATGGATTACAGGAGAGATATTGGAAAACTTTCTAATGATTGTACTAAAAATAATTTAGACAAAATGACAAGAATTCAAATTTCAATCCAAAAACAAAAAGCTTATTCTCATATTTTCAAGTTGCATTATAAAAACTTATAATTAGAACAAAATAATTTTTCATGACTTTATTAATTCTAAGACGTATGACTGTTTTACCTTTAATAATATCGCTGATAATAGCACTGATTCTATAATTAGAAAGGCGATATTATAAGTGCTTTGAAAGATAACCAAATAATTATTGTATCAGCTGACTGTTCATATTTTTTATTACTGTTACCCCAGTTATTGTCCTGTCAAAGTTATCTAACTACTTTGTTGTATCATATAGAAATAGTAATATTTCTTGGTAATATTTCTTTGGTAATATTTCTATGGTACGTTCCCCGGGTTCAAGAATAACTTCAAAGGGAGTATATAAAAGATATCCCAAAGAATCTTCCTCGCGACGAGTAGGTGCAATAGCATCTGGAAAGCGCAGGGTAAATGTAACTCTGGGAGCAAATAGTTTAAAAAGATGGGAAATGAACCAGTTAATCCAACATTGTAGAGCCATGATGAAGTTACATCATGTTATTTGCACAGGATACGTGTACAACGCGCCATATTAATCAATTTTGATAAAATAGGCCAACCACCTTGTTCTTGAATCCATGCATTCAAATAGTCCTCAAAATTATTCCACAAGATCAACCAGGCGTAATCGAGCGTATTTTCAGCCGAATCCTTTCTTATGTAACAAACTAATGCTTCAACAAGGTATACCATGTAACCTATAATATGACTCCAATCAACTCCATATGAAAATGAATGTAAAAATAAATTGTTTAAACAGTCGGACAAATTTTCATAAGTCCTTTTCACCGTATCCATATCTTGCAGAATGTGTTGGTTAAATTTGGAATAAAAAAAATTTATTGCAAAATGAACTTTTTCAATAATCTGTTTTTCTTCTTCATTCACGGGAACCGAAGATATGTCGAAGGTATTAATATTATGGCGGGAAAGTAAATAAGTATAACTATGCAAAACAATAACTTGTGTATTGATAGTCATATTGAATTATCACCAACAGCACTTGAAATAGTTCTGATATATAATTTATACTATTTTCAAAAAGTATGATGTGCTACCGACACACACACACACAAAAAAAAAAAAAAAAAAAAAAAAAAAAAAAAAATTTTTTTTTTTTTTTTTTTTTTTTTTTTTTTTTTATAAACTGCACTGTGTCACATCGTCGTATCACTGTACTTTCTGTTTGAAAAAAAAAAAAAAAAAAAAAAAAAAAAAAAAAAAAAAAAAAAAAAAAAAATTTTTTTTTTTTTTTTCCTACGGTCTTATATAAACTGAACTGTGTCACATCGTCGTATCACTGTACTTTCTGTTATAATGTGGTTGAAAGTTCCTAAACTAACTCCCTTGGACCCATAACGACTTGTTCGTTGGACCAATTTCAAAAAGATGGGATTCAAGTGTGTTAAGCTTTCAAGTTAACTTTAGTGCCTTTTTTGAAAAAAACATGGCATGTTTTTCATCTTTCGTCTCGGCTGTTTCAATACAAAATATACCTAATCTATTGCCTGTGTTGCTGGAAAACAGTATTGGAGGCCTGTTTACAACCGATGCACTTATACTAACTATAACGGAATTTGTTTTTGTTTTTGTACTTCAGTTGTCTGCTGTTATAGATAGGAGTTTAGTGTAGTTCTTCATATGTGGGAACTTTTCAACTTTTTTGATCATGAAAACCAACTCAACATTTAAAGACGTTTATGACTATTTAATGTATTTATTTTTAGAACTAAAGTTTGTGAATGCTGTTTGTGAACCTGTTTAGTGAACATTGAATGTGATAAAATGATATACACGGCCCTAGAAATTAAAATCTAGTTTTGCAATTTATAAAGTAAAAAATGTTTTTACTATTTTTATCTGATTTCACACAACTTTAAGATACTTCTTCCCAGGAAAGATTCTATGTAGGTCACGCCGTGAAAAAGGAATCGGATTGGTGGTGAACAGTGTTAACGTCAGATTGATAAAAAGAAATGAAATATGGTTATTTGTCCTCTTTCTCAACCAATGAGATGCAAAGGACTCGACTATATATTGAGGGCTCTTCCTACCGAATGCATTCGTTCGCTAGCTTCTGAACCAGAGACTTGCCACAGTTTGCCTCTTTTCTTCAACTGCGGAACCAGAGACTTGCCACAGCTTGCCTCTTTTCTTCAACTGCGGAACCAGAGACTTGCCACAGCTTGCCTCTTTTCTTCAACTGCGGAACCAGAGACTTGCCACAGCTTGCCTCTTTTCTTCGACTGCGGAACCAGAGACTTGCCACAGCTTGCCTCTTTTCTTCGACTGCGGAACCAGAGACTTGCCACAGCTTGCCTCTTTTCTTCGACTGCGGAACCAGAGACTTGCCACAGCTTGCCTCTTTTCTTCGACTGCGGAACCAGAGACTTGCCACAGCTTGCCTCTTTTCTTCGACTGCGGAACCAGAGACTTCCCTAGCTTGCCTCATCTACTTGTAAATCACCACCCCCTCGGCTTTACGAAATGGATAGACGAAAAAAAACGTTCAAAAAGCCGATGCCACCTTCCAGACCGGGAAACGATAGCATTCAAGTCATCGACGAAGAAAAATTGGAAAAACTGAAACGCGATGTGTTTCCAAATGTTGTGCTGGACTCATTTGAAAAACATGAAATTTTACCCACCCCAGAGAAATTCCCAACGCTTCAAGAAAAGAACCAAATTTTACCGTACATAATCTATCTTACAAAACTCTACCAAGTATCATACTGTAAAATCAACTATGATGAACCCATCCGAAAACATTTCGAAGATACGTTAAAGTATATGTGTAGTATAGAACAATATAAATCCAGGAATTGGAGTGATGCTGCCAACTTATTATTACGACCGATTTTACAAAGGAAAAATGTTAACCAAAGGACATGCTTTAAATTTAACAATTTTTTCTTTCTGACCAAAAAACACTTTACATTCGGGAATCGATTGGTGAATGTGGGGACCAAGCATATCATTCAAGTTGGCAATCACCCGCTAAGCATTTATACTCTTGAAAAGAAAATTGACACGGTCAGTTATAAACAATTTCAGGATACTGAGCAGCATTTTTACAGCCAAAACATTTTGAACGTCAATACTGTGTATAGCATATCCAGTGGGACTGTATATATTTTGTACACCACCGACAGAAGCTTTTTTTCACTGCATATAATTCGAGAAAATGCAACTCTCCCCTTCGAAAACGTGATTCCTATACATACAAAAAATGTCACGTACAATGCAACAGATATATATAAATATCCCGTGCAGACCCCCAGCATCGAAACTGTGAATCTCGGAGCCCCCTGTGATTTAACGGACAGCGATAGTGACGAAGACTCTTCTGCAGAAGCGTGTCCAGCGGATCTCCCAGAGGATCTCCCCTCCAGGTCCACCGAAAACAGTACCCCTACTGGCCTCTCAACGATATCCACATCGCCTCTGGTCATCATTAAAACCGTTTTCGAACGGCCGGCACCCCTCGAGAAAAACATCACCCTTGTCCATCCAGATGCATTGACTCATTTTCAACAATGTTTTCGTAAAGTATATGAAGACCCCTTGAAAGGTTACACTCCATATGATTCACCAGAAAATGTCGCCGTGTTAGACCTGTCCAAGAAAGACTTTACGCTTTCATCGAGAGATTCACCAGAAAATGTCACCGTGTTAGACCTGTCCAAGAAAGACTTTACGCTTTCATCGAGAGATTCACCAGAAAATGTCACCGTGTTAGACCTGTCCAAGAAAGACTTTACGCCTTGTTCGAGAAACTCACCAGAGCTCATGATTGTCGAAGACCTTTTTACACCGAATCCCTCACCTACTCCTTCGCACATGGCCTCGAAGAGATTAGATACAGATTTTTTGTGTCATTCTATGAACATGTACAATCAACCAATTGCCGGACCACCCACAAACCCTGAATTCTTCTCCGTCTTTTTGGAACCCTCATCAGCCAAGGAAAATGTACCTGCCAGTACGTCAAACACTGTGGAACCCTCTTCAGGTAATCGGGACGTGTCTGCGACTCCTTCCAACACAGTGGAGCCCTCTTCAGCAAATTGGGACCTGTCTGCGACTCCTTCCAACACAGTGGAGCCCTCTTCAGCAAATTGGGACCTGTCTGCGACTCCTTCCAACACAGTGGAGCCCTCTTCAGCAATTTGGGACCTGTCTGCGACTCCTTCCAACACAGTGGAGCCCTCTTCAGCAATTTGGGACCTGTCTGCGACTATTTCAAACTTAGTGGAACCCTCACCTGCCTCAGCCAGCCATTTGCCTGGCTCAGTTATATTGGAATCTTCGCCAACCTCCCTCACCTTCGCCTACCACACAAATGTGCCTGCCACTATCCATCCTCCGATGCTGTCGACTGAAACCAGTGTCAACGAGAGACATTCCTTTATCACCCCAGACTGTTTAGAATTAAATGAGTTTTTAGGTAATTTTTTTAACATAGATTATGTGTAATAAATTGTTATAGGCTGTAAAATATTTAGCATCAAATAAAAAAGTGTAAATTTTATCGGTGTTTTTTATGAGTGTTTATCTTCTGTTTAGTCGCGGTTAACGTCACAGAATCCATAATTCAAAACGCTCATTTTTATTTTTTTTACTGTATTTTTAAAAATATAATCATTTTATCATCTCAACCATTTTCTTTTTACAGTTATGCAACACTTTTCACCGTTAAAATTTACTTTTATAACTTGACGTGAATTTTTTCAGTAAATTTATTTTTAAGTGTAAAAAAAATTGTAGACTCGGAAGAAGTGATGTACCCATTTTAACCTTTTATGTACTGAATCATGAATTTGTGAAAATTTTATCTTCTAAAGCATTTTTCGTGAATTGTTTAAAGTACATTAGAAGATTTACATAATCATTTAATAAATTTTAGAAGTATTTTAGGACTGGAGGATTAATTAAATTTGTATTTATAGCGATTTTGGGTAATTTTTAAACTTCACTTAAATCTTTTATTTTCAATATTTTTTCTCAGTATTTTGTAGAATTAAGAAATGTACAAATATAATGTTCTTACAATAGAAATATAGAAATATTTCAAAATTGAAAAATCCCCCCCCTCCTCCCCCAATGCTGAAAAGATGCAAAGGTAAAAGAAATCATCCTTTTAAATACATTTTTGTTTTGTGTAACCCATAATGCTTTTGTAACAAGACAAAGTAATGTATCTGTAACTCATTCTAAAATGCTAATCAATTTATTAAATAAATTTTATAACCAGGTACGTATAAGTATCGTCAGTAGATAAAGGTATAAAGTCATGAAATTAATGCCACAGAATGGATAAGGTTTGAATAATGTTGGTGGAAATTAAAAATAATTCAACTTGTCTCGTTTACTAAAACAAATGAGACACACAAGTCAAGCGTTAAAAGATTACTTTTACATTACCATGGCGTTTCGACTGCGCCTTTCTGAACATCACGGAATCGTGTGGGGTTATATCACGTATCGTGGAGATATTTTTCTGAGGGCTGTAGACATTGCCAAGTATTTGGGTTTGGAGCAAGTACAAGAATTTGTGACTCAATATGGGAGTTTTCAGTTGGGCGCCGTGTCCCACAATTGCCCCTTACGTATGCGGCACTGGCTCATGATTGAACTATTTGATTTGTTGCGACTTTTACATAGAATGGAATGGGGTGACGTTTTGTTGGGATTTTTTGAACACGGTAGGATTAGGATCCGATACAGAGGCCCCGTTCCTCTCTTAGTCCAACAAAATCGGGGCGTGAAATTTCGGTGTTGGTTGCGCCATTATCATGCCAGAATCATCGGTCATCGACCAGCTGGATTGCGACTTTGAAGACCCTAGAAAGAAATTTTTAAATAAGTATGGGACCTGTAAGTTTAATGAAAAAGAAAGATATCCCAGCCCATCTTACCGTAAAAAAAAATCTGTTTTTTCATTGTATTATACAGCTTTTGGAATTTCTTAAATTAAAAAACCTAAAATCAAATTCCAACATTTTTTGCACTCAATCAACACTTTCGTATGGTTGTATAAATACAAAGTATGCCTAATCTTTTAGCCGAATTGACTGTGTTGCCGGAAACGGGCCGTGGAGGGGAATTTACCACCGAGCATCCAGCCCCCTACGGTATCCATGATACAGCCACCCTTCACTGTGCGGAGGGCTACAAACTTCCCAACGAAACCGTGTCCACTGTTATGTTTAAACATGGATACTTGGCTTGGGAACCAGCAAAACTTCTCTGCCAACCCGTTTCTGAGTTGAACAGGTTACCCGAAACAGGTGAAGGGGGCTCGTTGAAAGTGTCCCGGAACGATCCCCCTTACCATCTGGGGGATACGGCGGAACTCACATGCAAGAAGGGCTATAGATACCCGTACAAAAAAAAATCCATCGTTGTGTTGGAAAAAGGACGCTTAATTTGGGAACCAGATAAACTTTTCTGCACGGCCGTCCGCTGCCCGGCCCCGTTTATCCCTGCCTATGGCAAAGTGACTGATACACAATATCATTATCCACACCATTTCAAGTATGAATGTGAGGAAGGTTATCGATTGAATCGACCGGTCAGATCCTACCATTGTACAGCGAATGGTAGGTGGATGCCCACCCCACCCTCTAATGTAGCCTGTTTGCAAGTGAAATGTCCCTCGTTGCAAGCACCTCTCAATGGATCTATGTCTACCTATACCCAATCGTTTGGATCGGTGGTAACCTTTCAATGTGATCCCGACTACATTCTGCTGCAAGGAGAAACGACCCGCAGGTGCCAGGGCGTTGGAACGTGGAGCGGTACCAATGTGGTCTGCGGAAAAGTACCTTGTCCCCCGATGGATCGTTCGATTGTGAAACTTGTCGATACGGACCAATCTGTCATGGTACACTGCGATCACGGACGGATCGTGAGAGTCCGATGCCTTCCTACCGGAGAATGGGCAATCCCCCCTCCCTTCTGCCAAGTGTTGCCTCCGGTACCCTCCCCTGCTGCTCTACCCGTTGCGGTACCCTCCTCTGCAACGCCTGCAACCAAGACCCCTACTAACAAGCTCTCGAAACATTCATTAGCCTGGGTGTGGATGCTCATCCTCGTGATACTTGCGATGGGGCTGTGGAATTGGAGGAGTCGAAACCAGGCCACTTTTTGAAATGGATCCACTAACGATGAATTTGTGTGTATATAACAAAAAAAAAAAAAAAAAAAAAAAAAAAAAAATGTATATATATATATATATATATATATTTTTTTTTTTTTTTTTTTTTTTTTTTTTTTTTTAACAGTATATTAAGTATTGTAGAATTAGTTCTCATGTATATTATTTAACGTTGGTCTTCAATTCATTTCATAACTAAAATGTTTTTCAAATTAGTTATCCCACAATCAGCCCAACATTTTGTTTTTTATATTATGGGTGCAATAGGTGATAATGGAAAAGCTTATTTCCACGTGGGAGACATTGCTAATTTTTTGCAACGAATCAATTTGTATGGATGGGTAGAAGAAATTGCTAGTTGTAAAATGGGAGAGGTCGTCTCCAATTGTGACAGTATTACGCAATACAAATGGGCAATAGAATATAACGCTTTGTTGAATGTTCTTGAAAAATTGTTACCCAATGGAGATAAATTATACAACCTTCTTAAATATGAGCGCCTTTTGTTGGGAAAGGAAGTTTGTTTCATACCACATTTAACGCGGGGATCACAGAATCAAGGTAAACTCTTTCGAGAATGGATAGAGGAATTTAAAAGTTTCAGGCTGAAATCAAACATAGAAAGAGATCGACAGTCATTGTTTCATCTACCTCCTTACATAACTAATTGAAATAACATCAATATTAAAGTACAATGATAAATTATATATTTAAAAAAAAAAAAAAAAAAAAAAAAAAAAAATTAATTTTTTTTTTTTTTTTTTTTTTTTTTTTTTTTCAATATGTATTATATATATAAACACATATATATCAAAGGTTTTAATTGTCCAAGCGTTCCGTATGTATCCTGCCAATTTTAAAATTACATTCTTTTCTGAAAATGAAACCGAGCATGTCTTGGGAACTATTGGAAAAGATGGTCGCCTCTATTTCGATTTGGTGGGTATTGGTCGAATGTTGAAGAAAAAAAATATTTTTAATTGGGCTTTGAAAAACATGAGTTGCCGATTCGAAGACATTGCCCTGGTAACGGACACCCTGAGAAGAAAGCACCCCGTAATTCGATATTTTCCTTTAATATCACTTTTAAAAGAGCATTTGAAAATGAAACCTGTGGAAGGACGTCTTCTCTATGGCTTACTCTGTGGACACATCCGTCTCAAATATAAAGGAATTATTGTTAACGAACATGTATTAAAGTCTTGTCCCTGTAGTCGATGGAAAGGAATACTCTTTCCGAATTGGATTCGAAATCACACAGTGAAGTTATTAAACCCTTCTACATCCTTGTCTTAAACCTTTGAGGGTTCCTCTAATTGTCGCGGAACCTCTTTTGGAAGTAAAATAAATTCTTTTCACGGCCACTGGTGGGGGTGGAGCCTCCTCGAACCGCATCGGTTATAAAAGGTCTCCGCTATTCTGCCACTCTTCATTTTCCCTGCAACATGACTTGTCTGCATTTGTTGGATATGCATCCCGACCTCATATTTTACCTGCTTCGAAATTATATCCCTTTTGAGGATAAAGTGAACACGTTATGGACTATACCAGAATTTCGTCCCTACATAAAAGATCGGGCAGCCTGGAGAACGACGTCGAAACACGTCCTTTCCTCATTTGGTTACAAAGTCTCCAGTCAGGGTAGTACTTTGAATCGCCCTTTTGGTACTACCGAATCTTCTTAAAAGTGGACCATAACCTTATCGTTACATCATTATGTATTGGATCACGGTTACGAGAGGTTGAAATCTCCGATCCTCAAAACCGGCGACCATCCCTTATGTGCGTTGAAAAATGGTTTCCTCATTTTGTTAGATGATTTGATGTATGGTTCCAGACCTAGGCCGACCCCCGTATCACTTGACATCCGACCAACGTCTGATTGTGGAGCCCGGTGCCCAGAAACTCGTCCATGTGTACGATTGGGAAGATTCGGTCTACGATCTCCCCTTTTCTGAACCGAGGCGAATGAATGATGGGAAAGGTCAACCTCATTTTGAAGTGCTTCTAGACGATCAACGCCTACTCTTCGTGAAATGCTTGTTACCCGAGGGACAGTGTGACTGCCCGGAACGCGTAGTCTACTTGTTACCTTATTTTACAGAGGAAGAGGGACCTCTCAAAGTGATTAACGGGGAAACGCTTACAAAAAGCAGTTGTCAGATCTATGAGGCAATCGGCACACAGGAGGTTCGGAAAACCTCGATACACTATTATCGCAATGCAGCGGAGGACACTGTGGATACAAACAAGGACCCCCCCTTCTATGTGGTACTTAATTGCGCGAAAGCGAGTGACAATCATCAAATTCAGGTCACCACGACGTATGATATCCAAAGTCTGTTTTTCCGCGACTGGACTGTGTAACACACGCAACTTTTTGCAAAGGACACTGAGATGAGAATACAAACATTGGACATGGTGAAGGAGTTGTAATAAAAAGGTGTATTTTTGTAAAAAAGATTGTCTAGGTGAATGTACAAGAATAAGAAAAATTGTTGATAAAAAATTTGTATTGTTATATAAATTCAAATGTACTTTATCTTTGATAAATAAATTGTATTATATATATATATTCTAAGAAAAAAGATAAAAAAATGTCCCATCAATGTCTAGACTACCCCATAGAAAAAACTGTAAATTTATTGAAAGATGCTGATGTTAAGCCACCGTTTAACATTAATACAAAAATACCCTGTGAATGTAAGGATGGTTACATTTTAGGGAATCACAAAAAACCTCCTGTATTTACTTGTCAATTGCTGAATAATGTTGCTGTATGGCAAATAGATTTTTCGTGTATACCCGTTTCTTGTGGCGATCCAGGCTTTGTGGACCACGCCAACAGAACAGGCTACGAATTCACATTTCCTAATAAAGTGAAGTTTACGTGTCATGATGGTTATAAAATGAAAGGTTCGACGAAAAATTTTAAATTCCGATATTGTGGTACCAATAGACTCTGGACACCGACTTTAGAAAAAATAAAATGTGAATTTGTCGGGATCACGTGCCCTCCGCCTGGGCCTTTCCCCAATATCACTATACTACCCATGCAAAATAGTTATTCGGTGCGGGATGTTGTAATGTTTCGCTGTCTCATCACCAATAAATCTCAATCATCTATTTGTAAAAACAATGGCTATTGGTCTGATCTACCACCCCCGTGTGAACCAAAAGAAATAATTTCAAAACCCGCGGTACACCCAACTTTTTCTAACCATACTCCAACCACCACCAACCAACACACATCCACCACCAAGAAACAACATCACCCATCCACCAAACCCCCTATACAAGCAAAGAACCCAGATTATCCAAAAACAATGACTTATCTTATTTATAGTATTATAATTTTATTTATGACACTTTTAATAATCTTTAAGATATTCTAAATTGGAAAAAATGATACGCGCAAACACATTGAAAAGGATTGACAAACTTTTTTATATTTAATAGAAATCTCTGCATAGGACGTTACCTTTTTACCCTTTTAGGCGGGCAAAATGAAATGTTGAAATAATGTACTTTGGGGAACTTAATTAGTATATATATATATATATATATATATATTAACGAATATATTATTACAAATATATTATAAAAATGTATATATTATATAAATACATTAGAAAAAAAAAAAAAAAAAAAAAAAAAAAAAAAATTTTTTTTTTTTTTTTTTTTTTTTTTTTTTTTTTTAATATATAATATATATAAATTATATATATAGATTTTTTTTTTTTTTTTTTTTTTTTTTTTTTTTTTCAATGTCTATTACATTTATGTAATATATATATTATTAAAAAAATACACATAAAAATATAAAAGAAACTTTTTACACTGATTTATTATTAAAAACTTTTCCTCTTGTACAGGGGGGCCATTTTCGACTCCAACGTTGGTATCCATTTCGTCGCAAAAAAATACGCCAAAGGTCTTAAAAAGAAGACCCCCTCTTCTTTTTAAAAACCTTTGGCGTATTTTTTTACCTCTTTTTTCCTTCCTAAATACTCATGCGAAGGAAGAAAAAAAGAGACATTTTGAAATGGATATATTTTTTTATACCCACTTTTTTATTTTTTTACGAGGCGGTTCCCGCTCGGTCTGGATCCGCCACGACGACGGCATTTCCACGTAGGACACCCCACCGGACATCAGGCAATCGTCCTGCATCAATCGAATTTCTTGTCGGGCGGCCAGCGGAATCCTCCCTTCGGGCCACCTCAGACCATCGGACGTTTCTCGAAATTCGATCGGGGACAGTTCTCGCGAGTCGTCCACCCAGAGTTTATGGTCGCGCGTCCACCGGACGCTGAAAGGCATGGTTCCGGCCTCCTGGATCCTCCGAGTCCTGCCGTCGTGACACCACATCCGAGGGGGGCGCACCACGACGAACCCTCGCTGCGGATCTCGATAGGTCAGCAGGTCCGTGCAAGCGTCATAGTCCTCCAAGTACTGTAGCAGATTCGTGCGCAGGTGCGGCAGCGTCGCGTTGAAAAACTGGTAACGCAACGTGTCGGGCGACGTGACACGGCTCGCCGATCCTGCCAGCAGGTAGTGGCACAGGGACACTTGCAGCGTCCTCTCCCCGATCTGCAGGTGGAATCGATGGAAGGGATCCTCTCGAGCCGCGTACCATCCCGGTCGGATGCACCGCAGCAAGTCCAGGTACGGGCGCGAGAAGGGGACCGGAAGGGGATGATAAGCCTCGGAGCGAGTCACCAGTCGCCGAAATTCAGGGATCCGAAACAGCACGTGCAATTTTTCTCTTACAGGAACGTACACTCTCAGCAGTAGGAATAACACATCATCCGGTAAATCCAGGAGCCCGCGAGCGGGATTCGAGCAGGCCATTGTGTGAGAGAGAGAACGGAAAGAATCGACAGTGTCCTCTCTTCCCAGCTCCTTGCGTCACGCCTCCTGCCTCTGATTCGTGAGCGCGCTTCCTCCCTCCCCCAAGGAACGTAGCCAAGCAAGGTGTGTGGCAGTGAATCATGGAATCACAATTTTCGTTTTGAACCCATGAGTTTAGTATTAATAAGCCATGGAGCGAGACACGAGAATGCGGTTGACCTTAAAAAAAGGGTGGGGGGGATAAGCTTCCGAGGAAGGAACATGCGAAAGGTCGGGTCGGGAAGAAGATTTTATAAAAGAAAAGTCATGTATTCAATAAAATTGTATAACGTAAAATTATGTTGGCCAATTTTCCAAAATAGTATATTAGATCAAGGGGTATCCCAAGACTGGCTGGACAGGAGAGGGGGGGAAACAGAGTCAGGACAGCGTTGAAGAGTATGTACAAAATGAAGCTTGCACCTATTAAAAGATTATTTTAAATTATTGTATTAAAATATTTTTTATAATATATATAATAGCACCTTTTTCTGGATAACGATGAAAATTTTAATGAGTGTATTCGAAGGATTGAGAGTTAATATGTCAGGTAGTTCATACCAGTGCATATCATTACGAAAATTATCCTTTCTGAAAATTTTGTTGTAAATGCCAGTACTGTATACACCAACTAAACTCTTCCTTAATCGAGCTCTAGAATTCAAAACAGTAGCTAAAACATTTTATTGTCAAATCGCGCATTCAACCACAATCTATCACAGACGGTCGCTTCCATACAGTGTGTTGCAAGAAAATGTTTTCTTTATTCCACGATTCGATGTCTTTTTGAAAGCTAAAATACAAGCACTGTGTTTATGCAATAAAACACATTCTCAATTGTCATAATTTAACTCTTGAATTTTTTTAATAAGCATAGCATGAGCAGATTTGGCCAAACTTGACAAAAAAGCTAGAACATCTCTAGGATTATTCAAAACAGAAATAGATAAGGCTGTGCAAACTACATCCTCTGTGTAATTTTTTGAAGACTAATGGTTCTTTTTTCCAAATTGTTAGCACAGGTAGTAGCAGATTTTGAATTTCTAATAAATAGACTTGCAATGAAGAAAAAATAATTTGACAATGTCTTGACATTCTCAAAAATAGAAAGAAGAAGTAATAATTTAGATTCTTTCTGCTGCGCTAATATTTCCTCTTAAAATAGCCAACAAAAGATCAGATTGCTTAAATGGAAGATTTAAAATAAAGCAGTTTTGTTTAGATATATTTGAATCTTTCAAATAACTCAGCATTCATGAAATCAATTTCTAAAATACCCTCAACGTGATGTTTTATAAAACTTTTAATATCATATTTGACCCATTCACAAGAAATATTACTATTTTCACATGATACGACAAAGTAGTTAGATAACTTTGACGTGACTGGGGTAACAGTATTAAAAAGTATGAACAGTCAGCTGATACAATAATTACTTGGTTATCTTTCAAGGCACTTATAATATCACTTTTATATCCAAATGCAGGTAGATTTCTTTCAAAGTGATTACATCCATTTTCTATTGGATACTTAATTTTGTCCGCCTTTCTAATTATAAAATCAGTGCTATTATCAGCAATACTATTCAAGGTAAAACAATCATGCTTCTTTGAACTAATTAAGTCGTTAATATTTTTCTGTTGTGATGATAAGTTTTTTATAATGCAACTTGAAAAAACATAATTACAAAATTACAACTCCTGTAATACACAAGTATTTCATCAGAAGATGTACACAAATATATTATTTAAAAATATATTATATTATATATATAAAAAAAAAAAAAAAAAAAAAAAAAAAAAAATTTAATAATATATATATAATATATATATATATATAATAAAAAAAAAAAAAAAAAAAAAAAAAAAAAAAAATTTTTTTTTTTTTTTTTTTTTTTTTTTTATAATAATATATAATATAAAATTTTTATAAAAATTTTATATTATATATATATAAATTTTATATTTATAAAAATTTTTATAAATATTTTTTTTTTCAACAAAATGATTTCTCAGATTCGATCCATGTTCCTTCTCGGTGCTCTCTGATAGACATCCACATTTTCAACTTGAGAATTGATAATGTCGCCACCACTTTATTGTGTTTATTGCCGGATGCGGCAAGGCGGGTCCGGTTTAATATTACGACGGTGCGGTCACGGATACCATGCTGGCTGCATTGTTTATAAAGTGAAAAAAGACCTGGATGAACGAGCGTTGCCGCTCACATGTACGGAGTGTGCCACCCCCATCCATTGGCGGGAACTGAGGGCCGTCTGGGTCGTCTTGTACCATCCGCAAAGTTCTACTCAGGTCGAAATGACCCCAGAGGAATCGGAGACGAAAACCCGTTTAGAAGCGGAAATTGAGAGAGGGTAAAAATCAGAACGTTGGATTCTTCTGTACTGCAAACTGTATCGCCTCATTCACCCAAAACCAAAGTTTTTTAACAAAAAACTGGGTAATGTGAAGAAAAAGAAATAAAGGCTGGAAGGAAAATATTTTGAAATGTAGATTCTGCCGAAACAAAATTCAGTTTCGTCTCCAATTTATATATGTATAAAAAAAAAAAAAAAAAAAAAAAAAAAAAAAAAAAATATATATATATATATATATATATATATATATATATATATTTATATAATATAAATAAATATATATATATATATATAGAGAGAGAGTGATATATATATATATATATATATATATATATATATATATATATATATATATATATATATATATATATTTTTTTTTTTTTTTTTTTTTTTTTTTTTTTTAAATAATATTGAATAATTGATAATTGAAAATACTTGAAAACCAAGTATTTCAACCCCAATTTTTGGACTTCTACACCCATTGGGCTTCAGAAGTTATAGTCTCAGCCGTTTGGGTTTGGGTGGAGAGTTTTTCGGCAGGCTCAAAACATACTCTCTCAACCTTTCTTGGATTCTTTCAACCCATAATCTAAACATCGTGCCTTCGGTGTTTTCGCAGCTAGTGAGTTGAGGAATCTTGTTTCGGTAATACATCACCTTTGCATGTCCATAATATAATTCATAGTAGAGGTCCCATTGATCGATACCGCGCAATAAATTTAGAAAAGCGTTAAATTCAATGACCCAGGCCTCGGGTCTTGGCAATGGCCGGAGCGAACAAATATCTTTTAGTTGGCAAGTAGCATATTTAAATTCAAACGTAAAATCTTCATTCAGTAACACTAGGACATCAGACATGTAAAAATAAACTTTACAATTGTGTCCCACGACAACCGTCATACGGTGAATGCCACTGGAGCGAGGAGCAGTATAGTAATCGAACGAAGACATTGTAGTGAATAATCTACCCGCGCGACACTTTCATTTTATATGCTGGCTTTCATACCCCACTCCCATATCTACCGTGGTGTTGTAATACTATAGTTTTAAAGTCGTTGCCAAGAATATTGGCGTAATATATATGTATATATTTAAAAAAAAAAAAAAAAAAAAAAAAAAAAAAAAAAAAAATTTTTTTTTTTTTTTTTTTTTTTTTCTGCCTCGTTTTACTTCCTTCTCTCCTTCTGACACCCCCCGTCTGGTACTGGGAGACAGGGGCCTTTTGTCCTTTTCCAGTGGACCCTGGGGGTGGGGACAGTCGGCAGATTTATGTGTTGAGCACCGGACCCATGACGATTCGTGACACAATAGGGACCAGAAAAATATTGGGCTAGAGGAAGGGGGTGGCGGTCACGCTTCTGTATGGCCACTGTCCTCTACACTGTTTCAGAGAAGCGCCATGGGGGTCCCTTTTTTACACCTTTTCTCACGTACCTTCCTAGGACCCTCCTTTCCCACCCCCGGACAGTCTTTGCGAAATCCTTTTTTCAGGAACCGCGAGTTTAGAAATAATAATCAAGAGAACAAGAATATAGAAAGAGTATAGCGAGAAACAAGAGTATAGAAGTGGGTTGACCCTCATATAAACAGGGGTGGGGGCCGTAAGCTACCGAGGAAGAAAGTCGCGAATGGACCGCTTCTTGTCCACGGGTCGGGAAGAAGAAAAACATGTATTAAATAAAACATTGTAAAGAATATATAAAATTATTTTAGCCAATTTTCAAAAACATTATATTAGATAAAGGGCATCTAGGGAGGAAAGATAAAGGGGAAGGTGTATGCATATTTTTGCCCCACTTTATCCGTTTATTATAACGAGCTAAAATACTGTAAAGATTTCAATATGTATATATGTATATACTCTTCCCTTTCAGTAGTTTTCTGAAATTTACCATTGCAAACTTTCCAATTAAAACTCTTCACTGAAACTAAAAAAAAAAAAAAAAAAAAAAAAAAAAATTTTTTTTTTTTTTTTTTTTTTTTTTTTTTTTTAATATATAATATATAATATATATATATATAAATACATATTATATATATATTTATATATTTAATATTATATATATATTTATATATTTAATATTATATATATATTTAATTATTATATATATATTTAATTATTATATATATATTTAATATATATATATATATTATTTAAAAAAAAAAAAAAAAAAAAAAAATATATTTTTTTTTTTTTAAATATATATATAAATATATATATATATTTATATATAATATATATATAATTATATAATTATATATATAAATATATATATAATATATATTTATATATATAATATATAAATATATATTATATATATATTTATATATTTAATTAAAATTTTTTTTTTTTTTTTTTTTTTTTTTTTTTTTTTTTTTTAATATATATATAAATACATATTATATATATATTTAATTATTATATATATATTTAATATATATATATTATTTAAAAAAAAAAAAAAAAAAAAAAAAAAATTTTTTTTTTTTTTTTTTTTTTTTTTTTTTTATAATATTAAATATATAATTATATATAATATTAAATATATAAATATATATATAATATATATTTATATATTATGTATATAAATATATATTATATATATATTTATATATATAATTATATATTTATATATATATTATATATAAATATATATATATATATATATATATATATTTAAAAAAAAAAAAAAAAAAAAAAAAAAAATTTTTTTTTTTTTTTTTAAATATATATATATATATATATATATATATATTTATATATATTTATATTTTTATATTTATATATTTAATATTTAAAAAATCAATATTATATATTCCTATTTTTACCCCCCGTCAAGTACTGGCAAAACCAGGGCCCTTCGTCCTTTTCCAGTGGACCCTGGGCGTGGGGACAGTCGACTGATTTATATGTTGAGCACCGGACCCATGACGATTCCTGACACAATAGGGAAAAAACACAAGAAAAAATATTGGGTTAAAAGTGGTTAGGGGGGGTTGGAGAATTAAAAAGAGTCGGCGAGGGGGGGAAACTCCTGTTTTGGACTGAGTTTGGATCGTGTCATGGGTTTCTGGTGCCGTGGAGTGGGTTGTGTGGAGTGGGTTTCAGAGTTGTGACTATCGTGGAGTGGGTTTCAGAGTTGTGACTATCGTGGAGTGGGTTTCAGAGTTGTAAATATCATGGAGTGGGTTTCAGAGTTGTAAATATCGTGGAGTGGGTTTCAGAGTTGTAAATATCATGGAGTGGGTTTCAGAGTTGTAAATATCGTGGAGTGGGTTTCAGAGTTGTAAATATCATGGAGTGGGTTTCAGAGTTGTAAATATCATGGAGTGGGTTTCAGAGTTGTAAATATCGTGGAGTGGGTTTCAGAGTTGTAAATATCATGGAGTGGGTTTCAGAGTTGTGACTATCGTGGAGTGGGTTTCAGAGTTGTAAATATCATGGAGTGGGTTTCAGAGTTGTGACTATCGTGGAGTGGGTTTCAGAGTTGTGACTATTGTGGAGTGGGTTTCAGAGTTGTGACTATCGTGGAGTGGGTTTCAGAGTTGTGACTATCGTGGAGTGGGTTTCAGAGTTGTAAATATCATGGAGTGGGTTTCAGAGTTGTAAATATCGTGGAGTGGGTTTCAGAGTTGTAAATATCGTGGAGTGGGTTTCAGAGTTGTAAATATCATGGAGTGGGTTTCAGAGTTGTAAATATCGTGGAGTGGGTTTCAGAGTTGTGACTATCGTGGAGTGGGTTTCAGAGTTGTAAATATCGTGGAGTGGGTTTCAGAGTTGTGACTATCGTGGAGTGGGTTTCAGAGTTGTAAATATCATGGAGTGGGTTTCAGAGTTGTGACTATCGTGGAGTGGGTTTCAGAGTTGTAAATATCGTGGAGTGGGTTTCAGAGTTGTAAATATCGTGGAGTGGGTTTCAGAGTTGTGACTATCATGGAGTGGGTTTCAGAGTTGTAAATATCGTGGAGTGGGTTTCAGAGTTGTGACTATCGTGGAGTGGGTTTCAGAGTTGTAAATATCGTGGAGTGGGTTTCAGAGTTGTAAATATCATGGAGTGGGTTTCAGAGTTGTAAATATCATGGAGTGGGTTTCAGAGTTGTAAATATCGTGGAGTGGGTTTCAGAGTTGTAAATATCATGGAGTGGGTTTCAGAGTTGTAAATATCGTGGAGTGGGTTTCAGAGTTGTAAATATCGTGGAGTGGGTTTCAGAGTTGTAAATATCGTGGAGTGGGTTTCAGAGTTGTAAATATCGTGGAGTGGGTTTCAGAGTTGTAAATATCGTGGAGTGGGTTTCAGAGTTGTGACTATCGTGGAGTGGGTTTCAGAGTTGTGACTATCATGGAGTGGGTTTCAGAGTTGTGACTATCGTGGAGTGGGTTGTGTGGAGTGGGTTTCATATGTTTTGAGTGTGAGGGTTTCAGAGTCGTGTTTATCGTGGAGTGGGTTGTTTTCAGTGTGAGGGTTGTTGTCCGTGTGAGGGTTTCAAAGTCGTGTTTATCGTGGAGTGGGTTGTTGTCCGTGTGAGGGTTGTTGTCCGTGTGAGGGTTTCAAAGTCGTGTTTATCGTGGAGTGGGTTGTTGTCCGTGTGAGGGTTGTTGTCCGTGTGAGGGTTTCAGAGTCGTGTTTATCGTGGAGTGGGTTGTTTTCAGTGTGAGGGTTGTTGTCCGTGTGAGGGTTTCAAAGTCGTGTTTATCGTGGAGTGGGTTGTTTTCAGTGTGAGGGTTGTTGTCCGTGTGAGGGTTTCAAAGTCGTGTTTATCGTGGAGTGGGTTGTTGTCCGTGTAAGGGTTTCAAAGTTGTGTTTATCGTGGAGTGGGTTTCATATGGTTTTCCGATGTTTTTATAGGGGTCCTTTCATAGAATGGGTTTCACAGTTTTGTTTTGGGGGAGGTGCCCTCTGTGGTAGGGTCTTTTTCGAAACATCCCAACTCGTATTCACGCTCGAGGTCGAAGGAAAACCACAGTAAAACCTTCGACGGTTAGGCGGACGGCCACCACCCCCGCCGAAATAAAAAAAAAAGGGACTTTTGTGTGTGGGATGCCCTCTGTGGCAGGGTCTTTTGCGGGGGGTGGACCTAACCCGTATTCACGCTCGAGGTCGAAGGAAAACCACAGTAAAACCTTCGACAGTTAGGACCCGATCCCTGAAAAAGAAGACTTTATACTTTTCTCTCACCCTGAAAAAGAAAACATCGCCCTGAAAAAGAAAAACTTTCTCTTTATTCTTTCTCTCTCTCCCTGAAACCCATTTTATACTTTTCTCACCCTGAAAAAGAAAACATCGCCCTGAAAAAGAAAAACTTTCTCTTTATTCTTTTTCTCTCTCTCCCTGAAACCCATTTTATACTTTTCTCTCCCTGAAAAAGAAAACATCGCCCTGAAAAAGAAAAACTTTCTCTTTATTCTTTTTCCCTCTCTCCCTGAAACCCATTTTATACTTTTCTCTCCCTGAAAAAGAAAACATCGCCCTGAAAAAGAAAAACTTTCTCTTTATTCTTTCTCTCTCTCTCCTTGAAACCCATTTTATACTTTTCTCTCTCTGAAACATCGCCCTGAACTTTTATTTTTTCTCTCTCCATCGCCCTGAAAAAGAACTCACTGTATTCTTTTCTCTCGCCCTGAAACAAAAAACAGAGTCAAAGAAAACACACACACCAGAGAAAAAAAAACATTTTTTTTATTTCACCACCTACCTTTCAGAAGGGGGGGGGGGGTGGTCTCGAGCGAATCCAGCCCGGATTCGAGCGGCCCCAAGTTTTTCTGACCCCCCCCTCCCCGGCGCCAGGGAGCGGGGGGGGGGATTCGGTGGCCCTCGGCACTCGAAGCGACTCGAGCTCGGGACCCTTCCCCTTGGATCCAAGACTTTCCGTCACCTACCTTTTTTCAGATGCCACACACGGAGAGGGGGAGTATGTCCGGTGGTCCTCGGCACTCGAGCGAATCTAGCCCCGGATTCGAGCAGCCCCGCCCCTGAGGGGGGAATTCGGTGGCCCTCGTCACTCGAAGCGACTCGAGCTCGGATTCAAGCGACCCCGCTCGGACCCCGCTCGTGGTGGGAGGAGAGCGAGATGGGTTTTTTTTTGGGCGAGAGGAGGGCGGGTGGCCCTCGGCACTCGGAGCGAATCAAGCCCGGAAGACCTTCCCCACCCCGGACAACCGGTACAAATGAAAATGCAATATATAGATCTCTTTACTATATATGCAGGTATCGGGGAGGGGGGTGGGCCCTCCGAGCGACTCCAGCTCGGATTCGAGCGGCCCCCTGTCTCTAATGAAACTCTCGATCCCTCCAATGCCCCCCGGGGCTCCCTTCCATCTTCTTTTTCCCCTCTCTCTCTATCCAGCGACCGTGGCCCGTCCTTTCCTCCTGCGAACCGCCGAAAGGGGTCAAGCGACTCTTTACACCACGGAGGTTCTCCCACTCCATACAAGGCCCAGGGCCCCACTAGGGGGGGGGTGAGCACCTTTGGACCACTTGCCGCAGATTTGTTAAACCTCACCCTTCCCCAGCCGTGGCACCTCCCGCCCATTCACGCTCCTGGACCGCAGTGCAACAAAAGCATGCATGAGCGGGAAGCCTCTTCCACCGAAAAGGCGCGTCTCCACGCCTGTCACCCCCCATAGAAGGGGGGGAGTCGTTGCTCTCTGACAGGGCCCCAGACACCACACACACAAGCAATGTCCATGCAAGGCACCGAGCATCTATCAAAGTCTCCGTATCATCGGGTACCGTTTAGGCGCTATGCCTAGTCTGGAACTAGAAGAAGGGTTGAATCCTTTTCCGCTCCAGTGTCCCGGGTAACCCGGATAAGGGGTTCCTTGCCAGAGACCTCTAAAGACCCCGTCGAGAGAACAAAACTCGTTCGGTAGCCTCAGGGAAGTCCGCAGTCGAGAACGGGCCCAACAGTCACCGGGGAGGGGGGCGAGAGAGGGTACACGAGAAAAACAGAATCGAGCCGCCCCAAGAGGAGGGGGGAGTGGCCCTCGGCACTCGGACGAATCCAGCCCGGATTCGAGCGGCTCCCCCGCAGTTTATGACCCCGGCAACTGGAAATAAAGGGAGGGCATTTATAAAAAAATGCGATATATAGATAGCTTCACTATATATGCATGAGGTGGGGGATGTTGCCATACACGGGGAGGGGGGGTAGCCCTCGGCACTCGAAGCGACTCTAGCCCGGATTCAAGCGGCCCTCCCGAGTCTCGGACTCTTGTGGTCTGGGAGCACTGGAGGTGGAACACCTAAAAGGCACACGGCAATGGCACACATCGACTG
>OZ010799.1:287414397-287424397 GCA_963932465.1 Maratus speciosus
GTCATCAGAAAAAAAAAGCTTAAAATAGTTGTTATATGCAATTTTTAATACATGAACGTCATATTTTGCCTTTCTCAGCTGCTCTGCTCAACAAGCGCAAAACGTTGGGAAGCTTGACTATGGAAGCGATCGATCTGCGTTTTTCCATTTTGTTTTTCAATAAAATAAATTACCTATTGAGTTATAAGCGATTTTGATCACGTGACAAAGACGTTTTTCACCCTTCCTTGTATGGTATTCTTCTTTCGTGTGGGTTCAAAACTCCCACTTTGACACTATCTATTGCGTTTGCAAAAAGCGGAAAACACAGTTCAATTACATAGTTTCTGAACAACAACACCTGCTAGTTTCAGGCATCTCCGAACAAAACTAAATTAAAACTTATGCCATAAAGTTGCCCTTTTGGATTTGAGAACAGCTTTAAATAAATGTTTTCGTTTTACCTTTTTATTTTGTTAGGATATATTTAACTAAAATGATTTTTTAATTTAGTATTAATAGTTGTATATGCAATTCTTAATACATGAACGTCATATTTTGCCTTTTTATGTAGTGAATTTTTTTTTCCTTTTTATTGGAAAAGCAATATACCCAAAGTTCGAAAAAATCTGAAGTTCGGATTTAGTAAAGTGTTGAGGATTCCGGAAAAGTGAGATCCGGCAATCAAATCATATCGATTTTTTTTCAAAACATGTATATTTATACAATTCTTAATTATTTAAAAATATATAAACTTTGCGAACGATTTTCACTAAATTTAAACATTGTGGGTGGTGATCATACAAAAATAAATAATAACAATGTTTACCGGTTTCACTATTTTACAGAATCTTTTTCCTTCAATAATATATTTTACATTCATCACAGAATAGCTTTTACAGAAAACTTTCTGGTTAGAAATTACAAAGTATTTTGTTAAAAAAAAAGTTGAAATGTGTTTATGCATTCGGTTTGTCTGGCCGTCTGCTCACGCTCTAACTCCCTTAAATATGTTTGGATTTTTCTGAAACTGATAGGGGTTATTTGGGATCACCAAAGCATGTTTGGTATTGTACATGCAGTAGGTAGGATTCACCGTTCATTTACAGGGGGCGCTCAAAAGTATTCCGTTACATTAGGGTATATGGGGGTGCCGTAAATATACTCGGATTTTTCTGAAACTGAAGGGTCACCAAAGCATGTTTGGTATTGTACATGCAGTAGGTAGGATTCACCGTTCCTTTACAGGAGGCGCTCAAAAGTATTCCGTTACATTAGGGTATATGGGGGTGCCGTCTCGGATTTTTCTGAAACTGATAGGGGTTATTTAGGGTCACCAAAACATGTTTGGTATTGTACATGCAGTAGGTAGGATTCACCGTTCATTTACAGGAGGCGCTCAAAAGTATTCCGTTACATTGGGGTATATGGGGGTGCCGTCTCGGATTTTTCTGAAACTGATAGGGGTTATTTGGGATCACCAAAGCATGTTTGGTATTGTACATGCAGTAGGTAGGATTCACCGTTCATTTACAGGGGGCGCTCAAAAGTATTTCATTAAATCACTGTATATAATAAATTAATAAAATTGATAAAATATAATAATTAATAAAATTAATAATATAAATCACTGTATTTCACTACAATCACATTAGAACAGGACATTCATAGCATTTTTTATTCATTTACAGGGACACGTATAAGAAATCGGTTACAGTACAGTACCGTCTTTAAGTAATAAATGTTGGAGCGCACGGTTTAAAATTCGGTGTGCGTTTTTAAATTTAATTAATTTTTTGCATCTTACCCGTTATATATAAATTCCGTACCTCAAATACAGGGCTGTATAAAAGTATCCATGTACCGTTCTCCTTATGAGAGGAAATTGCTGAGGGTACATTTTTAACTAAAGTATATGTAGCTCTTAAGTGAACTAAATTTTGGCTTGCATGTAGCTAATAGATTCAAATTTATAAATCCTATACAGGGCTGCAATTCGCATAATTTTCCGATTGAGGATGGGAACAGCTGAAATTGGGCTCTGAAATGTATTATGCGTTTCCATAGGGTTGAATTAGATGTAATATTTTAATTTTTTAAACGGTGTAGTTTTGTTACATTATTCTAAATCTGTTGGAAAGTGTTTCATAATCTATGCTTCACGCATGATTTTTTTATTACTTGTTTATATATAATTTACTTCAGTTGACATATAAAAATAGTTAAATGTTATTCAAAACAATTTTAAAAACTATCGTCCACTTAATCAAAAATAGTTTAGAAAATGTTTAAAAAAAAATAAGAATTACCTTTCATTGCAACATTCGTAGCACATCTGTTGTCGGGAATAGAACAGCACACACTTCCACAGGCACGGATTTTTTTTGCGAGGGGCAGGTGCCCCCACTTTCCCTTGCATGAGATCGAGAGAACAGCACACACTTCCACAGGCACGGTTTTTCTTTGCGCGGGGCAGGCGCCCCACTTTCCCTTGCATGAGATCGAGAGAACAGCACACACTTCCACAGGCACGGTTTTTCTTTGCGCGGGGCAGGCGCCCCACTTTCCCTTGCATGAGATCGAGAGAACAGCACACACTTCCACAGGCACGGTTTTTCTTTGCGCGGGGCAGGTGCCCCCACTTTCACTGCAGTAGTTATTTAGACTGTCGATGGAGAGACTAACTTGAACCATTCACAAGTACGAGTGACACGGAAGACGGAAAAAGTTCCATTTATATAGCTTGCGTCCGTGAATTGTCTGCATAGCTTAAAAAAAAAAAAAAAAAAAAAAAAAAATAATTTTTTTTTTTTTTTTTTTTTTTTTTTTTTTTTTTTTTTTTTTTTAGCTATGCAGACAATTCACTGACAATTCACTGACAATTCACTAACAATTCACTGAAGAAAAAAAAAAAAAAAAAAAAAAAAAAAATTATTAAAAAATTATTAAAAAATAATTTTTTAATAATTTTTTAATAATTTTTTTTTAAAGAGCAGCCGCAAAAGAAAAATAGCCCTTCCCCCCCTTTTTTGGACTAGAAAATCGGGTCGATTTTTGACGGCCGATTATCTACTCTAGGGTTATAGGCACGGTCGTGCTCTTCGTGAAGGAGGGGAGGGGGCTTTCTAGGGGAACCTAATCCGTATTGACGCATGGAAATCCATGGCTCGAAGAAAACTCCGAACGATTAGGCCGACGGGCGCGATTGGGTTCGAACCCAGCACCTCCCGTCTACCAGATTCGAGAGCAGAACCTCTCGGCCACAGGTGGGGCCGACTAGAAAATCAAAGTTCTAACTTTTTACGGCTGCTCTTTCATCTTCACCTAACACCTCATTTATAATGGCTGTTTTATAATAATAGAAGCCACCAGTCCATTAGAGAGAGAGAGAAAAAAATGAAATAATGGAAATGCCGGGGGGGGGGGGGCACACTCGTCCCCTATTTATCTTATAATAATTTTCTTGTGCATAAATGCATGGATTGTGAATTCTAAAAAAAAAGTGTTTCTGAACTTTTGTGGCCAGTCTTATATCTGGATTAATCTTATATCTTAAGTTATGGGCATCCGTATTACAGTGTAGTTGCTCTCGGCCCGAAGCATGTTGTGATTATGAAACAGCCATTATAAATCAAGTGTTCGGTGAAGATGAAAGAGCAGCCGCAAAAGAAAAATAGCCCTTCCCCCCCTTTTTTGGACTAGAAAATCGGGTCGATTTTTGACGGCCGATTATCTACTCTAGGGTTATAGGCACGGTCGTGCTCTTCGTGAAGGAGGGGAGGGGGCTTTCTAGGGGAACCTAATCCGTATTGACGCATGGAAATCCATGGCTCGAAGAAAACTCCGAACGATTAGGCCGACGGGCGCGATTGGGTTCGAACCCAGCACCTCCCGTCTACCAGATTCGAGAGCAGAACCTCTCGGCCACAGGTGGGGCCGACTAGAAAATCAAAGTTCTAACTTTTTACGGCTGCTCTTTCATCTTCACCTAACACCTCATTTATAATGGCTGTTTTATAATAATAGAAGCCACCAGTCCATTAGAGAGAGAGAGAAAAAAATGAAATAATGGAAATGCCGGCGGGGGGGGGGGCACACTCGTCCCCTATTTATCTTATAATAATTTTCTTGTGCATAAATGCATGGATTGTGAATTCTAAAAAAAAAGTGTTTCTGAACTTTTGTGGCCAGTCTTATATCTGGATTAATCTTATATCTTAAGTTATGGGCATCCGTATTACAGTGTAGTTGCTCTCGGCCCGAAGCATGTTGTGATTATGAAACAGCCATTATAAATCAAGTGTTCGGTGAAGATGAAAGAGCAGCCGCAAAAGAAAAATAGCCCTTCCCCCCCTTTTTTGGACTAGAAAATCGGGTCGATTTTTGACGGCCGATTATCTACTCTAGGGTTATAGGCACGGTCGTGCTCTTCGTGAAGGAGGGGAGGGGGCTTTCTAGGGGAACCTAATCCGTATTGACGCATGGAAATCCATGGCTCGAAGAAAACTCCGAACGATTAGGCCGACGGGCGCGATTGGGTTCGAACCCAGCACCTCCCGTCTACCAGATTCGAGAGCAGAACCTCTCGGCCACAGGTGGGGCCGACTAGAAAATCAAAGTTCTAACTTTTTACGGCTGCTCTTTCATCTTCACCTAACACCTCATTTATAATGGCTGTTTTATAATAATAGAAGCCACCAGTCCATTAGAGAGAGAGAGAAAAAAATGAAATAATGGAAATGCCGGCGGGGGGGGGGGGCACACTCGTCCCCTATTTATCTTATAATAATTTTCTTGTGCATAAATGCATGGATTGTGAATTCTAAAAAAAAAGTGTTTCTGAACTTTTGTGGCCAATCTTATATCTGGATTAATCTTATATCTTAAGTTATGGGCATCCGTATTACAGTGTAGTTGCTCTCGGCCCGAAGCATGTTGTGATTATGAAACAGCCATTATAAATCAAGTGTTCGGTGAAGATGAAAGAGCAGCCGCAAAAGAAAAATAGCCCTTCCCCCCTTTTTTTGGACTAGAAAATCGGGTCGATTTTTGACGGCCGATTATCTACTCTAGGGTTATAGGCACGGTCGTGCTCTTCGTGAAGGAGGGGAGGGGGCTTTCTAGGGGAACCTAATCCGTATTGACGCATGGAAATCCATGGCTCGAAGAAAACTCCGAACGATTAGGCCGACGGGCGCGATTGGGTTCGAACCCAGCACCTCCCGTCTACCAGATTCGAGAGCAGAACCTCTCGGCCACAGGTGGGGCCGACTAGAAAATCAAAGTTCTAACTTTTTACGGCTGCTCTTTCATCTTCACCTAACACCTCATTTATAATGGCTGTTTTATAATAATAGAAGCCACCAGTCCATTAGAGAGAGAGAGAAAAAAATGAAATAATGGAAATGCCGGGGGGGGGGGGGGCACACTCGTCCCCTATTTATCTTATAATAATTTTCTTGTGCATAAATGCATGGATTGTGAATTCTAAAAAAAAAGTGTTTCTGAACTTTTGTGGCCAGTCTTATATCTGGATTAATCTTATATCTTAAGTTATGGGCATCCGTATTACAGTGTAGTTGCTCTCGGCCCGAAGCATGTTGTGATTTTGCTCTCACTTTGAAAATTTTTTTAAAGTACCCTAACGAAAGGGGGCGGGGGGTCCAGACTCCCCCTCCCCCACTTTAAACATTCCTCTACCTGAAACAATCAAAGATTTCGACTTTACAATAATTTAAAGTCATGTCGTGCTTCATTTTAAAAATGATGTTTTCAGCCCCACCGCCATGTTGTGTTATCACTTTGTGGATTTATTTTTATAATAATAACAGCTGATAACTGAGGGTTACTGTATATTTCATTTTTAAAATGACGTTTAGAATATTTTTGTTGATGTTCAGAGGGGATTTATGAACTCCGAGCCTCCCTTGAATTTGCCATTGTATATTACGTAGTTCAATATTACATATTTTAAATTTTAGATAGAAAAAGATTCATATATTTCATTCAAAGTCTTGAAATAATATTTCAATATTTACTATATTCCTTAAGACTATTAATTACATATTATTAACATACGCAAAGCACATATGGGAGTTAAAATTTTTTAAGTTGTTGATGGTTTGATACTGAAATGAAAAGAAATGATCCATGACCAGTGGACCCTTAAAAAAAAAAAAAAAAAAAAAAAAAAAAAAAAAATTATTAAAAAATTATTAAAAAATTATTTTTTAATAATTTTTTAATAATTTTTTTTTTTTTTTTTTTTTTTTTTTCTTCAGTGAATTGTTAGTGAATTGTCAGTGAATTGTCAGTGAATTGTCTGCATAGCTAAAAAAAAAAAAAAAAAAAAAAAAAAAAAAAAAAAAAAAAAATTATTTTTTTTTTTTTTTTTTTTTTTTTTTTTTTTTTTTTAAGCTATGCAGACAATTCACGGACGCAAGCTATATAAATGGAACTTTTTCCGTCTTCCGTGTCACTCGTACTTGTGAATGGTTCAAGTTAGTCTCTCCATCGACAGTCTAAATAACTACTGCAGTGAAAGTGGGGGCACCTGCCCCGCGCAAAGAAAAACCGTGCCTGTGGAAGTGTGTGCTGTTCTCTCGATCTCATGCAAGGGAAAGTGGGGCGCCTGCCCCGCGCAAAGAAAAACCGTGCCTGTGGAAGTGTGTGCTGTTCTCTCGATCTCATGCAAGGGAAAGTGGGGCGCCTGCCCCGCGCAAAGAAAAACCGTGCCTGTGGAAGTGTGTGCTGTTCTCTCGATCTCATGCAAGGGAAAGTGGGGCGCCTGCCCCGCGCAAAGAAAAACCGTGCCTGTGGAAGTGTGTGCTGTTCTCTCGATCTCATGCAAGGGAAAGTGGGGCGCCTGCCCCGCGCAAAGAAAAACCGTGCCTGTGGAAGTGTGTGCTGTTCTCTCGATCTCATGCAAGGGAAAGTGGGGCGCCTGCCCCGCGCAAAGAAAAACCGTGCCTGTGGAAGTGTGTGCTGTTCTCTCGATCTCATGCAAGGGAAAGTGGGGCGCCTGCCCCGCGCAAAGAAAAACCGTGCCTGTGGAAGTGTGTGCTGTTCTCTCGATCTCATGCAAGGGAAAGTGGGGCGCCTGCCCCGCGCAAAGAAAAACCGTGCCTGTGGAAGTGTGTGCTGTTCTCTCGATCTCATGCAAGGGAAAGTGGGGCGCCTGCCCCGCGCAAAGAAAAACCGTGCCTGTGGAAGTGTGTGCTGTTCTCTCGATCTCATGCAAGGCAAAGTGGGGGCACCTGCCCCTCGCAAAAAAAATCCGTGCCTGTGGAAGTGTGTGCTGTTCTATTCCCGACAACAGATGTGCTACGAATGTTGCAATGAAAGGTAATTCTTATTTTTTTTTAAACATTTTCTAAACTATTTTTGATTAAGTGGACGATAGTTTTTAAAATTGTTTTGAATAACATTTAACTATTTTTATATGTCAACTGAAGTAAATTATATATAAACAAGTAATAAAAAAATCATGCGTGAAGCATAGATTATGAAACACTTTCCAACAGATTTAGAATAATGTAACAAAACTACACCGTTTAAAAAATTAAAATATTACATCTAATTCAACCCTATGGAAACGCATAATACATTTCAGAGCCCAATTTCAGCTGTTCCCATCCTCAATCGGAAAATTATGCGAATTGCAGCCCTGTATAGGATTTATAAATTTGAATCTATTAGCTACATGCAAGCCAAAATTTAGTTCACTTAAGAGCTACATATACTTTAGTTAAAAATGTACCCTCAGCAATTTCCTCTCATAAGGAGAACGGTACATGGATACTTTTATACAGCCCTGTATTTGAGGTACGGAATTTATATATAACGGGTAAGATGCAAAAAATTAATTAAATTTAAAAACGCACACCGAATTTTAAACCGTGCGCTCCAACATTTATTACTTAAAGACGGTACTGTACTGTAACCGATTTCTTATACGTGTCCCTGTAAATGAATAAGAAATGCTATGAATGTCCTGTTCTAATGTGATTGTAGTGAAATACAGTGATTTATATTATTAATTTTATTAATTATTATATTTTATCAATTTTATTAATTTATTATATACAGTGATTTAATGAAATACTTTTGAGCGCCCCCTGTAAATGAACGGTGAATCCTACCTACTGCATGTACAATACCAAACATGCTTTGGTGATCCCAAATAACCCCTATCAGTTTCAGAAAAATCCGAGACGGCACCCCCATATACCCTAATGTAACGGAATACTTTTGAGCGCCTCCTGTAAATGAACGGTGAATCCTACCTACTGCATGTACAATACCAAACATGTTTTGGTGACCCTAAATAACCCCTATCAGTTTCAGAAAAATCCGAGACGGCACCCCCATATACCCTAATGTAACGGAATACTTTTGAGCGCCTCCTGTAAAGGAACGGTGAATCCTACCTACTGCATGTACAATACCAAACATGCTTTGGTGACCCTTCAGTTTCAGAAAAATCCGAGTATATTTACGGCACCCCCATATACCCTAATGTAACGGAATACTTTTGAGCGCCCCCTGTAAATGAACGGTGAATCCTACCTACTGCATGTACAATACCAAACATGCTTTGGTGATCCCAAATAACCCCTATCAGTTTCAGAAAAATCCAAACATATTTAAGGGAGTTAGAGCGTGAGCAGACGGCCAGACAAACCGAATGCATAAACACATTTCAACTTTTTTTTTAACAAAATACTTTGTAATTTCTAACCAGAAAGTTTTCTGTAAAAGCTATTCTGTGATGAATGTAAAATATATTATTGAAGGAAAAAGATTCTGTAAAATAGTGAAACCGGTAAACATTGTTATTATTTATTTTTGTATGATCACCACCCACAATGTTTAAATTTAGTGAAAATCGTTCGCAAAGTTTATATATTTTTAAATAATTAAGAATTGTATAAATATACATGTTTTGAAAAAAAATCGATATGATTTGATTGCCGGATCTCACTTTTCCGGAATCCTCAACACTTTACTAAATCCGAACTTCAGATTTTTTCGAACTTTGGGTATATTGCTTTTCCAATAAAAAGGAAAAAAAAATTCACTACATAAAAAGGCAAAATATGACGTTCATGTATTAAGAATTGCATATACAACTATTAATACTAAATTAAAAAATCATTTTAGTTAAATATATCCTAACAAAATAAAAAGGTAAAACGAAAACATTTATTTAAAGCTGTTCTCAAATCCAAAAGGGCAACTTTATGGCATAAGTTTTAATTTAGTTTTGTTCGGAGATGCCTGAAACTAGCAGGTGTTGTTGTTCAGAAACTATGTAATTGAACTGTGTTTTCCGCTTTTTGCAAACGCAATAGATAGTGTCAAAGTGGGAGTTTTGAACCCACACGAAAGAAGAATACCATACAAGGAAGGGTGAAAAACGTCTTTGTCACGTGATCAAAATCGCTTATAACTCAATAGGTAATTTATTTTATTGAAAAACAAAATGGAAAAACGCAGATCGATCGCTTCCATAGTCAAGCTTCCCAACGTTTTGCGCTTGTTGAGCAGAGCAGCTGAGAAAGGCAAAATATGACGTTCATGTATTAAAAATTGCATATAACAACTATTTTAAGCTTTTTTTTTCTGATGACCTAATTACGTTGAAGACTTGAAACTTTTGCATACTTATAGCTGAACACCACACATCAAACGACAAATCGTTATATATTATATATTCATATAAATATAAATATTATAATGTACTTTGACAAAAATCTTATATTTAACCCTCTCGGTTCCAACTTGTGTATTTTAAGTTTTTTTTCTAACTGAGCCCCTAATTACGTTGAAGACTTCAAACTTTGCATACTTATAGCTGAACACCTCACATTAAACGACAAATTAGTCAATTTTGAAAAAGTCTTATATTTAACCCTTCGAGCTCCAACTTGTGTATTTTAAGCTTTATTTTTCTAACTGAGCCCCTAATTACGTTGAAGACTTGAAACTTTGCATACTTATAGCTGAACACCTCACATCA
>OZ010799.1:287429397-287479690 GCA_963932465.1 Maratus speciosus
CTGCGGACTTCCCTGAGGCTACCGAACGAGTTTTGTTCTCTCGACGGGGTCTTTAGAGGTCTCTGGCAAGGAACCCCTTATCCGGGTTACCCGGGACACTGGAGCGGAAAAGGATTCAACCCTTCTTCTAGTTCCAGACTAGGCATAGCGCCTAAACGGTACCCGATGATACGGAGACTTTGATAGATGCTCGGTGCCTTGCATGGACATTGCTTGTGTGTGTGGTGTCTGGGGCCCTGTCAGAGAGCAACGACTCCCCCCCTTCTATGGGGGGTGACAGGCGTGGAGACGCGCCTTTTCGGTGGAAGAGGCTTCCCGCTCATGCATGCTTTTGTTGCACTGCGGTCCAGGAGCGTGAATGGGCGGGAGGTGCCACGGCTGGGGAAGGGTGAGGTTTAACAAATCTGCGGCAAGTGGTCCAAAGGTGCTCACCCCCCCCTAGTGGGGCCCTGGGCCTTGTATGGAGTGGGAGAACCTCCGTGGTGTAAAGAGTCGCTTGACCCCTTTCGGCGGTTCGCAGGAGGAAAGGACGGGCCACGGTCGCTGGATAGAGAGAGAGGGGAAAAAGAAGATGGAAGGGAGCCCCGGGGGGCATTGGAGGGATCGAGAGTTTCATTAGAGACAGGGGGCCGCTCGAATCCGAGCTGGAGTCGCTCGGAGGGCCCACCCCCCTCCCCGACACCTGCATATATAGTAAAGAGATCTATATATTGCATTTTCATTTGTACCGGTTGTCCGGGGTGGGGAAGGTCTTCCGGGCTTGATTCGCTCCGAGTGCCGAGGGCCACCCGCCCTCCTCTCGCCCAAAAAAAAACCCATCTCGCTCTCCTCCCACCACGAGCGGGGTCCGAGCGGGGTCGCTTGAATCCGAGCTCGAGTCGCTTCGAGTGACGAGGGCCACCGAATTCCCCCCTCAGGGGCGGGGCTGCTCGAATCCGGGGCTAGATTCGCTCGAGTGCCGAGGACCACCGGACATACTCCCCCTCTCCGTGTGTGGCATCTGAAAAAAGGTAGGTGACGGAAAGTCTTGGATCCAAGGGGGAGGGTCCCGAGCTCGAGTCGCTTCGAGTGCCGAGGGCCACCGAATCCCCCCCCCCCGCTCCCTGGCGCCGGGGAGGGGGGGGTCAGAAAAACTTGGGGCCGCTCGAATCCGGGCTGGATTCGCTCGAGACCACCCCCCCCCCTTCTGAAAGGTAGGTGGTGAAATAAAAAAAATGGTTTTTTTTCTCTGGTGTGTGTGTTTTCTTTGACTCTGTTTTTTGTTTCAGGGCGAGAGAAAAGAATACAGTGAGTTCTTTTTCAGGGCGATGGAGAGAGAAAAAATAAAAGTTCAGGGCGATGTTTCAGAGAGAGAAAAGTATAAAATGGGTTTCAAGGAGAGAGAGAGAAAGAATAAAGAGAAAGTTTTTCTTTTTCAGGGCGATGTTTTCTTTTTCAGGGAGAGAAAAGTATAAAATGGGTTTCAGGGAGAGAGAGAAAAAGAATAAAGAGAAAGTTTTTCTTTTTCAGGGCGATGTTTTCTTTTTCAGGGAGAGAAAAGTATAAAATGGGTTTCAGGGAGAGAGAGAAAAAGAATAAAGAGAAAGTTTTTCTTTTTCAGGGCGATGTTTTCTTTTTCAGGGTGAGAAAAGTATAAAATGGGTTTCAGGGAGAGAGAGAAAGAATAAAGAGAAAGTTTTTCTTTTTCAGGGCGATGTTTTCTTTTTCAGGGTGAGAGAAAAGTATAAAGTCTTCTTTTTCAGGGATCGGGTCCTAACTGTCGAAGGTTTTACTGTGGTTTTCCTTCGACCTCGAGCGTGAATACGGGTTAGGTCCACCCCCCGCAAAAGACCCTGCCACAGAGGGCACCCCACACACAAAAGTCCCTTTTTTTTATTTCGGCGGGGGTGGTGGCCGTCCGCCTAACCGTCGAAGGTTTTACTGTGGTTTTCCTTCGACCTCGAGCGTGAATACGAGTTGGGATGTTTCGAAAAAGACCCTACCACAGAGGGCACCTCCCCCAAAACAAAACTGTGAAACCCATTCTATGAAAGGACCCCTATAAAAACATCGGAAAACCATATGAAACCCACTCCACGATAAACACAACTTTGAAACCCTTACACGGACAACAACCCACTCCACGATAAACACGACTTTGAAACCCTCACACGGACAACAACCCTCACACTGAAAACAACCCACTCCACGATAAACACGACTTTGAAACCCTCACACGGACAACAACCCTCACACTGAAAACAACCCACTCCACGATAAACACGACTCTGAAACCCTCACACGGACAACAACCCTCACACGGACAACAACCCACTCCACGATAAACACGACTTTGAAACCCTCACACGGACAACAACCCTCACACGGACAACAACCCACTCCACGATAAACACGACTTTGAAACCCTCACACGGACAACAACCCTCACACTGAAAACAACCCACTCCACGATAAACACGACTCTGAAACCCTCACACTCAAAACATATGAAACCCACTCCACACAACCCACTCCACGATAGTCACAACTCTGAAACCCACTCCATGATAGTCACAACTCTGAAACCCACTCCACGATAGTCACAACTCTGAAACCCACTCCACGATATTTACAACTCTGAAACCCACTCCACGATATTTACAACTCTGAAACCCACTCCACGATATTTACAACTCTGAAACCCACTCCACGATATTTACAACTCTGAAACCCACTCCACGATATTTACAACTCTGAAACCCACTCCATGATATTTACAACTCTGAAACCCACTCCACGATATTTACAACTCTGAAACCCACTCCATGATATTTACAACTCTGAAACCCACTCCATGATATTTACAACTCTGAAACCCACTCCACGATATTTACAACTCTGAAACCCACTCCACGATAGTCACAACTCTGAAACCCACTCCACGATATTTACAACTCTGAAACCCACTCCATGATAGTCACAACTCTGAAACCCACTCCACGATATTTACAACTCTGAAACCCACTCCACGATATTTACAACTCTGAAACCCACTCCACGATAGTCACAACTCTGAAACCCACTCCATGATATTTACAACTCTGAAACCCACTCCACGATAGTCACAACTCTGAAACCCACTCCACGATATTTACAACTCTGAAACCCACTCCACGATAGTCACAACTCTGAAACCCACTCCACGATATTTACAACTCTGAAACCCACTCCATGATATTTACAACTCTGAAACCCACTCCACGATATTTACAACTCTGAAACCCACTCCACGATATTTACAACTCTGAAACCCACTCCATGATATTTACAACTCTGAAACCCACTCCACGATAGTCACAACTCTGAAACCCACTCCACGATAGTCACAACTCTGAAACCCACTCCACAATAGTCACAACTCTGAAACCCACTCCACGATAGTCACAACTCTGAAACCCACTCCATGATATTTACAACTCTGAAACCCACTCCACGATAGTCACAACTCTGAAACCCACTCCATGATATTTACAACTCTGAAACCCACTCCACGATATTTACAACTCTGAAACCCACTCCATGATATTTACAACTCTGAAACCCACTCCATGATATTTACAACTCTGAAACCCACTCCACGATATTTACAACTCTGAAACCCACTCCATGATATTTACAACTCTGAAACCCACTCCACGATATTTACAACTCTGAAACCCACTCCATGATATTTACAACTCTGAAACCCACTCCACGATAGTCACAACTCTGAAACCCACTCCACGATAGTCACAACTCTGAAACCCACTCCACACAACCCACTCCACGGCACCAGAAACCCATGACACGATCCAAACTCAGTCCAAAACAGGAGTTTCCCCCCCTCGCCGACTCTTTTTAATTCTCCAACCCCCCCTAACCACTTTTAACCCAATATTTTTTCTTGTGTTTTTTCCCTATTGTGTCAGGAATCGTCATGGGTCCGGTGCTCAACATATAAATCAGTCGACTGTATTACAGGGATAGCCAATTTCTACACTATATATTCTAGGCGCTATAATTCCACACTAGGTATTCTAGACGCTGTATTGCAAACAGTGAAAAGCCGAAAAAATGCAGGCTTCTGATTGGTCAATCTCGTTTCGCTAACAGCGAAAAATCTATCTTTATCCCAGCAATGGACTGTATTCCAAATCTGGGTTCAAGGCTGAAAAAAGTCACGTGGTCCCGGTAATTTACCCAAAGAATTTCTAACTGATAAGAAGGGAGGGTACTACTGCTTTCCTCATGAACTATTTCACTGGCCGGCAAAGATTTACATTACGTCTACGTAGCCTTTCCTTCGTTACGCTAGAAGTTTTCACCTTGACCACGTGATCATAACGTAGATGGAATATCCTCCATTGTCTCTGCACATGGTAAAGGACTTCACTGTGCTCTGACATATGGAGGGACTTTTTGTCTCCAGCACAATAGGCACCTTCGTACACAGGCACTAGTGCTCTGATATATGAAGGTATTTTACTGGTGCATTTTAAGCTTTCGACACCTACTTTCGATTCCTGGTGATATCGATGTGGGGAATCCAGTTTGATAGATGCGAGAACTTGTCCAGTTAATGTTTCACATTTTGGAAAGATCATTCACTTCGGAAAGTTACCACATCTAGCAAACCTTAGAGCCCGCACCGATACACTGTTAAAAAATCTGTAGCTTTTGGTACATAGTCGCTCCACCGCTTTTATAGAAAGTAATTACTTGGCGATATTATGGAGTATTCTCATTAGTCAGAATAGAGATATTTTATAAAAGCGGTGGAGTGACTATGGACCAAAAGTTGCAGATTTTTAACAATGTATCTAACGACATCGGAATTGGTTGCTGACAATCCCTCTCTAAAGTGCCCTTACACATCAGAGCGCGACTAAGTTCTTCTTTGTGCCAGTGCACAGCAAAGTGACTCCATATGTAAGTGCGCAGTACTTTCTTATGTGTAGTCAAAAGTACTCCCTTTCCGTAAAAAAACTAAAAAGAAAAATGCTAGCAAAAACCGGGCCATGCTTCAGTAAATAAACTGAAGCTATCTAATATCCATAAAAGTAGTAATAGCATCGGAAATGAGTGGTGATGTTTGGATGTTTAATCCGAATCTGGAAACCTGAACCTGACAGCATCTATGTGCGAGTGGCATAAGATTCAATGTCAGATTGTGCTTTGACAGACGCTTTTGTCCAAACTATATCAATCCTGGAAATTTTCTATCCCAGAACTTGACGATGGTTGCCTGAACGAGTTAGGGCATACGAATGAGAGAATTTAACATGCTTGTCATGGCAGGCACACTAAGATGGTTCGTATTGACCAAAAAAAAAGGATTTTGATGACGAAAAAATTAAATGAAAAATGCTTCATGATGACGGAAAAAACAAAAATTAAAATCGCATTTGTCTAGATTCGTCTCAACCAATCAGATAACTCCGTATGACGCTACTTTCCTATCGAGGAATCATACCAGAAAAAAATCTGAAATCATTCTGATATCTAATTCGATAACCGAGTCTGAATCTAAAGACTGTTTCGCTATAGCGTCTAGAATATATAGTGTGGAAATTGGCTATCCCTGTAATACTTAAAAAAGTGCTAAAATATTGTATCCCTTAAATGTGCAACGATGCTGCTGAAATATACAGATCGCAGTGACATCTGCAGGATATTTTTTACAACTGCAAGATATTGCTAGTCTATACAATATAATACGAAAATCCCGCAGATGTCGCTGCGATCGACACTTGAAATTTTAGCAGTATAGTCACACATTTAAGGGATACAAATTTTTAGTGTTGTTTGGATAGCATATTTCCACACTAGGTGTTCTAGACGCTGTAGTTTTGCTACACAAAGCAATGCACTCTACTGTGTATTGACATTTGAAGGCACTTTGTGACTTGAACACAACAGGTACACTCATACTACAGCGTCTAGAATATATAGCGTTGAAATCTGCTATCCAAACAGCACTAAAAAGTTGTATCCCTTAAATGTGCAATGATGCTGAAACCCACAGAGCCGATCGCAGCGACATCTGCCATACGTTTTCAAATTTCAAAGTAAACATCGTATTATTACAGCGTCTAGACCAAATCGTCTTGGAGTTTTAGAAAATATCCTGCACATGTCGCTGTGATCGACTCATTGGATTTCAGCATCGTTTGACATTTAAGGGATCCAATATTTTAGGACTTTTTTAAGTATTACTGGGATAGCTTATTTCCACACTATATACTCTAGATACTGTACCCATACTCAAGCACTTGTGCTGCAGCGTCTAGAATACATAGTGTAGAAATATGCTATCCGAACAATGCTAAAAATTTCAAAATGTGCGACGATACTGCTGAAATCCAAAGAGTCGATAGCAGCGACTTCCGCGGGATATTCGTATTACATTCTATAGACTAGCAATATTCTTGTAGTTTTAGAAAATATCCTGCAGATGTCGCTGCAATCTTTATATTTCAAGAGCATCGTTGTACATTTAAGGGAAATAATATTTTTGTGCTTTTTTAAGTATCACAGGATAGCCGATTTCCACACTATATATTCTAGTCGCTGTACTTGTGCTACAGCGCCTAGAAGATACAGTGTGAAAAACGGCTACAAAATAGTGCTAAAACTTGAATCCCATAAATGTACAACGATGCTGAATTGTTATTCAGCATCGTTGTACCCAGTTGTATTCAGCATCGTTGTTAGATGTCGATCGTAGCGCCATCGTAGTGATTTAAAAACGATAGTCATTCTAAAAGAGACTCTTTAACCTATTTCACGTCATTCCTTAACTAAATTAGCTTATAAGAGACTGAAATATCTTATATTTATAGTTTCCGATATTTATCATTCTATAATTTTTGAAAACACAAGGTTTATATTGAAAAGAGTTACGAGATGGCGCTCGTATCAGCATATTGCCGCTGAGCATTGTTGGAGATTTATGGGATACAAGTTTTTAACACTTTTTAAAGTATTATAGGAATAGCCGTTTTCCACACTGTATCTTCTAGGCGCTGTACTTGTGCTCTGATACATGAGGAAACTTGTTGATTTTAAACTTTTCACCTACATCCAATATCATTTTGTATCTTCCGGTTTGGTGGATGACAGAACTTGGGCCGGGATCTAGATAGAATTTTCGCTCTTAGCGAAACGAGATCGACCAATCAGAAGCCTGCATTTTTGAAAACAGCGAAAAGTTCGCAAAAATGCAGGTATCTGATTGGTCAGTGTCGCTTCGCTCACAGCGAAATATTTGTCTGTATCTCGGCTCTTGTCCAGCTAAGTTTTCGCACTTTGAAAAGACCTCGTATCTCTGTAAGAGTAACAGCATAAAAGATGAACGCTTATAATTAGGCGATTGCTTCAAAAAGGATTTCAATTTTGAAGTTTTTATTTTTTTTAAATGTTATAATCATCAGATTTTGATGAAATTGCAATGGGACCAAATGGGTGATTCACACTTTCAAACAAAAAAATAATTATCAAAATCGGTTCATATTTGCGGAAGTTATGCGTGAACATGGGCAAAACATACATACAGTTCGAATTCATAACCTCCTTCTTTTTGAAGTCGGTTAAAAATGCTTTTTCTACAAAAGTAATTCATTTTAAATTTCGTGTGCGATAAATATATGTCATAATTCAACTTGTGTGTCCTTAAATAGTTTTTAAGGTACAATTTAAAAATAAAAAATAAATAAGAAAAGAAAAGTGCCCAGTTAAACTGATCACATTGAGCTCATAGTCTATTCACACTAATTGTAAATTATACTCTTACTTCAAAGAATAATGCCTTTCGAAAAATAAATAAAGGGGGGGGGGGATTAACCCCCTGTTTCACATCCTTATACTTAACCAATGAGCCTATAAATCTCATCAGGGAAGCACCTTATCAGAATAAACCGGTATACCAAAATTTGAAGTTAATCGGATCGAAAAACCCATTTATCAAAATTAAGGAGGTATTAGACCTCGTTTCCCCCCTTTTTACTTAACCAATGAACCTCCAAATCTAATCAGGGAAGCGCCTTATCAGAATTAATCGGTGTACCAAACTTGAAGGAAATCTGATGATTCGGCATGAAAAACCCATTTATCTAAGTTAAGGAGGGGATTAGCCACATAAATTTCTTTATACTTAACCAATGAACCCCGAAAACTAATCAGGGAAGTGCCTTATAAAATTGAAATTAGAAAAAAAAATGAAACAAATCGGATATTGCTATCAAGAGTTATCGCGTTACGTCCGTACATTCAGAACCTGCGGGCACATTAGTTCACAGGATTTGATAGCCTGTGAGCTAAAAATGAGTTTGAATGTCCATTGTATCTTAAAAAATCTAGTTGTCAGAATTTTAAGAAAAAGCTACACTACACATGTGATAATTTTTACAACTGAGTGAAAATGTGCTCATGATGGGACTCGAAAACAAAACCTTTTTTTCTTTAATTTACAATGCTCTTCCAATTGAGCTATCTGGACAATATTTGAGACAGCACAGTTATTACACAAAACTGGCGTTTACTAATCTGGTATGTTATTTGAAACAGCTCGACAGAATCAAGGAACAGACAAGGAGAGACAATCAAGGAGCTCTAATAAACTATAGATGAGTAATTACACTGCAATTATTTTAACACAATCTCCTAATTGGTAACGGAATCATATGAGTAATATTTTTTTTTCAACTGAGTGAAAATGTATTGGAAATTGGAAGAGCATTGGCAACTAAAGCCTTGTAGATTTGGTTTCGAGTACCGGCCTGGAATTCACTCAGTTGGAGAAATCTCGACTTTTAGGTATGAGTTATTTATGAATCAGTGCCTTGTGTTAATATAATTAAACTCTAGGAAACTACACATGTTAAAAATCTGCAACAAACTGTCCAGTCATTTGATCGTTTTAAAAAATAACAGTTACTTGACCATTTTATTAATCGTATCTGACAATGTTATTGACAATATTTTTGACAATATCAATGGACAAAATAAAGTTCAATTACGGTTATGTAAAAGTTTTCTAAAAAAAATACAGTCGAATGCCTCGGCAGTTTGCTACAAACTTCTTACAGTGTATAGCAACATGTTCAATTTGTAGAATTTTGTTTAATTCCGCTACAAACATATTAATCTGTTTCAGAAATTATTGCACAAATTATAGTTTAAAGACAATTATGTGGGTGATGGTTCAAAGGAAGTCGACATTTCTTTAAAACAAATAAGGCATTTAATGAAGAAGAAAAATACATTTACTTGAAAAATATTTAATATAAAGACTGTTAGGTAAGACTGTTAGATAACAACGCCTAGATGGATTCATGTATAATGTTTTACGTGGGCTGTTAAGTTTCAAATTATGTTTCAAGCTGATATTCAAGCCCTGTTAAGCATAAAGTTTTTCCCATTAAACTATAATAAAAAAAAGAACTTGCTATTTACGGTAAAATCTACATAAAATTTTCCTTATATTTATTTTATTCTAATTATTTTTCAGAATCTTCCAATTGTTTGATTCTTTTAGTTATAAAGGGCATGCAATACTTTTTTGATGGCGAAAATATTTTCTAACAACACTATTTATTCAACTCGGAACGTATGTTTCATTTGCATAAAGCAAATTCAGTTCTGAAATGGTAAAATGTTTAGAGCGCACAACAATTTATGAAAGGAACGCCTTTGGGATATTGAAAGTTTTCGAATATTAGCTAATTAGCGGAAAAGTGCGTTTAATATGTTTATATTAATTTTGGTTTTAATGTTCGTTTTTACCATTTTGACTTTTATAATGTGAAAGACAAATATAATTATTTCAGAATTGTATACAATTTTATGGAATGTTATTTGTTTAAGTTAGGAAATCTTTTGGTTATTTAAGCACTGAAAAGTTTTGTTAATATCTAAATATAAGCATTTCAGGGTGCGTGCAATTTTATCATAATCTGCTAATGAAATTTATTTTTCTTTATGTAATCACAGGAAAATATCAGAAATTAAAAGAATAAACGTGCTAATTGCGAAATCGATTATTTAAATCATTTATTAAAAGTACACATATATTAAGACAGACTTTAAATACAATTATTTAAATTAAATTATTAATAGAAGATTTCATTAATATATGGCGATTTTAGTTTCCTTGGAAATTCAAAACAGTTTACGCACGAGGGCTTTGATTTGCAAATTGGATATTGGGAAATGGATTTTTACTGTTGAACTACTTTTACAGATAGTATTTAAATACACTATACTGTAAAAAAAATACAAATATTTACCAATCTAAGAAAATATATTTCAATAACAAACGAGAAAATGCAATATTATCTTCCGAATTACGATTCGGAAAAGCGGTTATTATCCTGTGTAACCACAGAAGACAATATATTTTAGAGATTTCCAAAAAATATCTGTAAATCCCAAGTTTATTTTGCTGCCACTAATTTTCGAAAATTTTTGGAGTAGTTTTTTAGTGCATTAATTAGTTTTATGCGGTCTGAATATGTTATCTATTCTCAACTAAACATTTTCCGGTTCAACATACAGGATTTAGAGATAAACATGATGAATTAACAGCATTAACATCATCATTACCATTAATATTATTACTACTGTTTCATAAGTAGATTAAATTTCGCTGTTTAAAATATGTAAGTGAGGTTTGAATGTATGCTAAAAACTATATTCCAGTACAAACTAACTGAATACTACACTATTAATACTACTCGAAAACGTTTCCGAATACCAGTAGCAGACAAAATACTATGTTCATTTAAATGCTTCTTTAAATCTCTAAAATATACACTGAAGAGCCAAAACATTATGACCACCTACCTAATAACGCATATCTCGCCTTTGGCCAGCAAAAAAACTGCAACCCGTCTTGGCATAGGTGACACAAGTCCTTGGTAAATGGCCAAAGACAAATTGTAGCAGATGTTCAATCAGCGGTCGCGCAAATCCGAAATATTACAACATGATTGTTTTTCAGCTCTGAGCTGTCGTTCCACGACATCTCAAATCGGCTCTTATTAAGATTCGTTTAGTTAGACTGTCAGGGCTTTAACTGGAATTCTGTATTATGTTCTTGGATCCCCCCTTCCCCTATGCAATTCGAACTCGAAGACCTTCATTTCCAGTTAGAAAGACAGATACTACGTAAGGGTGTAACTGTTCTGCAATGATGTTCAGGTAGGCCGAAGCCTTCATAGTCTATTCTACAACAATCACAGGTCCCGGAGACGCCCATGAGAACGTTTCTCAAAGTATAATAACGTCTCCACCTGCTTCACAAAGTGGAGCAACTGTTCGCCTGAATGAAGGCGTACCTTCACATTGTTATCGACGTGTTGAAGAATGAATCGTGATTCATCCGAACAGGCAACTCTCTGCCAATGATTCATGGTTCAGTCACGATGTTCCCAGGCCTAGTTTAGGAGTAGTTGGGGATGATGATTTGTCATTCTAGACATGAATGGGAGATTTGCTGAGTAGTGTCATATCCAATAAGTGTCAGCTGAACTGTATGCTCAGAAACAATTCTCCTTGGACCTGTACTGTATTGGGCTGTCAGCGAAGCTAGTTTCTGTAGCCGAGTTTGCTTTAAAAAGCAGGAGAGTCTTCGACGTCCTTTTTTCTTCATAATGCTTTGATATCGAATGAAATGGAGTCTGTGGATGATTTCACCGATATTCATCCACTTTGCATAAGTTCTAACAAAGGTATGCCGCGAATAATCCATTAGTCGTGCACTTTCGGATATATTCGTTTTGAGCCATCGGGCAATTGAATTCTGCCCTCTATCAAAGTCGCTTAGATCCGCGACCTTTCCCATCACAGGCAGAAGTAAGCGCAAAATAATTCCTCAGACTCCTTAGCAGTAGTTATATAGCATTCTCACCTGATTACCTGACGTCCACGTCATCCAGGCAGGTTCATTCCAAAATGTGGGCATGGTCATAATGTTTTGGCTTTTCGGTGTATTAGTTTCTGATGTTTCAAAGAGAAAGAACGCTTTTTGGTATTATGGGCAAATCGGAAGAAATAATTATGTGTGGTATTATAACTGTTACAGTAATGGAATCATTGTGAAATCGCAACTCGCCGTTCTGCTTGAATAATTTTAAAAAGTATTTGATAAAATTGATTTACATTGAGTTTTGTTTTCATTCTGTAATAAATTTTATTATTTAAAATAACGCATGCAGATAAATTAGTGCACTCAAACATAATATCAATTGAATGAAATTTCGCTTCATATAACTTTATTCAGAAGAGCTCTTGTGTATTGTAAAATTATTCGAGGGAAGCCACGAGAGTGTTTATTATTTACTTTGTGAATTGGAATTTGATGCATTTGTTGTTTTACTCTGTAAAACAATCAGTGCATTATCTCATACTTTTTATCTTAATTAAAGTGTTTTTTTGTTGTTGTTGTTGTTTACATATGTATACCTGCATACACAAAACGCATTGTTCAAAAATCTGTATTCGTTTTCATAATATTTATCTTGAATCTGAAATTTCGTAATGCATACCTAATTAAGTAAATTATATAACTAAATGATTCATTAGATTATGAATAGCTCAAATTATATTTGTTACGTTCCTAATGAATTCTGTTACATGCGTTATTGTGTTGTATAACGATAATATCTGCGATTTAAAATCTGCAAAATCTGTATGTCTTTAAAACATAAACTTCGATCAAAATTTCAATTTTCTGTTTTGTAAATTAGCATAAAATTTAAATATTTTTCCTTCCATTCTCACGTTTTTGTAAACATTTATATTTCTGACATTTTTTTTTTAAAACTAAGTGAAAGTTGATTTATGATGTTTTTCAAAGTGATATTTTTGTAAAATTGTGTGTTAAGATTTGCCATAACTCAATAAATAATAGTTAAATAATTACAGAATTTCTAGATTATCTTTTAAATATATATTCAAAGGAAGTGTGATGTCTCGGCAACCGAGGATGGCACCAGAAATTGGATATTAAAAGTTTATTAAACACAGAATCCTATTTACAAAATATTTAGACTTGTCTAAAGATATATACACTTTGACTACCATTTATCAATAACAATACCCCACCGAAACTACCCATATTATTCCTCAAAACCAAACCAATATTACCTCGGATGCCTTCCCGCATCCTACACATACGACGAACACCACCACAACTGCCGGTTTCCCCTCTTCACTTAAATTCACTTACCACGTCTCTTCATTTCACTTTACTTTAGAGGCTAGAAAGTAGGTTGGTTGCATGACAAGAAGTATACTGATCGTATGCTGATTTATTGAAAAATTTATGAGTTACACAGTTTTAATTTAGGAATTACTATTCACATTTTCTCCCGAATTTTCTGTATACTTATAACGTTTTAAAAACTCGTTCCATTGTCTTAAAAAGTAGTCTAGTTCCTGTATAATATTATTATATTTATTATAGAATTCATAAAATATATTTATCTCTAATAGTATTAAATATATATTGTTTTAGAAAAATAGCCATTTTTTCAGTTAAGTTTATACTATTTTTTAAAATAAAAAGGGAAAATTACTTGTTTGTATATTTATGTCAATTTAAAAAAAATATATATATATATATATATATAATTTTAAAATTAAATTTTACAAAAAAAAAAAAAAAAATCCGAAGGCATACAAATCCCTTAAAGGAATATTTCAGCAAATTCATTCCTATTGCGAAATCCTATGTTAACAAATGAGAAAATTTAAATAGGTGATTACGCTTTGCTTAATACAATCATCAAAATACGGTATTCAACATTACGTATGTATTCCTCATCACCAAACTACACATCTGACGCCGTTGTATCATGATTTTTTTTTTTTTTTTTTTTTTTTTTTTTTTTTTTTTTTTTTTTACATCGTTTAACAATTCAATTATTTTTAAAATCTGAAAATCTGAAAATTTGAAAATTTGCCTCAAGTAGATTGTATGACGTTTATTAGGTTTATTTAAATGCTCAAAATTTAGCGAGACCTTTTTATCGAAAAATTGACTTTCAATATCTACATAAGTAGTATAAATGGTTCTGAAAACAAATAATATTTTGGATTTACAATTGGGTCATTGTAAGAAATGTCCGAATATTAGACTATAGACACATTTGACAACAAAAACCATTAGAGATTCAACCATTAGCTTCTAAGGCACTCATATACTGTTCAAAGTAGATGTCACCCCGCCATTTCTCAGCCTTTTCCCGAAGTAATTATTCTCAAACCTATAATTCACAACATTTTTCCAATCCTATAATTCCTAATCCTACCAGTTCCCTAAGGTGTCTTCTGAGCGAACAGCCATTTGTGTATATTGACAATTTCAAAAATTTCAATTGGGTATATTGTTATTTCGCATGCGGTTAAGGGTAAACAATACATACGGTAAATAAAAGAATACATATCCCTGAAGAAAATAAGTTTTTAAATGCTATCAATATATTTAGATATTACAGGAAAATGTATTTAACTGCATTTTCATTGAACAGTTTTCATTAAAAAAGAATAGTGAAATCGGTTAAGTAGAAAGCTCAGGACAGATGACCAAAAAACGTATATAGATTTGGGTTCGTCCCTAAATGGTTACCTAAACTTTCCCACACTTGGATTTTATATAAATAGATTGATATTGCTGCTTTTATCAACAGCAACACAAAATTTTATTTTTAATATTATAAGCACATATAATAAACGTTTCAATGAAAACATTTTATATTAAATATTATATGAAATGATTAAATTAATTAAAATAAATAAATAAAATAATAAATAAATAATAAATAATAATAAATAATATTAAATAAATAATAAATTAATTAAATGAAATTATATTAAATGATTAAATAAATTTCTTTACTCGGCGACTTCACAGCAGATTTTCAGGAATTGAGCCAATGCTTCAACGCGAAAAACTTTCATTTCTCTGGTTTTAATTTAATGTGCACGGTTTGCATTTTATTACTGCTGCCATTTTATTTACAGTTTTTCGTTATACTGAATAGGCTAAAATGTTCTGCTAGGTTTCAATAGAACATTTTAAAACTTTGTTTAATTCATTATATTTTATTTTATTGTCTTTTATTTAACCCAAATACTTTGTGTATCATTAAACATTTAAAAAAAGGAGTTTCCACATAAATTACAGGAATTTATCATTCTTTCGAAACCGTGGGAGCAAAATAGAAAACACTTTAAAGCGGAAACATTAAATTTACTTTTTAGCATGCAAAAATGTTAAATATCTTGCTTTCTTTTAATTTGTCTTAATTTGTAACATTTTTACTGAAATATATATATTTTTTCTCTTTTAGGTAAGTAAATTCGGTTCATTTGTCTAATTTAGCTGGAAAGTCGCTTGCTCTGTATTGTTTTTAAGCTTTGTAATTATTTTTCTCAGACTAGAAGATTTCTTTGATTTTCTCTGTTTTTTATTAAATTTATTTAAATTAATACTTAATTAAAATCTTTCTATCTAAAATTAATATGAATTTAAAAAAGTATCCCCGTTAAATTCATTTTATATGCTTACATTAATAAAAAAGGAGTGTTTTTTTCCTTCAAGATTATTATAAATGTATAATTGGTAAATAAGTAAAACAAAATGAAAATTATACCACATTATTTGACAGAATATTTCCATTTAATTGAAAAGTTTGTCATAAATTCTACGACTGAAAGAGATAATTTGAAATCCTGCAATTAAAATAATGATTAAAAATGTTCTATCCGAAATAGTGGTTACAGAGTTCTTGGAAATTCCAAGGAGTGTATGGACCTTGCTTTTATATCTATTGTATTTATTACTACTAGATAATGCCCGTCAACATTTGTCGCTAAATAACTTAAATGTTTCATTAGAAAAATTCTTGAATTTTTAATTAGTTGCTTTTAAATTAATTATTGAAATCGTGACAAATTTCTATGTTGCATAAGTGATTCCTATTTCTTTAAGCCGATAGAAGGCGCTGTCAGTGTAATTTATTTTTACTTTTTACGGTATTTTTTTCTTCTTCTTTCCCTTTTTTTTTTTTTTTTTTTTGAAAAGAATTAAAATATTTATTATTTAATTATTTATTTTAAACTGCAAAACCATTAAAAGCTGCCAGGAATTTTATTTTTATTAGTCTCATTCTCTAAAACCTAGATTTGAAACTTTATGCAGCTCACAATTTATAATATATATTTTTTTTTTACTCGAGTTTTTATTTCACATTTTTATTTATTTTTTAAATATTAAATCACGGATATCAAGGTAATTTCTTTTATAATTCTTATATGAATATTTTTTTCTTTCTTTCCGTCTTCTTTTTTATGGAAAAGAATGGCAAAATTTTCTTTCTGCCACTACATATTCTTGATAATGGTCAGGAAATCTAACAATAAATGTAGATCAGCTCAATTTATTTAATTGATAATTACATGCAAAATATTTTAAATAAAAATGATTATTTTCTTAAATATTGTTGCGTATTAAATTTTATTTAATTATAAAGCATTCAAATAATAATAATAATTAATTATAAAGCATTCAAATATTAATAATAATAACAAAATAAAAATCATACAACTTCTACTGCTAATAAAGCATGTGATTATTGAAAAGAATCATTGCCAAAAGTATTGCAGAAATCCTTTTTCGGGCCGTTGGGCTCGAACCCACGTCCTCTACAAAAAATCAGAGCTTTAAACTGCTGCCTTTGACCACTGCGCTACCAGGAAATCGCCCAATATACCTCTAAGTTCAAGAGCTTTGAAAAAAAGTTCACGCATGCGCAAATGTGTCAATATTGGTCTTACTGATCGTGATCTTAAAAAATCAGGTTTTCGTTTTAATATATATTATTGTATTTTTCAGTAAGTATCTTGAAAGCTATTTCTGTGCAATTTGAAGCATTGATAAACGTAGATACAGTAGAAGTAGAAAGTGCACCATTATATGGTAACCGATGTTGGCATATTTGTTAAACAATAAACCTGCTTCGACAAAAAATACAAGTTAGTTGGTTTGTTAGTAGTTGTCGTGTACATAGTTAAATTAAAGAGTTACTTCTGTACCTGTAACTGTAGCCTTGGTAATTTGTATTGGTTTTTTCCCGTAGCTCTCTCCGTTTAAGAGAAACAATCCCAGACACAGAAGAGATATTTTGCTTATGATATAGTGAAAAATATATTCTGGGTTTAAATTGAAAAAATATCATTGCTCCTGGATATAGCAAAAATTTATGAAAATACAGCGTAACATTTTCTGATCTATCCACAATTTCTAAAAAGCGTTTCGGTATCTTCAGAAACACCGGAAACTAAAACATGTCCAAGATTTAAGGAAACATTTTTTAAACAATCGTTTTTGTTGTTGGCTGTTAAAAATAAATAAATAAATAAAATAAACGTTTCTTAGTAGCTTTTAAGTGTCCAACAAATTCTGTTCAGTCAATTTTACCAACACTAAATATTAATTTGTTGAATGATATACATTATCAATTAAACATCTGCATGCTCAATAAATATGTTCAAGAGATTGTAATGGATCCGGTAAAGCCGCTGTCTAGAACATCAGACATTACTCTGATTTTAAGTAAAACTTCTTTTCGAAATAAGCCGGCAGATTCACTTGATAAACTTATCTTATACCGTGCGGCGATTAACAAGTACCAAACAGTAATTCAATCTTCACTAAAAATAACTAAGTGATTATTAAACATTAAAGTTCCACTTACATATAGATTATCGATAGTCCAAATCAATGGCAATTTTCCAAGCTCACGTGCTGCTTTAGCTACAAATCAAACGTTGCTCAAAATCTTCAATTCAATCTAATTTTACTAAACTTATCAACCCGTGGTTTTCTGGCAAACTTTATTTCTCAAACTAATCTAAAGTATCTTACCAATCGTCAATCAAGATGTGAATTCGCCTAACACGTGTCAAAAACTCAGCTTCTATTCTTCGACGCAGGACTTGTTTAACAGAGAGGCAGGGAACTTTTCAGTGAAAACCAGAAATCGTAGAGTTTCGAAAGCTCCAAACAAACTTCGAAATATTAGAGTAAAGTAAAATACAGATGTTGCTGTTTCGCATACAGATAATTGTTTCACATCACGTTCACATTCAAAACACTAGAGCCTCTTTATAAGAGATTTGCTAGTACTTTACACGATAAACGTAATAAATTATCTGAATTCATAATAAAAAGAATATTATGGTGTTACTTTTTCATGAATAACTTCCACTACACATCCAAAAACGTTTGTTTGAGAATTCATAGCATTCGAAAAACCGATATTTTGGGTTTCAAATACCTGTTTTATACACTGTAAAAACTATTTCGCAACGTTTGGTTTTTTCTTTTTGTTAGAATCGGAGAGTAAAAGAAAACTTCTGTTTTATAACAAAGTTATTTTCTGTTTTATTTGTGTTCTTTTCTGCTTCTTAAATCTTAGAAATTTATTGGTTTCTGAAGATAAAGATGAATTTTCGAAGTCTTAAAAAACTCAGAAGAACTTAGGGTAACTTTAGGATAGATGGCCATAGAGGAGAGATGGTCCGTCTAGATATCTCCAAAAATTGATCATAGATTGCAATATAAACATTATTCGTATGAAATAGTTGAACGAGTTTATTTATTGCGACGTGCAGTTGTTGGTTTTTTTTTTCGATTATAAAAAATAAGTGTAATTTTAATGTAAATTAAATAGGTGGTTGAATATTTTTTTTGACTTAGATATCTGAATGCTTTGCAGTACGTACGTTATGTATATTTTTTACTATGTGGACTTTTAATGCACGTATATAATCTAATCTTTACTTCTAAGAATAAAACAAAGACGTACAATGTCTATTAATGCTTTAAATTGGGCGACCATCAGTCCAACAATTTCAGGAGAGATGGCCACATGAAATGGAGGAGAGATGGCCACCTTTAATCAATATTTCAAAGCTATACTTAGTGATGATTTTAACTAAATATAATTAAATTTAAAATAAATATATAACGTTTACGTTTATAAATATATTAATTGATACAATTATTTAAATTTTAACTAACATAAATATATTTATAATAATAATAATATGAAATGATGAAAAGAAATAAGATGAAACCATTATATGTATGCAGAAAAAGACATAACTATTCATTTGTTTCAGAAAATACTGCAAAAGGTCGGAAACTTTCATAACAGAAACTGATAAAGTTGATAAATAAACTAAATCAATGAAATAAACCTACAATTAACACGAGAAAAAAAAACGACAATTCCAATAGCGAAGAGAACGAACCGCATTTATATTATCAGATTCTACAGATTCCGAGTAAATAGAATTGGATTAGGATCACTGTGTTGGTTGTGCAAAACAATATAATATCTCATCTAAAAAGAATGTCTGGATACAATGCATAAGGTATCTGAAGTGATTCATGAAACGTGTACAAATTATCAAGACCTTTGCCAAGCATGTGGTAAGATTTTACGAAAAGTGAAATATTGAAATTATACATCAGTTTTTTTTTTTTTTTATTCGAGTTTTCTCCAACCATTTTACATCATATAACAGTATCTTTACAAATTGTTATATCTTTTTCATGATTATTTATATGAAATGTGTTTTTTTTTTTTTTTTTTTTTTTTTTTTTTTTGCTATTTAAATTAACTTTTTCTTTCTTGTATTGGATGGCCATCTCTGCTCGGCTTTAAGGAGAGATGGCCATCTGCCATTTAAATTTCAATTTTATTTAACACTTTTCGTTTTCAATATTTAATTATTTTGTGCATAAAATAGTATGAGTATATGTGTAAGAATTTTATATATGCAACAATATTTCTTATATTTGCATTATAAGAATTTTTATTCCAATCTTTAAAAACTATGGCCATCTATCCTAGAGTTTCCCTATAATAAATTTTCTTAAATATTAAGTAGATCCTAAAACATGAATCATATTTTACAATGTAGCAGTAGTTGAGCACATGTTACACACACAGTAAGATATTGTGCCGTACCCACGAATTCGGCAATGTGTTATGGCCTTAATCCAGTTATGGTTTTAGTCTGTTCCCTATTGGCATTAAATTCACATATTTGTTAGTCCTTATTTCTGCTGTTTTTGTCTTAATTGAAATCTTCAGTTGAATTTTCACCGTCAATAGTTCTCTGATTTTTGATATCATAGTTTTGATATCTTGCTTCTCTAGCCGTCTTAAAAAATACGAATTTACTAGTTTACAAAAGATTATATTCAACTAAAAGGCAAATGTCACACAAAAAAAAACTATATAACCAATTTAATAAACTGAAACCTCTCAATTACTCTACTGAAAGCGCCTGAAAAATTTTAGAACTTTATCTTCAGATACAGCCTAAATTTCGGTATATTTTAGAGATAATTTTCTTTGTTATATAAAATTGAAATTATTTCATATTTTTAAAGTGTTTATACGTACATTATTTCTTTTGTCGCTCGAATTATAAACCAGTATTGGTTAAGCTTTAAGATATAGAGGTACTCTATAATTCAGGGATGATTGCATGATATAATATTAAGTGGTTCAGGAGAGATGTTGAGTGTAATAAAAAAACGGACCTTTGAAATATTTTGAGTTAAGCCACTTTAAAGTATCCTTTTAAAAATCGCTTGCATCTAAAAAAAAACTTACTGTTCATAATGAGAGTAATTATAGGATTTATTTGCGTGATTTCTTTTAAGGGGACCGGTAGCCCCTATCCCCGCCATGTTAAATTCACCAACTTTGTGTATCTTTTTCTCAGAAATGGTGAAAGATAGAGGTCTAGACTTTTTAGAGTAGTTTGAATAACATGATTTACGTATTTTAACGGACAATTTTCTTTCAAAGTGAAACTCAAAATTAATTATTAATTATTTATTGAAAGTCATTTTTAAATTAGCATTTTTGGTAAGATTTCACTGCCTAAAATAAGTAATTCTCAACAAATCATTAAATCCCTCTGTTAAAGTATACAATATAACATAATATAAGTATTTATAAAAATTTCGCTTCTTAAGTTTAATGGATATTGAAAAAAAGGAACATAAACATGAAAATTCCAAGTTTTGTGAAAAAGTCAATTAAAGATTTAAATGGCAATAAATCTGTGAAGTACTGTTAGAAAGAATGAATAATTTCAACACTTACTTTTTTTATATATAAACATGTGTAACACATCGTTGGAAAGATAAAAGTTTAAACTATTTAATGATATAAAAAACTAAAAATCGATTTTTTGGTTGAATTTTGCTTTCCCTGTCCCCTTAAGTTGCTCAGAAAAGAAATATTGTTTATTCATGTATTTTATCCCCAGATATTAACTTTTTGGTAGATTTAACAGTTCAGTGCTTCTTTAAAAAATAGTCTTAATGTAAATTAAAATAATTTCTTTTTAAAGAAAAAGAACAATTTTCAAAGCTTTGAAATGAAAATTTCCTGGAGTCAATTAAATCCAATAAAGACTTCTATGAATCAGTTAAATCCAATAAAAACTTCTATGAATCAATTAAATCCTATAAAAACTTCTATGAATCAATTAAATTCATTAAAATTTTCCACAAATCAATTAGAGAGAAACCATTAAAAAATAACAATTGACATATTAATAATTCTCCGAATTTTTAAATTAGATGATAAATTGAATAAATACCTTACAAATTTTTTTCCTAAAAAAGCAAAAGACTAATAAAGATTAATTTAAAAGTCGTTTAAATCAAACAATGCAAAACAATTTTCTTTAAAAATACTATACACTTTTTTAGACTGAAAGCCAACTTAAATATTAGATTAAACTGCTTTTAAAAAATTTAAATATCGAAAAAATTACTTTTCTGTAGAGAATAAAAAAGGCTATTGTTATGAAAAAAAAAATCGCTTAGATTGCTGAAAACTGATGAATTTTGAAAGTTTTTTTTTTTTAAAGATATCTAGAGTGACACATATATGTAAAATAAATAAGGAATGAAGAATAATCGATAATCATGCATAAAAAAGATAAATAATATATACAAAATAATACTAAATTTATTTTACCTCAAAATTATATTTTAAATGTACTTATGTAGACTTTAATGACAATTTTACTTAAATGTTTATGTTCTTAGATGTTTATGTTTATACAGGGTGGCTACAAAATACAGTAACACTGCAAAAAAAACGAATTAATTTTAATCGCTTGGTAAAGCAATTTATTTCTCTATTTTAGCGTTTGGAAATCTGCTCTTAATGCAGACGAATTTTGTTATACAGCATACATTTAAAATTATTTTAAAGAGGGAAGCCACAAGAATGATGATTAAACAGCTCTTTGTTCGTAGATTTTTCGCATGTAAAATCTTTAAGCAATTAAAATGCCTTGGTTAAAATTGAACATTTATATATAGAACTATAAATCGATTATGGGATATTAATATCTATGTAAAGATTGATCTAGGTCTGGTCGTCCATGCACAGTTCGCCCAATAGAGCTCATCAAAAGAATTCGTGAAAAGGTGTGAAGAAATCCGCAACGTTCTCCAAATAAAATGGCTGCAGATGAGAACGTGATTCGCAGAACTATGAAAGTTTTTATAAATGAAGATCTTGGTTATTGCCTGTGAAGGATATTTCCTTCCCATATTCTATTAATACATTTTTTTTCCTTTACTCCCCCCCCCCCTTTTTAAAATAAGGTTATTTTACTAAATTAATATATTTTAAATCTGTCTTAAAATCATAAATTAAATTTATTTTCATCGCTCTTTTCCTTTAGAAATACAGTTTCGTTTCACACTCTTAATTCTCAAAAACCGCGAAGAGCAGTCATATATTAAATGAGGCATGCTACTTTTATCTCGCATAGAAACAACTTACCCAGTACACTTGCATGCTTAATTTGGTTGCTATGCGGTATCTTTCTCATGCCTCCTTTCTTTATTTTTTTTTGATTGGGTCACTACATCTGCATCTTTCCTTTCCAACGTATAAATTCTTATCATACATTTTGTCTGCAATATCTTATTTTTAATTGCAATGCCTTAAAACGGCTCGCCGCGCCTATTCCCATGATTTGGCAAACCCCCTGTAAAATGCGGCTTTGTGGTTTTCGGTTCCCCCCATTTTCTCGGTTATCTGTTGGCGTTAATATTTCATATGTTTCCCTTTTACCCTTCTCATTGACAATACATTAACGGTTTTGAACGCATGTCTCATTTCAATGGAATTCTCGCCAGATTTCTACTGGCTTACTAGTTTTGTAAATTACTGCTCGCCAATAATTGAATGGTCTAAAATGTGATTATGAAATGATTCTCTTCCTGATCGTGTATCTGTAAGGATAAAATGTAGATCGTCCCCTCTCCAGCACCGGCTATGTTGCCGTTGCCGCCGGGAAAACTCGATTTGTGCGGACCTGGATAATAAAGAACCTACTGTTTACACCTGGGATTCCTATTTACTGATTGTGTGTCGTTGTTTTAACTCAAAAACTGGTCACATATCTTTCAGCATACTAAAATGTGAATGTTATGATACTCCAAGAATCATCGATGCAAGGTAAAATCCTATTAACCTGTTTCAAACATACCAGCGAAGACGAAAAAGCCATTATATGACTTGGTGCATCCCGGACTTATCGAGGTTGTTGCTGGGGAGAGGCAAATGATATTTCATGCGTGTTAGTATACACAGATATTCATAGACTAAAATTATTTTTGTATAAAAAAAAATTGCAATTCCAGTTTCAAGAGAAGAAATCTCTCAATCCTGTATACTGATTTAATGGAGCTGAACCCCTGCGCTGATTATAAAAATACTGCTTGACCGGAATCTTAAAAAAATCTACTTCGAAAATATCGTACGATATCCAGCGCTCCTAAGACGCACGGACGGGGAGATGTGTCTACCGACGAACTCAGTACACAACAGGCGGTAGTTGACCGTCACTTATTACCGCATGGCTACGCCTTTTTGACTGGCAAAGGAAATAAAAAGGAAAAAAAAAACTGTATTTTAACGCTCAGAGCTTCAGAAGTGACGAGCCCAATGCTTGCTTTTGGTGATGTCTGTGTGCGCTTTTCGTGATGGAAACAAGAATTTTTGTTTACCTCCTTTTTCACGCAAACTGTCAAAAGTGCCAACTATTTTCCTCAATCATCGTGAACATATTTTTTTTAGAAAAAAAAATGACAGTATATTTTGAATGAAAGTAGAAATGTGTTTTGCGGACCTGCCTCGATACAAAAAAAACTATAAAATATTACTATTAATATTTTTTCGTATGACGGACTTTTTTTTTTTTTTTCCAACTTTTTTAATTATTTTCTTGTGTTTCACAGAGGTAAGTCAGTATTAAGGTATGAACTTGGGAATTTTTTTCACATTCCTTTGAATAACTTTCTTGTGCGGTATGAACATTTTTAAATATCAATATAATCTTTTGATAAAAATGAAAATATTTCTCCACATTATATATTTTAGTTATACATGTTTTTATTTAGACAGACGTCTTTATCTTAAATATAATGCTGTTCAATATTTTCTTTTCTACAATTGGCTTTCAAGATATTCAGTTATTTGATATTTTTAGGAGAAAGGGCTGTTGATTATATTTTTGATGCGTCATTCAGTTGTAAAATGTTTTTCTTCTTTTGTTAGAAAATATCAGGTACTAGATATTTTTGATACACAGAGGAAGAAAGTTTATCTTTACATAATTTTTTTCTTTCGCTTCTGCTCACTTTTACATAAAAAAAGAACTAAGAGTTATTAATAATATCTAGTTATAATGTGGGATATAAGATAAATAAATTTAATTCCTCATGGCTTGAAACATAATGATAATGGTAAGACTTCAGTTTTTTTTTTAATTTTCATTCATTTTTAGCGTTATTTATGTTTTAATATTTATCTATGATGCTCTATAGATTTCATTTTAATGATGTGGTATGATATATATATAGATAGATATAAAAGGATTTACCTTCATTTCAATTAGTATCTGGTTTAAGATTGTTTTAACATTGTAAATGTGACACACACATCAAGGCAATTTACAAATAATTTTATTGTTTTACGGCAGTGAATTGCATCCAAATTGGGACTATTATATAAATGGAGAAAGTAATAATAATGCTGGTACATTAATTACTTTTTCGTTTCGCAATTCTTTTAATCAATTGTGTCTGTCACATTACATTTTATTTAAAACTTCTTTAAAAGCAATATTTGGGTAATTTGTATTTTTTTTTAGTCATATATTTTTTGATACATCACTACCATATTTTAAATATATTTTTTAAGTAACACAGTTTGTATTTTCCCATAAAAAAAATATAGAGAGAGAGTTGCTAGATTATAAAGTTAACCATAAAATTATGGAAAATCAGTGCTATGGATAGATGTCTGCACAATAATGAATGCAGAGGATAGAAGAAAACATAATCTTACAGACATCTTTCATTATATTTACATATATTTTATTAGTATAATTTTTGTTTTTTCCTCAAAAGAAAAGGAAAAGTAAAAGAGAAAAACTTCTAAATAAATGATACTGTGTGTTTTCGTTTACGTTTATACAGGTAATCAAGTTTATATATTTTTTATTATAATTTATGTGTATATATGATATATATATATTTTTTTTTAAATTATTGATAAGGTACAATATTTAACAATTCGTACATCACGTTGTACCATTATATTGAAATATCTTATGTGTTGCACTGTTACAATTTGGAGAAATACTGAATGAGGCAACTAATCTAAGTTTTTGTTTACTTATAGTAAACTTTTCACTTGATTTTTTTTTATTACTAAATTTTTAAGACTGTACATAGTTTACATTTTACAATACTTTCGTAAATACATTACATTTACATATTTCAAAATCTTATGTGTAATAGCTAAGAGCCCTGCTTGATATTTTATTTCAACCTGTCCTCTTAACAGTTTTAATGCATGATCGAGTCATCATTGATACAGATTATAATATGAGAAAAAGTAAGTTCGGTTCTTTTTCTTCGTTTTAAAAATTGATAGCAGTATCAGTAAACATTTAAAATCAATTGTATGCCGCGTTTTTACATACCTTCACACATTTCTTGTTGTGAAATTACAGTTTTTGTTTATAATTAAATGGAGTAATTTTTTTTCTAGTTACTTTGGGTTTATTTAGCATTTCTAGAGTTAGCATGATGTCATATTTTTTTTCTTTCCTCATTTTTGTACGTTGGCAAGATGGCCACTTGTCTGTGCAAAAACGGGGAATTTTTTTAATTTCATTTACAGATTTCATAAAATCATATATTATTTTTAGGTATATCATTATTCCACACATTTTTTAGCTTATCAGTTTTTTTTTTTTTATGTTGGGCACTACTATGTTTATTTACTTAGACATGACATTAAAAAAAAAAAAAAAAAAAGCTACACTTCCTCACGCTTTTCACATTAATTCTAGATGCACATATAAATTTTCATAATAAGTTCACTGTAGAAATTGTTTACAACGCTTGTACATATTTGTTGTGGTTTTATATTCAACCTGGCTTTACATGCATACACTTATTTACACTTCATTTTGACAAGAATTATTTTGCCTAGAGTTCAAAGTTAACACTCGCCATGGTTGGATTTAATCATGATTTTGTGTGCTTCTCGTAATTTTTCTACATACTTGCTCACGGTTTGTGTACATTGTCATTAGGATAGAAAGTGGCAGTTCTATTTTATTTGGCAAATTTTTTGTCTTCTAGTTAAATTTTTTAAAGTATTTATTTTACATACATTTCATACACTTTTAAAGACACTGCTTGCACATGCGTTCAGTATTTTGTCACATGAAATAACTCAGATGTTGTACATTACGTTTCACATACATTTTGCATTACTGATAGAATTTGATTGTTTGGACGCGGATGGTGACTCGATGCATGTTATTTTTTTCTCCCTCATGAAATGTGACAGGATATCTTTAAAAATTGACATTTTGGTGTATAAAATTATTGTGATAAATTATTTTCACTGGTTCGATACATTTTTAGGTAGACACTAGAATTGGCATCATTATTGCAACAGTTACACTTTTCTTCTATTTTAAAATTTTTATATGAAACTTGCTATTTTTTTTTCTTACATGTAATCTGTTATAGATAAATACACTTTGTAGCGTTTCTTGTGATCACTACTTAGAACTAAAAAAAAAAAAAAAAAAAAAAAAAAAAAAATATTTATTTACATTTTTCACGTTTGTTTGAACATGATTCTCGCCTAAACATCAAGTGTATAGAAGCCTATCAAGTTTTACAGTTTTGTATTTTAATTTTATAAATTTTTGTCACAGCACATTGAGCTAGATTTTTGTGCGCAATCACTTAAATTTCTTTTAGCCCTTTGTTAACGATCTATTCGACAGTATATTATTTTTTTCAACACAATACAAGTAGTTCATGTGATTTCTTACACATTTGTTCATGCGTATATTTACACAATTTTGTTCATGTGAGATTACACTTAGTTCATGAGTATATTTACACAATTTTGTTCATGTGAGATTACACTTAGTTCATGAGTATATTTACACAATTTTGTTCATGTGAGATTACAATTAGTTCATGAGTATATTTACACAATTTTGTTCATATGAGATTACAATTAGTTCATGAGTATATTTACACAATTTTGTTCATGGGAGATTACAATTAGTTCATGAGTATATTTACACAATTTTGTTCATGCGAGATTACAATTAGTTCATTAGTATATTTACACAATTTTGTTCATGTGAGATTACACTTAGTTCATGAGTATATTTACACAGTTTTGTTCATGTGAGATTACACTTAGTTCATGAGTATATTTACACAATTTTGTTCATGTGAGATTACACTTAGTTCATGAGTATATTTACACAATTTTTGTTCATGTGAGATTACAAGTAGTTCATAGCCTATAACACTTTAGTTCATAGTGTATAACACATTAGTTCATTGTGGCTGGTTTAGAGTTTAACCAGGCAGTCTACACACAATACAAGTAGTTCATAGTTTATAACACATTAGTTCATTGTGGCTGGTTTGGAGGTTAGAAAGTGTCTCTTCACACATATACTGTCTGTTTAGTCTGTTGGCAGCCTATTTTTGAGTCATGATATAAGTTAATAATTATTATGACATGCAGTATGATTCTATTGCTAGCCTGTTTCTTTTTTTTAAAAATTAAATAGAGGTTGTTTGTTTCTTTATAAAAAAATTTCCTTTAATTTTGTTTTTTTCCACAGTATCGCGATAGCCCTGCTTAGCATGCGACAAGTTCATAGTTTTTGTTTACAACGGTGTTTGATTTTACAAGGGTTCAACTTCTTCACTGTGGCAGCATGCTACGCGAATGAGATTGTTATTTGTGGATGACAGTTGTATAGGAATATACATTTTTTTTTCTCTCGCATCAATTACTTTCCTTGTGGTACAAGGCAATTGATGTGAATATGGGTTTCCTTCTCATGATTTTTTTTGTATTAATCAATGCACATGTGTACATTTTTCTCCCTTTCACACTATTACCCACATGCAGCCTTCTCCTGGTATACACCAGTTATATCTTCAAGAGATGTTAATTGAGGCTGCGCTCGCACATACACAATGCCTTTCTCTTTTGTATCACCTGTTGTACATGTGTCATTCATATTAAATTTCATAATTTTTTTTCATACATTTTTATATTTGTATGGCTACATGATAGGTTAATTTACATATTTTTTTGGTTTGTTTTATGGTATAGAAGTAAAAACTTATTAGATTACAGGTTATTTTATGGTAGATTTTTTTAAACAATACACATACACATTTTATTCAAGGAGTCAGGGCAGTGACTACCGGCAATCTTCAACAATTAATAGTGCCTCTTTTCGCATTTCTCCGTTTTTTCTCCTTCTGTTGTCATTACCATCACTTTTATAAAAGGTGAGTTAAAGGTACAGTGCCTAACACTTCCAGTTTTTTTTTATTACTTATATTTAAGTGTTGTGTTGTCTTTATTTACACATCATGTCTCGGAATTGTATTTGAAGTTGGAGTATAACCAACTGATATAGCAATCACAAGAATTGCTTTTTATTTGAATATTGATTTCAAATTTTATAAAATTATGATCTTCTGGAATTTGAATTAACAAAAACATTGTGTGCACACTTATTTACAGCTATCCAGAAGTCGGACTGAGCTCAGGTAATTGTCATTGAAAATTTATTGGTACCAATTTTTCTAAGGCATGCTTGCATGCATGCGAAAGGGAGACATGATATATATATATATATATACTTTGTTTACTCATTTTACAATTTATAACGTAAATATTATTACGCCAGTTCCCTACAGAAAATAATTAACTGTATTTTTATATGTAATGTATTTGAGATGAGACATGGGTTATTTTTCTTTTGCAACCGCTGTTCGCGTTTGTCATTTTCGGATAAGAAAGAGATATATGTGAAGGATATTTCCTTCCCATATTCTATTAATACATTTTTTCCTTTACTCCCCCCCCCTTTTTTAAAATAAGGTTATTTTACTAAATTCCTATATTTTAAATCTGTCTTAAAATCATAAATTAAATTTATTTTCATCGCTCTTTTCCTTTAGAAATACAGTCTGGTTTCACACTCTTAATTCTCAAAAACCGCAAAGAGCAGTCATATATTAAATGAGGCATGCTACTTTTATCTCGCATAGAAACAACTTACCCAGTACACTTGCATGCTTAATTTGGTTGCTATGCGGGATTTTTCTCATGCCTCCTTTCTTTATTTTATTTTTTTTTTTGATTGGGTCACTACATCTGCATCTCTCCTTTCCAACGTATAAATTCTTATCATAAATTTTGTCTGCAATATCTTATTTTTAATTACAATGCCTTCAAACGGCTCGCCGTGCCTATTCCCATGATTTGGCAAACCTCCTGTAAAATGCGGCTTTGTGGTTTTCGGTTCCCCACATTTTCTCGGTTATCTGTTGGCGTTAATATTTCATATGTTGCCCTTTTACCCTTCTCATTGACAATACATTAACGGTTTTGAACACATGTCTCATTTCAATGGAATTCTCGCCAGATTTCTACTGGCTTACTAGTTTTGTAAATTACTGCTCGCCAATAATTGAATGCTCTAAAATGTGATTATGAAATGATTCTCTTCCTGATCGTGTATCTGTAAGGATAAAATGTAGATCGTCCCCTCTCCAGCACCGGCTATGTTGCCGTTGCCGCCGGAAAACCTCGATTTGTGCGGACCTGGATAATAAAGAACCTACTGTTTACACCTGGGATTCCTATTTACTGACTGTGTGTCGTTGTTTTAACTCAAAAACTGGTCACATATCTTTCAGCATATTAAAATGTGAATGTTATGATACTCCAAGAATCATCGATGCAAGGTAAAATCCTATTAACCTGTTTCAAACATACCAGCAAAGACGAAAAAAGCCATTATATTGCCCTTATCGCAAAATAAAAATTCAAGGTTTGACTGCTGCACAAAGAAGAAAAATATTAGAAAGAAGGAAGAAATTGATGAAGAGGCATGGTAGGAAAAGTGTTGACAGAATAATATTTTCGGATGGGAAACTATTTTTCACTGAACAGAGTTATGATGCTAAAAATGATGTCGTATATTAAGCAACCCTCCAGAATAGACCTGAAACCTTCCGAACTGTTAAGCGCTTTTAGAACATGAATTCTGTAATGGTTTGGGCTGCAGTGTCAGACAATGGAAAATTGCCTTTGAAGTTCATCGGTAAAGGGATAAAAATCAATGCGAATATTACAAACAGGACATATTGGCTACATATTTATTAACACATGCTGACAGGTTGTATCTCAAAAATACGTGGACATTTCAACAAATATACTACACTTTCGTACCGAGCTAAATCAACACATGCTTGGCTCCTTGTCAATTGTCCGAAATTTATCATGCAAGAAGATTGGCCTCCTTCTTCACCGGATCTAAATCCTTTAGATTATTGCGTCTGAGGGATTTTAGAGGCGAAAGAAAATAGCAACAAACACAGAAGTTTGGACTCTCTCAAAGCTTCCATATTGCGTGAATTGTATCGATTACCCCTTAAAATGATTCGTGTCGCAGACAATGGCATATGAGATTATCTTTGGTAATCGATAAAGATGGCGATTAATTCGGGTAAAATTATTCCCCGGTAAACTTTCATCTCTTATGTTCATCATATTAGTGCATTTATCATTTTCTATTTTATATTTGTAAAATGAAATGACTGAATATTTGTAACAGTATTTAGTAGCCACCCTGTAGAGGTTTTTTATACAGTTTATATTTCCGGTTACATTTGCTCACAACTATTAAAATAATTGAGAAAAATGTTCCAAAAATAGACTACCCAGATAGCATGAACATTAGCAGCCAGTTTGACTTTTTCTGATATTATCTTGTCGTGACAAATTTGAAATGAGGAATTCGCAGTAAATCTCCCGCAAGGTACCATCACCTACTTGCATAAGTAGTTTGTTGTTAATCTGATAGCAAGACTGTCTTTAATTCACGAAAGTGACGAAAGCAAAAAATTCCGCTGTTGTGAGAATAGACAATCAGCACATACACAGAAATTTTATTCGGTAGGAACCGCTTTTTTTAAACGCTATACTTATCAAATACCACAAACTGCTCGAATTGGAAAGAACGAATATTATCTTAACTTGTTTATGGTGATAAAAACAATGCATGCACCATCTGACGGTGCGTTCGCATTAATAAAACTCATCAGGTCAATGGACCCCTTCAAAGGGTCTAAACTTATAGTGTAGGGTAATTCCGGGATTTATGCCACATATTTATTTTGAATTTGTGTATAAAGCGCCATGGTGGACATAAAAAAATCACACTGTGCTATTTAATTTTGAATATACAACTCATGTACTGCGACAAAAAAAATTCAAAACAAATAATTAATATTTTTAAAAAAAATTTCCACAACATTACGCTGCGGCGCATCACCCATACATTCAGGCTGAGACGTCGCACTTGTTCGGTAGTTACGCCGCTCTTGTATTAAGAACAGAATGAAATTATAAATAAAAATATTAAAAAAAGTATTCATATCTGAACTATAATTGATGTACTAAACAAATGAAATTAAATGAGTACAATGAAATGTATTAGTGGATTCAAATTAATAATTGTTTGACTACTTTCACTATTAAAATTATCGACTTATTTTTTACATTAAATTTTAATTGTTATTTCAGCAACAACGTAACATCTATTAGAGAGGGAAAAGAATAAAAGTAAAATTGTGTTTACATAATTTATTTGTTATCCCTTTCGGGACCGGCGAACACCACTTTTTTAAAGGACCTTTACTTATATAGTCACGAAAATGCTCTAATGAAAGAACACAAATGTTACATTTCTTTTTTTACTTGTGCCAGAAACAAATTCTGTATGCTCTTTTTGAAGGTGTTCATATGCACCCACGGTCTCGAATGGGCTAATAGACCTGTTTTTTTTTTTTTTTTTTTTTTTTTTTTTTTTTTTTTTTTTTTTTTTTTTACCACAATCTACATAAAAAGTGTCAAGACGTAAAAGTACAGTCTTTATGTAACTACATTTTACACATGATGCAACATCTGCGTTGCGCGTAATGCATTTTTTTATTATTATTACCATCTTGACTTGCATCTTTCTTGCCCCTCATACTTTTTATTTTTCCGTTTTTTCTCCTTTGGTTTTAGTAAACTTGATAACATGCTTAACTTGGTTAGACTGTGCAAAAAGAAAAGGAAAAGTTAACAACACTTAATCATACCATACAAAAGAAACTGCGGCATGTATACCGGAATTGCAGTGCGGCATGTATCTCATTTTGCATGGTACAGACGTCGCACATCACAGTTGCCTACCATTGCTAAGGAAATTGGCTTAACCATACAAAGAGTACTCTATACAAACGCTACACTTAGTTTTGACTACGAAATCTTGCATCCATTCAGTAATTAGCGAATGAAAAGTATTTAAACATAACGTGTTTAAAAGTTTGGACAGTGAAACCATACACTTACGCCAAAGTAAGGATTGTGAATCTACAAGTAAACATCGAAATTGGATTCACGCTATACACTGGTTAAAATAATCTCATTGCGCACCTATATTGTGCGTTTGATGACCATCTATCGATAATTACAGGAAATATAAGGGGTGCAGCGACTCTCCCGAAGTTACCCAAACAGTTGTAAACTGATAGTTGGAAAGATTACTACTTTGCAGTAAGTATGCAGAATTTTTTATTACTTGTTTGCCGTTAATTTGCAATACATTTGATACTGCATGAATTTAATTTGCACGACAAATTAGCTGCAAGTTCAAAGTGTGGTGACTTCGGCGTTTGGCTTATCTTGCTACAGTCTTGTTATGTAATTTCGGTCTTGTCATGCGGAGCTTCCTGCAACTTTGCAGTTTACAAAGCAAGACAGTTACAAATTTTCTGCGAACAAAAAATGCTATGCGGGTACGGTCTAAATACGGGATATTTACAGAATGTGGGGCAAGGGTGTTCTACATGATCGTGGGAATGACGCCGAACGGAACAAGAAGAATTGAGGGCAGAGCTGTAAGAAGGTAGCCTCGGTATTGGATACACGTCCATTGGTACAAATTGCTTTCATCAGAAAACCTACTTTTGAAGAATTAGAAACGTTTCAAGGCATGAGAAACTTAATTTACCCCTGTCTTAGTTCTTAAATAAAGCAAGTGGCTTCCATCTCATCTTAAAATAAATGTCCCTAACTTCATTTAAACCCGCTGTTTTGATAAATTTGTTTGATTTTTAACGGCGGTTGTGATCATCAAGTACTCAATGGTCTAAAAACGGGTTACACTAAAGGAGATAGTGACAATGACGGGTTGGCAGTTCTTCTGAGAAATAAACCTGATGACAACAAGCATTTCTAAAGATGGACTATTTTCAGATGATGATAGAAGGAATTTATGGATTATGTGCTGCAAAAGTGGATGCTGAGCCCATTCATGGCTGGAATGAGAAAAACATGTTATACGTCGATGACTTCTGCAAGTAAAAAAATAAAATTTATATATTTTTTTTCCATAAAGTTTCAATGCAGTAGTTTAAAAGTTTTTTTTTTTTTTTTTTTTTTTTTTTTAAGTATATGATTTTTTATTTGTTAAGAAATAAATTACTAACCTATCTCGTATTTGATGAATACCAGTTACTCACTGGTCAGATGCGTTGCGCAATCACCATGCAAGTCCACAGTTCGATTTTGATCTGAGGATCGGGCAAGTTTCATCATTCTTAATGTATTATTTCGCTACAGGTTTAGACATTTTTTAGCTGGTATTAGGACCACCCCTTGAAATACCGTAATTTACTTTTTTTGGAATAAAATTGTTTTGGAAAACAAAGATTTTTTATTAACTTTTTGAATAATCATATCACCTTCAAAACAGTTTTTAGAAGTAGGTAACACCACAATTATACATTTTGTGCAAACAGTTTAATCAGTAGATACCACAATGAATGTGATACGCAGTTTTGGGGCATTTCCGCTAACTTTTTAATAAGAAGTTATCATAAAGACTTATTACATCGCATGATGACAATCACAAGCTAATTTTGCCAATCGAATCGTTCTGTGAAAATTCCTCATTTGTATTTCAAACTTTTTAAAAGATTGCTTTTTGTATAGAATTTTTGAGGCTGATGTACAACGTTGTAGCTTTGTTCTCTTTTTGATTTTAATAAAATCCATTCTTAAAAACTTGCGCTGTTTTAAAAATTTATAAAAAACTTAATATAAAATAAACATTGCCAAAGCATACTATTTTCAACGACGTGTGGATTCTCTATAAAACTGGATATCATTGAAAGTATACATTTGTTTTCGAACGCATATTTATATCAAACCATGCATGCTTAAGAGGAATATTAAAATAAATGTGTACAGAAAATCAACATTTACCATTTTTTTCCTTCCATATGTAAAAAGAGAAAACGGAACCATTATAAGATCACTTCTGTGTCTATCGGTCACAGCCAATTTACTCGTAAACTTTGGAACGAGGAAAGTTCAAATTGTAGGAAATAATAAAGACTATTGACCCACATATTTAGAGATTATCAAACATTCATAAATATATTTATTAAACATGAAGAGGGACTAATTAATTTACTTGAAAAAAAAGAATATTTTGTTTGTATATCGTGTGGGTTATCGTGTGAAAGTTTTCGTAACGCTAAACTGAAAAATACATTTATTTTAACTTTAGGTACTATATTTTCAGCGATATCGTCGAAAATGTAGTGCAAAAAGTGCCCCCCCCCCGCCTATTTCAGAATATAATGAAGCTAAAATTATGAAAAATTTAGAGGTAGTACACATTAATCTAAACCTTGTATAAAAACTATTGTCATTACCCTAGGTCCCAGAGCTTTTGAGAAAATCGCATTTTTTCGCTACTCACAAATTTCGATTTCCAGGCATTCAGCAAAGTTGTTGCAGAGAGCTGGAGGTACCTATAGTAGCAGAATAATAAAAGCATTCTTGATAATGATTTTCGAAAACAATCGACCGTAATTAGCCAAGATATTAACCCTTAAACACATGGATGTTTTGGACATACATAATAACAGCGGTTGCGTACTCCATGTACCATCGGCTTTTAAAGCGTAGATAGCACCTTTTAATGATATGCTTGTGCAATGCAATGCCCTCAGTACACTGTAAAAAAAAAATCTGTAAAGTTACTAAAGTTTTTTCTAGGAAACATGGATTCCTAGAACTTTTTATGTAACGGCAACAAGAAAAAATCCTGTAACTTTTTACTGTGTAGCAGTATAAAAGCAATAAACTCCAAATTCTTAAAAACAGACTAATTTAACTAGAACTAATCACATAAATACTATGGGATTCGCGACTAGATTGTATTGAGTGGATCTCTCAATACGACTCCAGTGACTTTAAAAATTAATTAAAAACCTATTTGGAAAAACGCAGCACGATCGAAGGCGGCGTTGCAAATTTGAGATCTCTTTTCAAAGCGCGCTTAGCACAATGCCAAGTTTAAACTTTGAATAAGGGTTTGGTTATAGCTAAACTGCAAAAAGAAAAGATTATTAGTACACTGAATTTAGTTTTATGAAATGTCAAATGAAGTTTAAATATGCACTACTTTTATTGTCAGTATCGAATTACGTTCATCATAAACAGGTTACCATAAGATAAAAAAAAAACTTTATACAGAATAGCAATATTACATAATATTTAGTTTTAATATATCTTTGAACTTTATGATATATCCATTTATACATTTCTAGTATATACAGCTATACCCAACCATACGTTGTACAGTTTTTACAATGTCTTATTATTAGTTTAGCAACAATTGTTTTTATATTATAGTTAATAATTCATGTATTTATTGTGCGGAGCTCTCTGAGCGGGAGTAATACTCGCACTTGACCGCAATTGTATCCTTGTTTGAAAAATTGCATGACACGCTCTGTGAAATGTATCGAATATATCAATGCATAAATATTATTTTATTGAATCTAAAACTGATGCATGCATAATAAAGCAAAAGAACCGAAAACAGTGAATAAATTTTATATCGATGAAATTATTATTTGATACAATCATAAAGTGAAACTTATTTATTTGATACATAATATCATTGGAATAAAATTTCTTAAAAGAATCACGACAAATCTCAAAGTTTTTTCTTAGTAAAATATACGCAAGAAAAAATACTGAAGTAAACCTTTGAAGATCCCTAAGGTGATGTGTATAACATACATGAATAAGATTTTCAAAAGGTTTACTTTCTACTCACGTTTTACGTAATCATGTAAGTGCTCAAGCAAATCTACATTTTTATTTTGCGGGAAAAAAAGAAAAAAAAAGCCCTTTTCTGCAGGAATCTAAGAGAGATTTTTTTAGGAAATGTCAACATAAATATCCATAGTATATATACTTTTCTTGAAACTGTATAAGATAGATGTATGATATATATCTAAATAATGACTTTAGTACATTTAAATATGAATTTATAGAATTTTACTTTATTGCTTTACTCTTTTTTATAAAATACGAGAAACACAGTATATTATAAAAAGGCATAGTAACGTTTTACATACGAAAACATTGTATTTTTATGTGTATTTCAAATTTTAAAAGCAAAACTTGTGGTTAAGGAAAATTTTAATGTAATGAAGCTTTCTAAAAATTTCAGCTGAAATAAATATTAGAATTAAATTGTTTACTGATGTGAAGCATCTTTCCAGATTAATCTTCTTCAAGAACTTTGAAAATTGTAACAAAACATTAATTAGTAATATTTTATGTTTAGGAACTGCTTATTCCTTGTACTGAAGTAATATATGTTTCTCACGCAAAATAATTCGGTGAGATATGTATATATATGTGAATACCATGGCGTGGCGTCCGGTCATCGCTGGATGCGGCGATGACCAAGCAATATTTCAAAACTCTTAATAAGCTTTTAAAACTCTACGATCCAGTTTTAGCAGAGCATTTGGAGTTCGGGTATAAGTGAAGGTAAGATTTAAAGTTTCATTTTTGAACATTCAACAATTGAATTTTAGAGTTAATAATTTTTCACCACAAACTTAAATAATTGCGATGACCACCGAAAATTTTCACGCCACGCCACTGGTGAATACATATATATATATAGACGCACATACACATCTATCTATCTATTTATCTATCCATTTATACACACACACACACACACACATATATATATATATATATATAATATACATAAAACATAAAATACGCTATCAGTTTGTTGATTTAGAGACCATGTAACAGAATGTCTTAGAAAATAAATAAAAAATATTTATTTTAAGCTTTAAAAAATATATAATCCTTACGTAGATATTCAAGTGGAGATTAGCATTATGTAAATTACACATTAAAATTCATACATGTTTTAAATAAACATTTATAGCTAAAAGTTACTTTCTTAATCTCGGAGTTTCTGTCAGTACAATATGTACGCCTACTCCTGCAGACTCTCATAGCCCCACCAGTGGCTGAGAGGTTCTGCTCTCGAAACTGGTAGACGGAAAGTGCTGGGTTCGTTCCCAATCGCGCCCGTCGGCCTAATCGTTCGGAGTTTTCGTGGTTTTCTTCGAACCATGGATTTCCATGCGTTAATACGGGTTAGGTTCCCTTAGAAAGACCCCCACGAAGGGCACTCCCCCCCGGGCCTATATCCCTAGTGTAGATAATCGGCCGTCACAAAATCAACCAACCAACCAACCTGCAGACTCTCTTTTAAAGCTGGAACTCTTTTCCAAATTATAGATTAAATACAGCATACTTTAGATACAGATGTGAAGTTGTATAGATATTAATATTAAATTCAAATTAGGTTTAATACAGAGCAATTTATTTTCTATGTGTTCGGCATTTTTCAATTTTGAGAATTCTCGATTTCATTCTCAAATATTTACTTTCAACACTTTAACTACCTCATTCATTCATTTTCTCTAAGTTTTAATTCAATAACTCAGCCCTTCGCAACGGTATGAGACCACCTTCAAGTAAAAAGTTATTCACGACACACACGTCTCGGAGTTTCTATCAGTATATTAAATACGTATGCCTACTCCTGCATACACTTTTTTAAAGCTAGAGCTTTATTCCAAATTATAGACAAAATACAGCATGCTTCAGATATAAATGTGAAGTAGTATAATATAGTACTGTAAAATTCAAATTAAATTTAATACAAAGCAATTCATTTTCTCTATGAGGACGTGAGTTTCAAAACACCTTACGCAAAATTTACAAAATCGAGTTTTCTACATCAATCTATTCTGTTGCTGAACCCTCATCGATAAAACACAACAACGTGCAAAATGTACACGGGGAGGGGGAGGGCTGCCTCTGAACATGCACTGCGGCGCTACGTGCACTAAGTTCTGAAGTCCAGGCAATAGGGGATTTTACCTGGAAAAATTAATACTAGTTCTGGATTTCGACTCACTTTATGTTTTTTGGGTCGCTGAATCCGAATTTGTAACTTCCCACCAAAATTTCAACCGGCAACCCCCCAAAAAATTTCGTTTTTGAGAAAAGCGCACGGGGAATGTTCCCAGGCAGCCCCCTCTCTTCCCATTTATCGTACGTCATAATGCCATATATCCTATTTGTTGTAAATTTTGTCTAGTATCTGAATTTTGTAATGTTTTTCCCCTAAAACAATAAGAAATTTAAGTTAATTACAACTATTTTGGGGGGGTTTCGGGGCGGGGGAAATTTTGTGCGTAAGTTAAAAATTTTGATTCAGCAACCCAAAAAACTTAAAGTAAACCTTATAAGGAAAGTTAGGAGGTGCGATGGGAGGGCGAATGTAAGCGTGTGAGTGGTTAAGTGAAATTGCACAACTTAGTCCACGCAGCACCGCGCGCATGTTCCGAGGCAGATCCCCCCTTCACCTTCATCCTAAGTCATAATGCCATATATCTAATTTGTTGCAAATTTTGTCTACTTTCTGAATTTCTAAGAATTCTTAGGAAAATTCTTAAGAATTTCCCTAAAACAATAAAAAAATTGATTTTTTTTTTAATAAAATCCTTTTTTTGGGGGCTTTTTACCAAAATTTGGGGGGGGGTTGCCGGGGGAAATTTTGGTGGGAAGTTACAAATTCGGATTCAGCGACCCAAAAAACATAAAGTAAGCCGATTTCTAGAACTACCATTAATTTTGCTAGGTAAAATTCCCTATTGCCTGGACTAAAGGCGAGTTTTGAAACTCATGTCCTGATATGGTCGGCATCTTTCTACTTTGAGAATTCTGGATTTGATTCTTAAACATTAACTTTCAACACTTTAAGTACTTCGTTCATTCGTTTTATGTAAGTTTTAGTTCAATAAATCAGCATTTCTCAACCTTCATTGATACGCGCCGTATATTCAATAGAAAAAAGTATTCTCGACCCTCCTAATATGAGGATATCTACATGTATCTAATATCAGTATGAAAATTGTTGTATGACCTCTCTAAGCTATAGGCGATCCTATATTACGAAAACTGCAAATTTTCGTACGAAGGATGCACTATCAACAAAAAAAAAAGAATTGGTAATCCCAATGTGTGTAAGTTGAATAATAATTAAAGCAACATTTAAATTACATGTATAATGAAAAATATGTTAAATTATTACCAAAACACAACTTTACAATACGTGAGAGATTTCTAGCACTACACTGTAAAGAAAAAAAAATCTGTAGTACTACTAGAAAATCTCTAGGCAACTGGGATTCCACGAACTTTCATAGTAAGCAATACAGCTTCTTCTTAACCCTTAACCGGAAACATTAAAATACCATGCACAAACGGAAACTGTGTGTCTGTGAGACTAATAAATTAAAAATAAAATTGCTATAAATTTTTAAAAGGAAAATAACTCTTAATAAATTACCAAATAGTGAACTTAAACACTTAATATTTAATAGTAATGCATTAACAGGACCAATTTCTTGATATGACAGCATAAAAATAAGTTTTGAATGTCGGAGACAGAAAAGATTTTAAAATTACACATTATTGTTCAAAATATAAAATTTTCGTCATAATAATTAAATAAATGCTAATATTTTTATTATTTCGGTACGATGTGAATTAGAAAAAAAATATTAAGCAGTAAAATTAACAAATCATTTAATAGTAAATATTGTAGCATTTTCTAAATATCTGCATTTTTATGCATTTTTGACAATGTTGAGTCATTTTCGTGTTCAGAATTTATATATTCATCATCTGAAATACTTTTAATATCGTTTACGTCACTTACTACTTCATCAAAAAATCTCAAAACAGTTTCTCCAGTCTTTATATCACTGTCGCGTACCCGCTTTGATGGATCCTTCATATCAATATCCTAGAGCAAAAAATTACATAAACGGAAATATGCCGTCTCACAGACTGCGTTGAAAATAAAATAATTTTTCTTTCAATAACTAAAAATGCGCAGCTGTTGCAAATGGGTGGGGGAGGCAGAGGACCAGTAGCGTAAGGATTAGATTGTGTGATAAGTTTGGGAGCGGGTTCATGTTCGTGTAAAGGGTAGATATGTAGACGCAACCATTTCACAGATGGCATGTTTCCGGTTAAGGGTTAAGTAATATAACAGCGTTTAAATTAGTAAACAGTACATAGAATTCCTTAGTGAATATACTAATAAATTGTTAGTAACCATTACATGTGCTTTTTTGGTACGTATACCAAGAAATGGTTAGTAGTATTACAGATACTTCTCCCGTATCTTCACTAAGAAATTGTGTGAACTGATTTGTGTATAAAAAGGGAAAAAAATGCTGGTGGCGCCATCTTTGGTAAATTTCGGAAACATCTATATTTATTAGTGATGGATATTTATGTTTTTTTTTTTTTTTTTTGTTTTTTGTTTTTTTTTTTTTTTTTTTTCATCTGCGGAGGACAGAACTCACTATCTGGGGTTTCGGAAATGATAGTTCTACATACCTTGATCCTGGGTCCGTGTTTTAAGCAATTTTAAATGCGAATAATGGGGGATGAAGATAATTCTCCTGTGTGTTGATATTTTTATAGGACTGAGAGTAAATTTATTGATGTTATTATAATTCCTCCAAGTTTCAATTAATAAGATTAATTTTTCATTAGTGTTTTTCTATGCTTAATGGATGATTAGAATATGGCATGATTAATATAATTCTTTACTGGATTTTTCTTTGCTTAATGAATGGTTTTAATGTGTTCTGAATTATTTGTTGCAGAAAAATAAACAATTTTGAAGTGTATTTTGGATAGAATAAATTTCAGGTAAATTTAATTTCAGGTGGGGGTTAAAATTTTACGACAGATTTTAAGGACAGAGAAAGACGCAAACGCAATAAACATTCAGCCACAGCTATTTTCTTTGTAATATTACTAGTAGTGATTGATTACAAGTAATTTTCTAGTATATGCTATAATATCTGTAATATTATTAAGTATTTTTTAGTAAAACCACATACTTTTTTTACAGTGTAGTGTTTACCGATAACGGCCTTCATCTCAGGTTTGAAACATGTTAATTTTAACCTTAGATCACTTTCTACAATCAGTTAATGCCTGTACTTGTTTTTTCAAAAACTGCAAAGTAGAAAAGCATATTCATACAAGAATGTCTTGTTGAACCGCAGAAGGACCGCGAAGCTGAGTTATATATTTATGGATATTCTGTTCGTAGAGTCATCCAGAAGGAAATTAGAGGTTTTTCCTTGAAAAATGTCTTCAAACAGGAATCATAAGATAGCTCAATTAACGAGTATTTTTCAGGTGTTGAGAGTTATGTGCTTTTCAAATGTTCTTCTTCAAGTGGATTTCTATTCCACAAGCAACCCTTGTCAATGTTACGAAAGTACCGCATGAAAAAAATTTATTTTATTAGTAAACGAATCGAAAATATTTCACTTTGTAACACGTACAAAAATTTTAAATCCTTAAGCGTACTTGAAAAAATATTAAATATATGAGGCCTACAACTTACGTATTATTTACTAAAAAATAAAAAATAAAAAACCTTAGCAAGCCTTATAAAGTTGCTCATTCATGGTTTTTGCTGTTTACTTATTTACTTTTATTTCGTAAGAATCCAGAAAATCGTGCACAAGTGGAAACTGATTAAAAGTATTTTTACTTTGCAGGCCTATTGTTCCAGTTTTTTTAATTATTGTATTGGTTTCATCCTGAACATAAAACTTGTGGAAGTCCTTTCCATCCAGTATGAGGATCATTATATTGAATGCACTAATAAATATCAGCCAAATATTCAAGGCATATTCTGAACACAAACACATTCAATAAAGCAGCTTATGGATTTATCGTCACTACCGTACTTCAATAAAAATATTCATCGCGCAAGTTCATCGCGAAATTTAAATAATCTTGATAGTACATTACTTCGTAACAGCCATCGCACTTAACAGTGACGGTAAAGGTTTTTACGGTCACTGCATATTTTGTCACACAACACACCAAATAATCTTGAGTTTTTATGATGTTCTTTAATAAAGTTAACAATTTTCACAGCATCATCACAGCAAATTTTCACAGCAGAGTTTCCTTTAGTCCAAGACTTTTACTGTCAGAGCATCTCGTTAAAGGCTGAAATGACTCCATTGCACTGAAGCGGCTACTGACTTAACTTTAGCAACTAAACCTTAACAAATCTCGGACGAAGCACGGGCACCATCAGTTGTCAAACTTAAACATTGTAACTCAGACATGCTCAATCTATCATGCTGATGAGTTTTTGTATCAGATTATGTGGTGTTTGATAGGATATAAAATTAATAGAAATGATAATAGAAAAGAGAAAGGAGTTTGTTAAAAAATGTAAGTTATAAGTACTCATTAGTAAAGTAAACATCCTCTAATCCGGCATCCTAATATCCGGTATGCTGGATAATCCGGCACGTCTTTCGACAAAAAAAGTGTTATTCCTTGTTTAAAACCTTCTGATGTTTACCAGCGGAACTTCAGGATGTAATTACGTAACAACCCATTACAAACGGTTCAAAATCCAGAATCTGCAAATAGCTCAGTCACCACGTCGATGAAAAGACATTTCTGTAAATAATTTTCGAAATCAAACTGTTGAAAGGAAAAATAAATTTGTATCATCCGAATTAAATACATTTTTGCACTTTAGAAAATGATTTCATAGTACTGGCAAACAAACTGATATTCGAGATTTTTCTTTTAAGACGGGATTGTGCCAGTAAGCCTACAGTGCACGTTTTCATTTTATATTTGCGTACATAGGTTGTACTTTTAGATGTAGGAATATTTTGATAATTCTGTTCAACCTGTTTAAAGAAAAAAAATGCTTTACTGCTATTTTTTGTTTAATTCTAACTTCTACACATTTTTTCCGACATTTATCCGCAAAAGAAAATCGGTTCGAATTAACCGGAATTTCGGATTCGCCGAATTCTACTGTACATCAGGTGTCAACAATTGAAACAAAGATCACACATTAGAGATGTGGAAAATATATATCCGTTTTATCGAGCAAGTATAAGTGTAGGCCGATTCCGGAATATTCTTAGATTTATTCGTTTTAACAACCAAAACACACGAGTGGAATGTCTTCAAAGTGTTAAAGCTGCAGTAATTCGTGATTTATGGGCTACGATAAGCCCTAACCTATTGAAAAAATATATACCGACGGAAGAGTAAACGGTTGATGAGCAGTTATTTCCGCTTTGAGGAAGAAAAGATTCACCCAGAATAGTCCCTCTAAACCGGCTAAATTTGATATCAAAATATGGTGGGTATGTGATAAAAATAATTATTAACCTCTTAACGGCCAACTATGCACCCGAAAAGCAGGTACAAACCGTAAAATAAATCAAGATGAATGAGTTGTGAAAGACTTTGCTTCTCTGTTCAAGGATTCTGGACAAAAAATCACCATGAACAACTTTCTTACTTCTTTTTCTTTGGCCAATCATTCATTATAATGTACTTTCACAAAGGTTGGCAAATTGAAAACAAATAAACCTTCTATTCCCCAAGAAATAAGGCTATGTAAATCGAGCACGTTTTATTTACGGAATTTGGATTTCATGATGACATAAGTATTTGTTCGTATGTTCCAAATAGGAACAAAGTTGTCATTCTAATGTCTAATATGCATCATGATAATCCATCACAGGGCCGAAAGATAAACTCGAACTGATTCAGTTGTATAAGGAAACTGAAATATTGAGTGGATATAATGGATAAATTATTGGGGCAATATACAACACATAGGCGTACAACCACATGCATTATTGTTCTATATTGTGGATATAGCAATACTTGCTACTTACGTTGTACATATTGCAAATAAAGATTTGGTTATAAATAAAACAGACAATCGTTGCCTGTTATTGCGGGAATTAAGTGAGATATTGAGGTCTCAAGCAATTCAAGATCAATCGCAAAATGCACAGGATATGATACATTTTTCGACCAAATCGGGAATTGAAAGTAAACTGAAATCAATCTTTGACCGTATTTGAAGCTGACACACGTTCAGAAACCAGTCCAAAAAGCTTAAGGCGAGATGAATCATGAAGAATAAAAGCAGTTTGTGTCAGATTTGCTTGTTAGAGCCTCAAAAACGGTGCAAAAAAAAAAAAAAAAAAAAAAAAAAAAAAAAAAAAAAAAAGAGAGAAAATCATGTAAATAATGTGATTTACATTCCTGCTCATTGTGTTATTGTACACCCTGTCCACAAAATTTCGCGTAAATGAAATATTTTTTACCTTAAAAAATATGTCTAACCCTTTTTTTTCAAATTAAATTCAAGTTTTATTGATCTAAATCTAAATAAGCTATCAATTTCCGTATTTTTCCACAGAAAATTCGCATGTGTACTCGGCTAACCTGGTCATTGATGACAAGTATAAAAATGTTTAATGCCCCAAAAAAGTAATTAAAAAAAATCCAAATTTCAAAGTGATTATACTAATGGACAGTGAATACTACAAATAGCGGGGATCTAAATTCATTTTATTATCTTTTGATATTAACTCCCTGAGAACGAGATGAAAAGAGAAAAAAAGGTAAACGGGTACCCGGTCATTGACATAAGGGTTAAACTATATTTAATGTTTATTCCCTAAAATTAAATTTTGACAGATTCAACACGATTTATTTTGCTTAACAAAATGAGCTTTTAAAATATATTATCCTCACAAACGATAAATTCAAATAATAAATACCTTCTTTAAAAGCACGGGGAACATATATGCATGGAGATTTGCAGATGTTACTGAAACTTTCTGGAGGAGTTGGGAGCGTAGAATTGTTTAACATATAATGACATAAAAGTAAATTTTCTAATGACTTTTGATATTAACTCCCTGAAAACGAGATGAAAAGAGAAAAAAGGTACCCGGGTACTCGGTCATTGACATAAGGGTTAAACTATATTTAATATTTATTCCCTAAAAGTAAATTTTGACAGATTCAACACGATTTATTTTGCTTAACAAAATGAGGTTTTTAAATATATTATCCTCACAAAATATAAATTCAAATAATAAATACTTTCTTTAAAAAGCACGGGGAACATATATGCATGGAAATTTGCAGATGTTATTTCAACTTTCTGGAGGAGTTGGGAGGGTAGATTTGTTTAACATATAATGGCATAATAGTAAATTTTTGTCACTCTTCTTTTACAAAGAATTATCGATGTGTAGATTATACATTTGCAAGAAAAAGTTCATGAAATAGATTATTTTCTGCAATAAAAGTTGAGAATGTACCTCCTTAATAAAACAATACTAATCACATTATAAACCATTTATGAACTATTTTATGTACTGTTATTTGATTTCATAACTTTCACTTGGTTAATTTGCTCTTTTCATTCTCGTTCCAGTTTCCTGTTTTTAAGCACTCTATCCGTATAATTGTGTAAGATTCTGAAAAAAAAAAATCAACCGAATTATGCTAACTTAACTTAAATTTTATTGACAAGTAAAAAGGAAACAAGTTGGTCCATTATTTAAAAACATGTACAGGAATTACTTTGTATTTCAAAATATCCAAAATTATAAATAACAATAATGAAATTTTGTGAGCCAAAATACTCTAAATGCAAACTCTTATTGTGAGGAATGCTTCGAAGAAAATAATTATTGAAACAGGTAGTAGTTGGTGGTACTTGTTTTTTCATAAAGAAATACATTTCCTTTGATGTCAATGAAAAAGATTTTACACACTATTGCTGTAAATAAAAAAAGCTAAATTTTTAACAATATATTAAAAAAAGATCTATGAGAGATAAAAAATAATTTTATTTACATGTTTCTATACTTACTTATAGAATAATATCGTCAATCATTTACTATTTTCTTCAACTTAAAAACAAAAGTTATGTATTTTTTTAACTATATTATTTTTACACAAATATTTTATAATGCTTTCGTTTATTTCTTTTGTATATCGAAAAGTTTTTCTGATTTTTATGTGGTAGAATTCATAAATTTGCTCGTAAAATAAACCTCCAGATTTTTTAAAGTAAGTTTCAGAAGTTTATTCCTAAATTAAACTGTTAATGTGTCAAAACTCTTGTAAGACATTTAAATGCAAAGATTGCTACAAATAATAAACAAGTGAAGTTAAAATCCCCCAAAATTATATTTTGCGTACTTTTTTCTAAGAAAAGTGAAAAGAAAATGTGTGAAACACTGTTGTAAATCGTTTATTGTAACGTGCTACAAAAATAGTAAATCGAAAGTCTCAACACATTTTTGTTAAATTACGGGACGTGTTTGAAGAATTTATTGGTTTCCTTAAACTATACACTTTAATGTTTTCTGGATAACTTGCTTCCTTTATCTAATGGATTTCTTTCGTGTCTTTGAGAGAGGATTTTTTTTTTCTTTTTTTGATTGGGTTGGAGGGAGGAGGGTTGTTCTAAACACTTCATCGAAAAACGATTGATTTTTTAAGATGTGCTAAGATAAATACAGTAGTAAATACAGTAAAATGTCATGTTGAACATATATATTTTGTGCACAGCCATTTCAAACATTAAAGAAATCAATGTCAGTCAATGTAATAAATATATTATAATCATACGATATTCAATATTAAAGGTCAAATTGGTAAAAGCCTAATGGTATTTTTTTTTAATTTAAAACAATTTAGACAAAAATATCCAGAAGTAATTCATACTAAAAATATAATTACAAAAAATGATAAAAAGTGAGATTATCAAGAGAGATTGATGCTGTTTATAAAAAAATAACAATATATCGCCTCAAAATGAGACAATAATATAGTAACATCGGACGGAAAATTATTTTTGTCATATTATTGCATACAAAATAATTTATATACACCCATAGCTTGCCAAAAAAACATTGAACAATTCCAATATTTTATAAATAATTAATAATAACGTAACGCGATTTTAAAAATAAATTATAAAACATTTGAAATAACATTAATTTTTTTTATCTTATTTTGACAAAAACAAAAATAAAATTGAAAATCTCAACACCGTTGAGTTAAAATACTGGGTGCGATCGAAGAAGTTAGTGAGTTTCTTAAATTATCTTCTGACCAGTTTAGAAATTTTTCAGTAATATGCATTATTAAATTAGCTTTGCATACAATGCAATTTATAGACATAGATTGCCACATAAAGTAATATAAAATTATTTACCAATGACAATTTAATGAAGTGCCATTTTCAAAATAAATTACAAAAAATTTGTAATTAATTTAATAAACTGTTTGTCTTAGTATAACGAAAACGAAAAAGGAAAAAGAAGTCCCAAAACCGTGTTAAAATACAAGACATGTTTGAATAATTTAGCGGTTTTCTTAAACTGTCATCTGTTCAGTTTAGAAATTTTCGAATAACATGCACTATTAACTTAGCATTGCACGCAAAAGAATTTATATACATAGATTGTCCAAAAAATAAGTAAATAATCTAATACGCTAATAGTGATAATTTAAATGTAATAACATTTTCGAAACGAATTACAAAACTTTTAAATTACTTCTATAAATTGAAAGTCTGAACACTTTGATTTAAAATACTGGAGACGTAATTGGAAAATTTGTTTTTTTCTTAAACTATCTCCTGTTGAGTTTGGACGTTTTTGAATAACACGTTTTATATTAGCGTTGCATGCAAAATAATTTATATGCCACAAAAAGTAATCTAAAAATCAAATATTTCATTAACGGCAATTTAACTGTAACACCATTTTAAAATAAATAACAAAAACTTTCCATTCATTTCAATAAACTGTTTATCTTTGTTTGACAAAAAGAAAAAAGCAAATAATAGTTTCAGAACAATGAATAGGGAACATCACAAATCTGTCAGTTCTGAATTTTCACGAGAGTGGTATCGTTCGAATGGTCTTGCCAAGAGAATAAAAAAAAAAAAAAAAAAAAAAAATGTGTAAAAACAATACGCCTGAACCCAAGAGTTCTCGATCTAATGATCCATTTTCTGTTGCGGTAGAATATGAATAACTAAGTGAAAAAGAGCAACAGATTTCTTCAAAAAATATCAATGGCAAGGATTATGTCTCATAATATAGCATGATAATGTTTTTTTTTTTACGTAAAAGTGTAGAAAATTCAAGTGTTTTTAAAACCAGGCACAAACGGCAAAGGGCATTACAGTTTGCAGTAAAACCGCTGTCTTGATGCACGCTTGGAACTTTCTACCTAAGACCAGCCCATGCCATTTTATCATTACATAGGATCACGCGAATAGTTAGTTCCTGTTTCTACTAATTCTTAAAAGAATTTTTAATCTTTTTATTCTTTTTCTTTTCTTGTTGCTATTTTCTACTGTGAATATTCCGAGATCTATTGGATTCTAGTGGTATAGTTTCTTCATCTTCGTGACAAAAGCTTTCATAAGATGCAACTCTCGTGAAAATCCAGAACTGACACTTGGGGATGCTCGCTCGTGAGTAAATATACAATAGTTGTTTTTTTTTTTTAACTGTTCCTGTTCAGTTTAGAGGTTTTTAATAACATGCATTATTAACTTAACAATGCAGACAAAAGAATTTGTATACAAAATAATTTATATACTACATAAAATAAGCAAAGAACCTAATACTTTATCAATGAGAAGTTAAAAGTGAAACAAAAAAAAATTTCCTCAACATGCTGAGTGAAAATACAAGACTTGATAAAAAGAGTTGGTGATTTTCTTAATTTGTCTCTTGTTGAGTTTCCCCCTAAACTCATATACAGTTTGTTTTAGATATTTTTTGAGAATTTTTCATGACTTGTAAAACAAAAATTTGCTCTTTCTTATAAACTGACATGGAAAACAATTTTTTCCTCTATTATTTGTATGTAATTTCTGTCAACAAAGCTTCTCCGCATTCATACTCCGGAAAATCTTCAACTTAACTACATTTATGTAGCCGTATTGTAAGATATATCAGATGATTCACAGAGTCGCTTTTGTCTTACATAAAAAAAAATATGATGACAATATTATATTGTGTCTACTTTACAGAGCGGCTTGCTTTACATGTTTAAATATTGATTTTTTTGTGTATTTTGCTACTATTCATTTTTCTAGTTATTTACAGTCCCTGGCCAAATTATTAGACGCACCATAAGATTTTATAGAAAACGTTAATTATCAGGTGACACTGTACAGC
>OZ010799.1:287479890-287714989 GCA_963932465.1 Maratus speciosus
CAGCACCGCGCGCATGTTCCGAGGCAGATCCCCCCTTCACCTTCATCCTAAGTCATAATGCCATATATCTAATTTGTTGCAAATTTTGTCTACTTTCTGAATTTCTAAGAATTCTTAGGAAAATTCTTAAGAATTTCCCTAAAACAATAAAAAAATTGATTTTTTTTTTAATAAAATCCTTTTTTTGGGGGCTTTTTACCAAAATTTGGGGGGGGGTTGCCGGGGGAAATTTTGGTGGGAAGTTACAAATTCGGATTCAGCGACCCAAAAAACATAAAGTAAGCCGATTTCTAGAACTACCATTAATTTTGCTAGGTAAAATTCCCTATTGCCTGGACTAAAGGCGAGTTTTGAAACTCATGTCCTGATATGGTCGGCATCTTTCTACTTTGAGAATTCTGGATTTGATTCTTAAACATTAACTTTCAACACTTTAAGTACTTCGTTCATTCGTTTTATGTAAGTTTTAGTTCAATAAATCAGCATTTCTCAACCTTCATTGATACGCGCCGTATATTCAATAGAAAAAAGTATTCTCGACCCTCCTAATATGAGGATATCTACATGTATCTAATATCAGTATGAAAATTGTTGTATGACCTCTCTAAGCTATAGGCGATCCTATATTACGAAAACTGCAAATTTTCGTACGAAGGATGCACTATCAACAAAAAAAAAAGAATTGGTAATCCCAATGTGTGTAAGTTGAATAATAATTAAAGCAACATTTAAATTACATGTATAATGAAAAATATGTTAAATTATTACCAAAACACAACTTTACAATACGTGAGAGATTTCTAGCACTACACTGTAAAGAAAAAAAAATCTGTAGTACTACTAGAAAATCTCTAGGCAACTGGGATTCCACGAACTTTCATAGTAAGCAATACAGCTTCTTCTTAACCCTTAACCGGAAACATTAAAATACCATGCACAAACGGAAACTGTGTGTCTGTGAGACTAATAAATTAAAAATAAAATTGCTATAAATTTTTAAAAGGAAAATAACTCTTAATAAATTACCAAATAGTGAACTTAAACACTTAATATTTAATAGTAATGCATTAACAGGACCAATTTCTTGATATGACAGCATAAAAATAAGTTTTGAATGTCGGAGACAGAAAAGATTTTAAAATTACACATTATTGTTCAAAATATAAAATTTTCGTCATAATAATTAAATAAATGCTAATATTTTTATTATTTCGGTACGATGTGAATTAGAAAAAAAATATTAAGCAGTAAAATTAACAAATCATTTAATAGTAAATATTGTAGCATTTTCTAAATATCTGCATTTTTATGCATTTTTGACAATGTTGAGTCATTTTCGTGTTCAGAATTTATATATTCATCATCTGAAATACTTTTAATATCGTTTACGTCACTTACTACTTCATCAAAAAATCTCAAAACAGTTTCTCCAGTCTTTATATCACTGTCGCGTACCCGCTTTGATGGATCCTTCATATCAATATCCTAGAGCAAAAAATTACATAAACGGAAATATGCCGTCTCACAGACTGCGTTGAAAATAAAATAATTTTTCTTTCAATAACTAAAAATGCGCAGCTGTTGCAAATGGGTGGGGGAGGCAGAGGACCAGTAGCGTAAGGATTAGATTGTGTGATAAGTTTGGGAGCGGGTTCATGTTCGTGTAAAGGGTAGATATGTAGACGCAACCATTTCACAGATGGCATGTTTCCGGTTAAGGGTTAAGTAATATAACAGCGTTTAAATTAGTAAACAGTACATAGAATTCCTTAGTGAATATACTAATAAATTGTTAGTAACCATTACATGTGCTTTTTTGGTACGTATACCAAGAAATGGTTAGTAGTATTACAGATACTTCTCCCGTATCTTCACTAAGAAATTGTGTGAACTGATTTGTGTATAAAAAGGGAAAAAAATGCTGGTGGCGCCATCTTTGGTAAATTTCGGAAACATCTATATTTATTAGTGATGGATATTTATGTTTTTTTTTTTTTTTTTTGTTTTTTGTTTTTTTTTTTTTTTTTTTTCATCTGCGGAGGACAGAACTCACTATCTGGGGTTTCGGAAATGATAGTTCTACATACCTTGATCCTGGGTCCGTGTTTTAAGCAATTTTAAATGCGAATAATGGGGGATGAAGATAATTCTCCTGTGTGTTGATATTTTTATAGGACTGAGAGTAAATTTATTGATGTTATTATAATTCCTCCAAGTTTCAATTAATAAGATTAATTTTTCATTAGTGTTTTTCTATGCTTAATGGATGATTAGAATATGGCATGATTAATATAATTCTTTACTGGATTTTTCTTTGCTTAATGAATGGTTTTAATGTGTTCTGAATTATTTGTTGCAGAAAAATAAACAATTTTGAAGTGTATTTTGGATAGAATAAATTTCAGGTAAATTTAATTTCAGGTGGGGGTTAAAATTTTACGACAGATTTTAAGGACAGAGAAAGACGCAAACGCAATAAACATTCAGCCACAGCTATTTTCTTTGTAATATTACTAGTAGTGATTGATTACAAGTAATTTTCTAGTATATGCTATAATATCTGTAATATTATTAAGTATTTTTTAGTAAAACCACATACTTTTTTTACAGTGTAGTGTTTACCGATAACGGCCTTCATCTCAGGTTTGAAACATGTTAATTTTAACCTTAGATCACTTTCTACAATCAGTTAATGCCTGTACTTGTTTTTTCAAAAACTGCAAAGTAGAAAAGCATATTCATACAAGAATGTCTTGTTGAACCGCAGAAGGACCGCGAAGCTGAGTTATATATTTATGGATATTCTGTTCGTAGAGTCATCCAGAAGGAAATTAGAGGTTTTTCCTTGAAAAATGTCTTCAAACAGGAATCATAAGATAGCTCAATTAACGAGTATTTTTCAGGTGTTGAGAGTTATGTGCTTTTCAAATGTTCTTCTTCAAGTGGATTTCTATTCCACAAGCAACCCTTGTCAATGTTACGAAAGTACCGCATGAAAAAAATTTATTTTATTAGTAAACGAATCGAAAATATTTCACTTTGTAACACGTACAAAAATTTTAAATCCTTAAGCGTACTTGAAAAAATATTAAATATATGAGGCCTACAACTTACGTATTATTTACTAAAAAATAAAAAATAAAAAACCTTAGCAAGCCTTATAAAGTTGCTCATTCATGGTTTTTGCTGTTTACTTATTTACTTTTATTTCGTAAGAATCCAGAAAATCGTGCACAAGTGGAAACTGATTAAAAGTATTTTTACTTTGCAGGCCTATTGTTCCAGTTTTTTTAATTATTGTATTGGTTTCATCCTGAACATAAAACTTGTGGAAGTCCTTTCCATCCAGTATGAGGATCATTATATTGAATGCACTAATAAATATCAGCCAAATATTCAAGGCATATTCTGAACACAAACACATTCAATAAAGCAGCTTATGGATTTATCGTCACTACCGTACTTCAATAAAAATATTCATCGCGCAAGTTCATCGCGAAATTTAAATAATCTTGATAGTACATTACTTCGTAACAGCCATCGCACTTAACAGTGACGGTAAAGGTTTTTACGGTCACTGCATATTTTGTCACACAACACACCAAATAATCTTGAGTTTTTATGATGTTCTTTAATAAAGTTAACAATTTTCACAGCATCATCACAGCAAATTTTCACAGCAGAGTTTCCTTTAGTCCAAGACTTTTACTGTCAGAGCATCTCGTTAAAGGCTGAAATGACTCCATTGCACTGAAGCGGCTACTGACTTAACTTTAGCAACTAAACCTTAACAAATCTCGGACGAAGCACGGGCACCATCAGTTGTCAAACTTAAACATTGTAACTCAGACATGCTCAATCTATCATGCTGATGAGTTTTTGTATCAGATTATGTGGTGTTTGATAGGATATAAAATTAATAGAAATGATAATAGAAAAGAGAAAGGAGTTTGTTAAAAAATGTAAGTTATAAGTACTCATTAGTAAAGTAAACATCCTCTAATCCGGCATCCTAATATCCGGTATGCTGGATAATCCGGCACGTCTTTCGACAAAAAAAGTGTTATTCCTTGTTTAAAACCTTCTGATGTTTACCAGCGGAACTTCAGGATGTAATTACGTAACAACCCATTACAAACGGTTCAAAATCCAGAATCTGCAAATAGCTCAGTCACCACGTCGATGAAAAGACATTTCTGTAAATAATTTTCGAAATCAAACTGTTGAAAGGAAAAATAAATTTGTATCATCCGAATTAAATACATTTTTGCACTTTAGAAAATGATTTCATAGTACTGGCAAACAAACTGATATTCGAGATTTTTCTTTTAAGACGGGATTGTGCCAGTAAGCCTACAGTGCACGTTTTCATTTTATATTTGCGTACATAGGTTGTACTTTTAGATGTAGGAATATTTTGATAATTCTGTTCAACCTGTTTAAAGAAAAAAAATGCTTTACTGCTATTTTTTGTTTAATTCTAACTTCTACACATTTTTTCCGACATTTATCCGCAAAAGAAAATCGGTTCGAATTAACCGGAATTTCGGATTCGCCGAATTCTACTGTACATCAGGTGTCAACAATTGAAACAAAGATCACACATTAGAGATGTGGAAAATATATATCCGTTTTATCGAGCAAGTATAAGTGTAGGCCGATTCCGGAATATTCTTAGATTTATTCGTTTTAACAACCAAAACACACGAGTGGAATGTCTTCAAAGTGTTAAAGCTGCAGTAATTCGTGATTTATGGGCTACGATAAGCCCTAACCTATTGAAAAAATATATACCGACGGAAGAGTAAACGGTTGATGAGCAGTTATTTCCGCTTTGAGGAAGAAAAGATTCACCCAGAATAGTCCCTCTAAACCGGCTAAATTTGATATCAAAATATGGTGGGTATGTGATAAAAATAATTATTAACCTCTTAACGGCCAACTATGCACCCGAAAAGCAGGTACAAACCGTAAAATAAATCAAGATGAATGAGTTGTGAAAGACTTTGCTTCTCTGTTCAAGGATTCTGGACAAAAAATCACCATGAACAACTTTCTTACTTCTTTTTCTTTGGCCAATCATTCATTATAATGTACTTTCACAAAGGTTGGCAAATTGAAAACAAATAAACCTTCTATTCCCCAAGAAATAAGGCTATGTAAATCGAGCACGTTTTATTTACGGAATTTGGATTTCATGATGACATAAGTATTTGTTCGTATGTTCCAAATAGGAACAAAGTTGTCATTCTAATGTCTAATATGCATCATGATAATCCATCACAGGGCCGAAAGATAAACTCGAACTGATTCAGTTGTATAAGGAAACTGAAATATTGAGTGGATATAATGGATAAATTATTGGGGCAATATACAACACATAGGCGTACAACCACATGCATTATTGTTCTATATTGTGGATATAGCAATACTTGCTACTTACGTTGTACATATTGCAAATAAAGATTTGGTTATAAATAAAACAGACAATCGTTGCCTGTTATTGCGGGAATTAAGTGAGATATTGAGGTCTCAAGCAATTCAAGATCAATCGCAAAATGCACAGGATATGATACATTTTTCGACCAAATCGGGAATTGAAAGTAAACTGAAATCAATCTTTGACCGTATTTGAAGCTGACACACGTTCAGAAACCAGTCCAAAAAGCTTAAGGCGAGATGAATCATGAAGAATAAAAGCAGTTTGTGTCAGATTTGCTTGTTAGAGCCTCAAAAACGGTGCAAAAAAAAAAAAAAAAAAAAAAAAAAAAAAAAAAAAAAAAAGAGAGAAAATCATGTAAATAATGTGATTTACATTCCTGCTCATTGTGTTATTGTACACCCTGTCCACAAAATTTCGCGTAAATGAAATATTTTTTACCTTAAAAAATATGTCTAACCCTTTTTTTTCAAATTAAATTCAAGTTTTATTGATCTAAATCTAAATAAGCTATCAATTTCCGTATTTTTCCACAGAAAATTCGCATGTGTACTCGGCTAACCTGGTCATTGATGACAAGTATAAAAATGTTTAATGCCCCAAAAAAGTAATTAAAAAAAATCCAAATTTCAAAGTGATTATACTAATGGACAGTGAATACTACAAATAGCGGGGATCTAAATTCATTTTATTATCTTTTGATATTAACTCCCTGAGAACGAGATGAAAAGAGAAAAAAAGGTAAACGGGTACCCGGTCATTGACATAAGGGTTAAACTATATTTAATGTTTATTCCCTAAAATTAAATTTTGACAGATTCAACACGATTTATTTTGCTTAACAAAATGAGCTTTTAAAATATATTATCCTCACAAACGATAAATTCAAATAATAAATACCTTCTTTAAAAGCACGGGGAACATATATGCATGGAGATTTGCAGATGTTACTGAAACTTTCTGGAGGAGTTGGGAGCGTAGAATTGTTTAACATATAATGACATAAAAGTAAATTTTCTAATGACTTTTGATATTAACTCCCTGAAAACGAGATGAAAAGAGAAAAAAGGTACCCGGGTACTCGGTCATTGACATAAGGGTTAAACTATATTTAATATTTATTCCCTAAAAGTAAATTTTGACAGATTCAACACGATTTATTTTGCTTAACAAAATGAGGTTTTTAAATATATTATCCTCACAAAATATAAATTCAAATAATAAATACTTTCTTTAAAAAGCACGGGGAACATATATGCATGGAAATTTGCAGATGTTATTTCAACTTTCTGGAGGAGTTGGGAGGGTAGATTTGTTTAACATATAATGGCATAATAGTAAATTTTTGTCACTCTTCTTTTACAAAGAATTATCGATGTGTAGATTATACATTTGCAAGAAAAAGTTCATGAAATAGATTATTTTCTGCAATAAAAGTTGAGAATGTACCTCCTTAATAAAACAATACTAATCACATTATAAACCATTTATGAACTATTTTATGTACTGTTATTTGATTTCATAACTTTCACTTGGTTAATTTGCTCTTTTCATTCTCGTTCCAGTTTCCTGTTTTTAAGCACTCTATCCGTATAATTGTGTAAGATTCTGAAAAAAAAAAATCAACCGAATTATGCTAACTTAACTTAAATTTTATTGACAAGTAAAAAGGAAACAAGTTGGTCCATTATTTAAAAACATGTACAGGAATTACTTTGTATTTCAAAATATCCAAAATTATAAATAACAATAATGAAATTTTGTGAGCCAAAATACTCTAAATGCAAACTCTTATTGTGAGGAATGCTTCGAAGAAAATAATTATTGAAACAGGTAGTAGTTGGTGGTACTTGTTTTTTCATAAAGAAATACATTTCCTTTGATGTCAATGAAAAAGATTTTACACACTATTGCTGTAAATAAAAAAAGCTAAATTTTTAACAATATATTAAAAAAAGATCTATGAGAGATAAAAAATAATTTTATTTACATGTTTCTATACTTACTTATAGAATAATATCGTCAATCATTTACTATTTTCTTCAACTTAAAAACAAAAGTTATGTATTTTTTTAACTATATTATTTTTACACAAATATTTTATAATGCTTTCGTTTATTTCTTTTGTATATCGAAAAGTTTTTCTGATTTTTATGTGGTAGAATTCATAAATTTGCTCGTAAAATAAACCTCCAGATTTTTTAAAGTAAGTTTCAGAAGTTTATTCCTAAATTAAACTGTTAATGTGTCAAAACTCTTGTAAGACATTTAAATGCAAAGATTGCTACAAATAATAAACAAGTGAAGTTAAAATCCCCCAAAATTATATTTTGCGTACTTTTTTCTAAGAAAAGTGAAAAGAAAATGTGTGAAACACTGTTGTAAATCGTTTATTGTAACGTGCTACAAAAATAGTAAATCGAAAGTCTCAACACATTTTTGTTAAATTACGGGACGTGTTTGAAGAATTTATTGGTTTCCTTAAACTATACACTTTAATGTTTTCTGGATAACTTGCTTCCTTTATCTAATGGATTTCTTTCGTGTCTTTGAGAGAGGATTTTTTTTTTCTTTTTTTGATTGGGTTGGAGGGAGGAGGGTTGTTCTAAACACTTCATCGAAAAACGATTGATTTTTTAAGATGTGCTAAGATAAATACAGTAGTAAATACAGTAAAATGTCATGTTGAACATATATATTTTGTGCACAGCCATTTCAAACATTAAAGAAATCAATGTCAGTCAATGTAATAAATATATTATAATCATACGATATTCAATATTAAAGGTCAAATTGGTAAAAGCCTAATGGTATTTTTTTTTAATTTAAAACAATTTAGACAAAAATATCCAGAAGTAATTCATACTAAAAATATAATTACAAAAAATGATAAAAAGTGAGATTATCAAGAGAGATTGATGCTGTTTATAAAAAAATAACAATATATCGCCTCAAAATGAGACAATAATATAGTAACATCGGACGGAAAATTATTTTTGTCATATTATTGCATACAAAATAATTTATATACACCCATAGCTTGCCAAAAAAACATTGAACAATTCCAATATTTTATAAATAATTAATAATAACGTAACGCGATTTTAAAAATAAATTATAAAACATTTGAAATAACATTAATTTTTTTTATCTTATTTTGACAAAAACAAAAATAAAATTGAAAATCTCAACACCGTTGAGTTAAAATACTGGGTGCGATCGAAGAAGTTAGTGAGTTTCTTAAATTATCTTCTGACCAGTTTAGAAATTTTTCAGTAATATGCATTATTAAATTAGCTTTGCATACAATGCAATTTATAGACATAGATTGCCACATAAAGTAATATAAAATTATTTACCAATGACAATTTAATGAAGTGCCATTTTCAAAATAAATTACAAAAAATTTGTAATTAATTTAATAAACTGTTTGTCTTAGTATAACGAAAACGAAAAAGGAAAAAGAAGTCCCAAAACCGTGTTAAAATACAAGACATGTTTGAATAATTTAGCGGTTTTCTTAAACTGTCATCTGTTCAGTTTAGAAATTTTCGAATAACATGCACTATTAACTTAGCATTGCACGCAAAAGAATTTATATACATAGATTGTCCAAAAAATAAGTAAATAATCTAATACGCTAATAGTGATAATTTAAATGTAATAACATTTTCGAAACGAATTACAAAACTTTTAAATTACTTCTATAAATTGAAAGTCTGAACACTTTGATTTAAAATACTGGAGACGTAATTGGAAAATTTGTTTTTTTCTTAAACTATCTCCTGTTGAGTTTGGACGTTTTTGAATAACACGTTTTATATTAGCGTTGCATGCAAAATAATTTATATGCCACAAAAAGTAATCTAAAAATCAAATATTTCATTAACGGCAATTTAACTGTAACACCATTTTAAAATAAATAACAAAAACTTTCCATTCATTTCAATAAACTGTTTATCTTTGTTTGACAAAAAGAAAAAAGCAAATAATAGTTTCAGAACAATGAATAGGGAACATCACAAATCTGTCAGTTCTGAATTTTCACGAGAGTGGTATCGTTCGAATGGTCTTGCCAAGAGAATAAAAAAAAAAAAAAAAAAAAAAAATGTGTAAAAACAATACGCCTGAACCCAAGAGTTCTCGATCTAATGATCCATTTTCTGTTGCGGTAGAATATGAATAACTAAGTGAAAAAGAGCAACAGATTTCTTCAAAAAATATCAATGGCAAGGATTATGTCTCATAATATAGCATGATAATGTTTTTTTTTTTACGTAAAAGTGTAGAAAATTCAAGTGTTTTTAAAACCAGGCACAAACGGCAAAGGGCATTACAGTTTGCAGTAAAACCGCTGTCTTGATGCACGCTTGGAACTTTCTACCTAAGACCAGCCCATGCCATTTTATCATTACATAGGATCACGCGAATAGTTAGTTCCTGTTTCTACTAATTCTTAAAAGAATTTTTAATCTTTTTATTCTTTTTCTTTTCTTGTTGCTATTTTCTACTGTGAATATTCCGAGATCTATTGGATTCTAGTGGTATAGTTTCTTCATCTTCGTGACAAAAGCTTTCATAAGATGCAACTCTCGTGAAAATCCAGAACTGACACTTGGGGATGCTCGCTCGTGAGTAAATATACAATAGTTGTTTTTTTTTTTTAACTGTTCCTGTTCAGTTTAGAGGTTTTTAATAACATGCATTATTAACTTAACAATGCAGACAAAAGAATTTGTATACAAAATAATTTATATACTACATAAAATAAGCAAAGAACCTAATACTTTATCAATGAGAAGTTAAAAGTGAAACAAAAAAAAATTTCCTCAACATGCTGAGTGAAAATACAAGACTTGATAAAAAGAGTTGGTGATTTTCTTAATTTGTCTCTTGTTGAGTTTCCCCCTAAACTCATATACAGTTTGTTTTAGATATTTTTTGAGAATTTTTCATGACTTGTAAAACAAAAATTTGCTCTTTCTTATAAACTGACATGGAAAACAATTTTTTCCTCTATTATTTGTATGTAATTTCTGTCAACAAAGCTTCTCCGCATTCATACTCCGGAAAATCTTCAACTTAACTACATTTATGTAGCCGTATTGTAAGATATATCAGATGATTCACAGAGTCGCTTTTGTCTTACATAAAAAAAAATATGATGACAATATTATATTGTGTCTACTTTACAGAGCGGCTTGCTTTACATGTTTAAATATTGATTTTTTTGTGTATTTTGCTACTATTCATTTTTCTAGTTATTTACAGTCCCTGGCCAAATTATTAGACGCACCATAAGATTTTATAGAAAACGTTAATTATCAGGTGACACTGTACAGCTGTATTGTTTTTTACGGGATACAATGTATATTTACTATATTATTAATCACGTAAGTATCAATAACACTAATAAAACATCGTCATTATAGAAAAAATATGTATTTATTAACTCTTGAACAAAAATGAAGAAAATGTAATGAAAAGTTAATATTTTGTTGATCCACATTTAGCCGCTGTGAGAGCTTTAATTATGTGCAGCATGCTATCAATGCAAGGCTGTACTGTCTTGTGCATTTGAGGATGATGATTCCACACATGAATGATCTGTTCTAAGAGCTGAGTTTTGTTTGTAATCACAACTTTAGCCACTTCTCTTTTCATGAGTTTCCACATGTTTTCAATTGGGTTCATATTGGGGCTATTACCCTCCCAATCCAACAGAGGGATACTTTGCTGTACTAAAAAAGCTTTAACAGACTGTGCTGTGTGGCAGGGAGCTCCATCTTGCATGAAAATGAATGGTTCCCCATTTGGAAACCATTCTTTGAACTGCGGAATCAACCGTTTTTGTAAGACGTCTATGTACTGATCTTGCCTCATTGTACCTTTTACCACGTACAGACGTCCAGTACCCTTGCTGCTGATGACTGACCAAATCATGATTATTGTAGGGTGTTTAACAGTTTGAACGACACAGTCAGGATGGAACTTTTCGCGAGGACGACGACACACAAACTGAGCTTTATTCTGCAAAATTTCAAATGTGCTTTCATCACTGAAGCAAACCTGTCAAAAACAGAAAAAAATACAAACATCTCTGCGGATCTTGCATCATTGCATAGAAAATGATATTGAATGTGTGACTAGTGATGAAATTATAATAACTTACCGATCTCCAGAAGTCCACATCTTTATCACGCCACTGTTTGGCCCACTTCAGATACTTTGCTTTCATTGCAGCTGTTAACTTGGCTTCCTGGCGGGGCGGGAGGCCTTAAAACCCATTTCTGCTAATTTTCTATGAACAGTGCACTCAAAAATATTCACGTTAGCATCTTGGAGTTGCGATTTTATAATTTTTGTGGTAGCCCATCTGTTTTCCACAAAAAGTTTCTTTAAACCTCTCTCTGACCTTGCAGTGAAAATGGGCTTTCTGCCAAATCTTTGCTTTCGTTTTGGGCTGAAATCGTCCCCTGCCACAATTTTCTTCTTTATGCGTCGTACACTAGCTTCAGAAACCTTCAATCTTTGTGATATTTCACGGTTTGAAAAACTTTTAGCATCCACGAGGGCCTTCACTTCAGCTTTTTTACGAGATGACAGATCACCTGATTTACCCATGCTGAAAATGTTCCACGTGCTTATTTTAACATTGCACACACAAAAAACAACTAACTACGTAGCATACAACTTCGAAACAAATAAACCAAGCGCATAACGCCACAGAAACACGTCCTCAACTGACGCACTAGCAAACACCGGTATGAACTGGCTGCAACATGTTTCCACTTGTTTACGACCGTGTATCCATTGGTTCACATTGTGTTGCCATGCGTTAAAAATAAATACCAATAGGAAGTATATAACAAATATCCTTAATAAAAATTCATTAAATCTATGTTTAAATGTAACACAACTGCATATAAACTTCGACGAAAACATGTATTTCGTTAAAAACAACGGTGCGTCTAATAATTTGGCCAGGGACTGTATATGATTACTAGGATTCAAGGAAATAAGTTTAAATTTTACTCTTAACTCAATTTACATTTAAATCTTTCAATAATAAAAATTTGTTTGGTTATTTTTTAATAATTTATTAATATTATTGGATATGTTTGTGTACTTACGTAGAATCTCAGCTTACATTACTTGTCCCAATGAAGTCATATTGTAAAGGTAACAGACTTATGTGAATATTTACATTTAATTTCAGTGACAGTAAATATCTCAAACAAAATGTACCAGAAAATTTACACAAAATTCACTATTAAGTAACTATATTTTAAAAACATGCATGAATAGTTTTTTAAAAGTATCAGTTTTTCCTGTAACTACTAGCTTTCGTCGAAACTATTCAGATCAGGGGAAAATAATAAACAACTAGATTTTAAAGAAGTTTCATTATGTACACGTACAGTCATATTATGGAAATAAAAAATCATATATTATCACTTCACATTAGAATATATACTCTCGTCTTTTACGAACTTGGATTATAATACTTTCATTATACAACAGTCGGGAATCCCAAATAGTCCGCATTTTGAATACCAGTATTTTCTAAGAAAAAGTTTTGTGGTATGTTTCAACAGTATTTATACGTCGGTGGTTCAATAATTATTGTCCATATTGTATATAAAATATTTGTACTGCGATGGTTGTTGTGGAATATCGAAACCAAATGTCTTAGATGCATATATGCTCAATTTCAGAACCGCATCTGCTATATTCAAATAGTTTTGAAGGGAGGAGTGAAAGGGGGGAGTGGGGGTGAAAGACTGATTTTTAACTTATGGAGCTGTCGTTTGGACCTGGGATCATAGTGATGTAGCCACATCTCATCCACTGTCACAAACGTAGCCTTATAAGCTCCAAACCAGGATTTCACCCTCACACGCCTCCTTAAAATCTCCCTAAAAAATAGGTATTTAAAACTTCACCCCTTCCTCCAAAACTATATTAATATAACAGCTACGGTCCTGAAATTGAGCATATAGGCATTTAAGACATTAGGTTTCGATATTCCACGTAAACCATCGCAGTACAAATATGTTATATACATTAAGGACAATAATTATTGAACCTCCCACGTAATATAAATAACCTTAGGGAAAGGTTTAGTGTGAAAAAAGTGGTGTTAAAAATTAGGGCATTTGGAGGCCCTACATTATTCACACAAAGACAACTGATCAACAAATGTTTCTTATTTAAAAAGATTATAAATTATATTAAAAATATTATATTAAAAAGATTTTTACTAGTTGACAAAGAAAAAAATAATATATGGCTATAAGATCTATCAAGTATCAAGGCCTACAGTGTCCAAACCTGTTTATTTGAACTTTTATCACGACTTGCTTTACAGCATAAGTCCCGATCAGGTGATCAGCATAACTGGGAACCTTCGGTGTTTAGTTCCAAATTTAGCTTGGTACCCACTTTATCGACCCCGAAGAGATAAAAAGTTGATTGAAATAAAAACTTGGACTTACGCTATCAAATGTAATGAATAAAAACACTTATAATACTCATCAACGTACAACATAAATAAAAACTATATAATGCGTTTTTAATATATATTGGCATGGCAAAACGATGCCTGTTTGAAAGAATTAAAGCACATAAAAGGGATTTAAAATTTAATAGACAGTCTACTGCTCTATCTAGATTAGCGTTTAAAGGCTGTATTAAGACAGTTCAGTTTGAAGATGTAAAAATTATTTCTAGATGTTCCAATCCTCTTAAAGGTCTTATACGAGAATCTATAGAAATCATTCTCAGGGAAAGCGAAAAGTACGTAATGCAATATCTCATTTTAGGTTTCTAATGTTTGGCTAAATGTTTTGAAAGAAATACATTTGTAAAGTTAATTTGAGTTTTTTTCCTGGTTTTGATAATAGTACTATAGCATAGCAACAGATGGCGCCATATCCGATGCAATATTGTTTTTGATGTTTAATGTTCTGTTACAGAAATGTTTTCAGCTTGATGTTGTGACAGTGACTCATTAGGAAAAGCATGAAACGTTGTGTGTATTTTTAATGTGTTTTTATTTATGTTTTACGCTGATGAGTATCGTAAGTGTTTTTAATGGTTGACTGAAACTTGCCCAGCAGTGAGTCGAACTCTCGACCTGCAGTGTGGAAGTCAGACGTACTGACTAATGCACTAATGGATTCCTTACTAGTTGACAACGTACGCAGTTTCACATTACGCAACTATGAAATTGCACATAAAAGTTCTGTATATGTGTTTGATTTTTTAAATAAGAAAAATTCAGTACTGGTGATTTTTACAGAAATTGAATGTGTCCGATTCTGTCGTAATGGGTCTTACATTTAGAGGGTTACTTTAAATTTTCATATTGTACAATTGAAGAGCTAAGTAGAAGAACATGTTAAGTAACAAAAATTACATTTCAAGAAATGTGAGGTGAAAGATTTTGCTGTAAATATTAATGATTTATTTTCTGTTTGATACCATGTGTTTAAAGTATTAACAGGTATGGTACTAAACTCTCTCAGAAAAACTTATTCATATTTAAATTTCAAATATTAAAAATTATTTATATTATTGATATTATTAAATATTAAAATATTAAATATTAATGAATAATCTCTTAAATCTTCAAGACTAACTAGAATCTTAGTATTTTAGCTTCACCATGTGATAGGATATCTCATAACGCTTTAATCCAAAAGATTAAAAAAAAAATTAGAAAATGTAGCATAACATATTCATCCACTCAGCTCTTCAATTGTAGTACCATTCTACAATTGCATAGTACAATTGTATTAATTGTAGTACCATTCTACAATTGCATAGTACAATTGTATTAATTGTAGTACCATTCTACAATTGCATAGTACAATTGTATTAATTGTAGTACCATTCTACAATTGCATAGTACAATTGTATTAATTTTAGTACCATTCTACAATTGCATAGTACAATTGTATTGTAGTGTTTCATATAGTTTCATAAAGTATCATAAGGTCTATATGCTACATTGTTTGCAAAAATTTAGTTCAGTTAGGAAAAGTATAACACTTTTCGAAATTGCCTTTCAGCAATTCCATTGTCTTACAGAATAAAGTATAAAAAAATTACCTATAAAATGCTTTCTTGTATTCACAAAAAAACTTAAGTTATTTTTCTGTTGTTGTTATTGTATAAACTCATTACCTTGTTTCTTAATAAAAAAAAAACACTGAAATTTCGTTTTATTAATTGAAATAGTCATAAGAACTCCTAAAATTATTAAAAGTGCTCTTTTTTTAACACTTTCCAACAAAGTTGAAAAGTGTTTGTGACTTCGGTTTGTCTGTCTGCGCTCTGACTCCCGTAAGTATACTCGGATCATTCTGACATTTTAGGATGTTAGGAACCTCTACCATAGCACGAACCTTATTCAAAATGAAGTTTGTAGCATGTTTAGTTCATTTACAGGGACAGTCAAAATTTTTTCGTTACGTTACGCCTATGGGGAAAAAATCATTTAAAAGGATTTTTAATGATGTCATTGCTTTCAAACATAATAAAATTGATATGCATTAATAAAGTGCACTAAAATATGCATTCTGTAGAATATGCGGTACAAAGAATAGTTATTATTTATTTACAGGGTTAACAAAAATTCCGTTACATAATGATATAGGGGTGGAGGGAATTTTTTCCGGCGTATTTTAATTGTGTTAAATTATTTCATGTATAATGAAATTGATATACGTCGCTAAGGTTTACTATAACTTATTTCATGCATAATACGAAGTGAATAGCATGTGCAGAGACACACAAAAGATTTCAGATACTATATTGTATCCGAAGTACTGTTTAGTAGTGATGATTGCGGGAAATACATTTTTAATTATGTTATGTGCTTTTATGTTTCACTATATTTATGCATTGTATATGGTGTGTATAAATGCTGTAATTCATATACAGGGCTACACAAAAGAATTCGTAATGGTTACTGGGCATGATTGCAAATAGCTTAAAGGTGGTTTTTAATAAGTTATGCATTTTTACGCTGAACTGCATTTAGTTTACTGAGAAATGTTTGTAGAACATAGACAAAATTATATACAGGGTCACACAAAGAATTGCATACATGGCCATCTATAAATGATATTTTCTAGAAATTTGATTCCAGTAGCTTTAGATTTTTTTACTTTGAATTAAACTTTATCTAAATAGGGGCGTGTAATAAAGGTACTAGGTTAACTACAGGGTTGTACAAATGTATACAAGTATGTTTCCATCTACTAGCATAAACTGCTTTAAAGCGAAATTTCAACCTGTTATGTGTTTTCTTGCTAAAGTAAATTCCCCCATTTTATAGTATATTTATCAAACTATAGATCAAATACAGGGCTGTTCAAAATAATTTGAATACACATTTGCTATGGACAGTAACCGCTGAAATCGGTTTTTCAAATGTTTTATGCGTCTTCTAAAATGGTTGCTTAGTTCTCTTATATACCTTATTTCCCTGAATAACGAAGTTTTGTTAAAGCATTCAGGAAGTGTTGTAAAGTGTTTCATAATCTATGCTTAACGGATGATTTTTCGTACTTGTTTATTATACTACTTTTTGTCGCTTATAGAAAAATTATAACAATTTAACACCACATCATTTGCAATTAGATGACAATAAAAATAAATCTTACTAATGCTAAATTATTTTCCATAAACGATGACATATATGGTTTAAATACATGAATGCATACATTTTTACAATTTGCCGATACAACAATTTAAATTAAGTAAAGATTTACTTAAAAACAGCATCTGCATAAAATATATAGGGTAGTTTGATGATGCCGTAGTTTTTGATTTAATTGTTTTAATAATTGCCTATTGTTTATATTTGTTACTCATTGATTTATTGTTAAAGTTTAGACTCTTATGTATGATTTAAAAACTATTTTCGTTTTACATATGTTATAGAAAGCATCGAAAATTTTACTTTTATAAGCACTTGCATTTCGGCATCTTACCCAAACCTAAGGGTAAGAGGCCAACTACCCAGTGGTAAGAAGCCTTATGGAGTTTCAATGTAAGCAATAATTTTTGTGAAGCAGTATAAAACATAATGGGACGCATAAAAGTAACTTTCATATTTTAGACTTTACTAAAGTTGTTAAATTACTTAATATTAGGAAATTACAAAAATATGAATGTAACAAACGTTGGCAATGTAATAATAGAGCAAACTAATATTTATTTGTTATATAATTATTTATGTTATGGCAATATATTTGTTTGTATAATAATTATTGAATGCATTATCCCTTTAAGACCCGATGCATTTTTAAACAAAGATAGTCATGCCTGTAGAAAGTAAAACATGGACTGCAATCGCTACCTGTTGATAAAAAAAAATGATACTTTACACTATCTACAAACCAGAACTATCGTTTGGTTCGAGTTTTTATTACATACGACTCAGAAGCAAACATTTAAATGAATGTCCAACGCGCACGATCGTACGGGTTGGGTCTTAAAGGGTTATGTTCTACGTAACATTTAAAATAATAACTACGGTAAAGCCACTGTGATAAAGTGCTTTAGAGTAAAGCTTTTTTGTTAAGTTTTTCATGTGTTCATTTGTTCGTTTTAGCAATATCTCAGGTCTGCCACAAACTGCACATTTGTTAAGGAATTTTGAGCATATTTTATATAACTAACAGTTTCACTTAATTAACTTGATCCCATCACATTTTTCCCGAGGTTTTATTGCACTCTGCTAGACACTCTGAGCAATCATTCTCAATCACCTTAAAAAAAATCCTCGTCTTCAGAATCTTGGGAGGTAATTTAATCATCATCCATATCATCATCGATTGAACATTCTGTCTTTCAACCCTTTGACTTCTTATCTAATTCCTTTTTAGAAAGGCTTAAGACACCTGGAAATTCGCAGTTGCAGTTGTCACACCGATTAAGTTTGCCTTTTATAGGCCTTTAAAATTATTTTTTTTTAATATTAAAATGATAAAAAAACGGTACTTTTCGGTTATCCGGGCGCCAGTGTTCTATATACATATGTATGTATACCTAGATATACATATATATGTGTATATACACACATATATATATATGTATACATATAGCTTCTGTATATGTATAAATATACATATATATGTATATATAGATATACATACATATGTATATATAGCACTGGCGCCCGGCTAACCGAAAAGTACCAAAAAAATTTTGGTGAAAATTACGTCATATATAAAACGATACATTTAAAATGTCCAATTTTAAATAATTTTCTTATAGCGTCTTTATAAAATTGTTTACTTAGCCGTTTCATAAAAGCTAATTTTAAATTATTGGGTTGAACTTATTTAATCAATCACGAACGTAGTAGTTAGGTGTCTTGACAGTAGTTGATTCTGCCTTAAAATCTCTCAGCCAAAGGGAAATGAATGGAAACCTGATTACAGGTGATCACCACTAGTCGTTTAATTACGATTTATTCTTCCGTAATCTATTCAAAGCAGATCAAATTAGCGTGTTTTTAGAGTCTGCGATGTCTGGATGGAGGTTAGCGAAAATAGCTCATAGGGGGCAGAAACCCCCAGTTATCTAAAACTATATTTTATACTATTGATATTTACATTTATTAAAATTATTTATAATTGCATTTAACGTAAAACTTTTAACGATGATTAAATTTAATAATTATTAAGCAATTATTTATAAGGCCAATAAAGTTTATTTTTAAGGCAGAATACATATAGAAACCTTTCAAATTATTTTCACCTTAGATTTTAATATTTCTTTATGTGATTTTAAACATTTAGAAAATTTATAAATTTAATCAATTTTTTTTAATCAGCTGATTAAAATCACGATTTAATCAATGATTTAAATTATCTGATTAAAATTTTTGACAAGTTGGTTAATAGGTAAGAGTAATTTAAACAATGAAGAAACAACCAGTCATTTGACCGCAACGGAAAATAACCAACATCTTACCACAAGGGAAAACAACCGGCTTCTTACCTCATAAAATTAGCGTTGACTCACCCGCAAAGTATTGGGCAACACGCCGGTGGGCCCCCACTGATATGAAGATGCGGGAACCGGCCACCATTTATGCTTTGCAGAAAGGCCAGGTACCAGTATTCTCTAAAAACATCAGATATATATATCTCTGGTGTTTAAACTAAGACTTATACAGGGTGTCCGGTCTCAACGGTGTCCAATGGCTAATTCCTAAACCGTTAGTCATAGACATATAGTTCCAATTAGAAAAATGTTTTAAATCATGTAAAGAAATATTTTAAAAGCGATTTGGGTCAGTAAAAACATTTCTTAAAAAATTACAAAATTTAAATTTTTATACGGTCCCCCGGTCCTATAAGTTATATTTAGAAAAATTTTCCTATTACACTGACAAGTAAGACAAAAAAAGTCCCATTCATATCACACTAAAATTTAGCGAGTTATGAAACTTTAAAAATACGTGACTTATGCCACTTTTCTGCTCTGAAAACAAATGAGTTCGGCTTGACTTTGAGGGATCACATACCAAGTGCTTAAAGTATTCGAAGATCTTATTTCATGCGTATCTGCGCTTTGAAAAAAATCGTACAAGTATTACGATTAAGTTAACATTTATTAAGTTTCAGATTGGCTAAAATAACATATATTTTATTTTGTCAGGATTTGAGACTGTTTATTTTAAAATTTCTTTTAACAAAAATTATGTCATTTTTATAAGTTTTTATGTTATTTCAATGATCGCATGTATGTTTTTCCAGTTCAAAATTTGTACCCGAACTTTAACTCACTTTTAAATATCCGATCGAGATTACATTTTACATACTGGCGCAAATCTAATAACAATCTAATGTTATTATGATTTTCGGTGGTTACCATTTATACTTATTTTACAGGATAACACAAAAAATTTCGGATAGATTACCACCAAGAAGTTTAAGAAAAAGTTTTAGATTAGGTAATACAAGACTGCGATTGTTGTTTTTTTTTTAACTTTTATGTATTTTTTAGCACTGAATCCGAAAATTACATTAATGTTTAACCATCATGTCAGTATATTTCGCAAATCATAAATTGTCAAATTTAAAGAATAACAAAAATCGGATACTATAAATTAGAGGAGATGGTTGCGTTTTTTTTATTTTTGATAATTGATTTTTACGTACTTTTTAGCACTAAATCTGAAAATGACCTTCATTTTTAACCATCACGTTAGAATTTTTTTGCAAATCGTAAATGTGTAAGTTAAAATGTAGCGAAAATCTCATACATATGTAAAACTTTTTTTGTTTTGTTTTATTTTATTTTATTGAATAATTTATTCGATATTTTTGCTTATCCTGGGATTCTTACAGCTAAATAGCTGAGTGGTCCAATGAGATGAGGGAGGAGACTCAATTTTAATTTTGAATTTTGCGAAAAATCCTCATGTGATCGTTAAAAATGAAGGTCAATTTCAGATTCAGCGGTACAGCATACATAAGAATCAAATTTCAAAAGCTAAAAAAATGACATAGCCCAACTTTTACAGGCTATTGTAATCTAATAATATTTTAAAATACGTATCATTTTGTAAAGAATTGAGGCTGTTAATTTAGCATCATTTTATTTAACAAAAATTCTGTTTTTACTTTCTCCTTAAATGTTTATTACAAATTGTATATTTAGCATTAGTATGTCAGAATGATTAAAGATTTCAAATTTATATTGCAATGTTAATTTTATTCTCAACCATTTTTTAATATATCTGACGAAATTATATTTCGAGTAAATTTGTGAATGACCCCAATTTGCAGCGAAAAATATGCTCCAACTTTAAACAGCTATTACTCGGTCAATTTTAATCGTAGAATAACGGGACTTTTTGTGTATTACTTCTCAGTGTAAAAGGAAAATTTTACTAAATATAACTTATAGGACCGAGGGACCGTATAAATATTTAAATTTCGTAATTTTTTAAGAAATGTTTTTATTGACCCAAATCGCTTTTAAAATATTCCTTTACCTGATTTAAAGCATTTTTGTAATTGGAACTATATGTCTATGACTAACGGTTTAGGAATTAGCCATGGACACCGTTGAGACCGGACACCCTGTATAGGCAAATAAAGAAATCACGCAAAAGATTTTGGACACTTACAGGAAGTGTTAAGACGAAATAGCAATAAAAAATTGCCACTCAAAAAATTTAAAAAACAACGCAAATGGAAACTGAAACACTTAAAGTATCAATAGGGAATCCTCTTATTTACAAATGAGCAGCATTTCCCTACATCGCCTGCGCATATGAAAACCACGTGATATGGCATCTTGTACAACACGGCATTTCACCTCAAGTTACCATATTTATATATATATCATTTTACTGTAAGCCCACATACGTATTTTAAAAAATCAGACTTTCGGAGTTCTTATTATTTTTCAATTTTCCTATATATACTGTGTAGAAAAATAATATCATTTAATTTTTCTGAAGAGCAAAATACTATTTCGACTTATGGTATATTTTCTGGGAACTCATTTTGAGGTAAATAGCGAAATGTATTGAATTGCAGCAATATATATATATATATATATATATAAAGAATATTTTATATAATTTATATATATATATATATATAAAGAATAAGTAATTATATCAACACATTAGATAAGACAGAATACACTTCTATGTCATTTATAAAATTTATTGTTTTAATTTTGTGCTGAAAATATAAATGTTTGGATGTCATTATAAAAACTTTATTCGAAATGATTATCTTCTCAAAAGACAAATATTACTCTGGTTGGTTGTTATAAATTTTATTTAATCCCTTGTATTTTAGTAATGACATTTTACTTTAAATAAAAAAGAATAAAACAGTGAGAACATAATGTTATCGCATTTAAATATTTCTAGGAAAATGTTTTTGAAATATATGAAGCTACTCATTGTAAAAGAAACAAAAGAGAATATTAATAGAAGATGAAAACATGCAAGGTTGTAAATATCTAAAGAAAAGAAATAATTATTATTACAATAAAAGTTCAAAAGAAATACAAAAACATCGATTTATTGATAAAATAATAGCAGTGTAGCTGAGCAAGTATTTCTAAAGACCATTATATGAGACTCTACATCATTATTATTTATTTAATGAAGATTTCTTTATTCATTTATTTTTTTAAAGATGAGAGCGAACTAATTTTGATATTTTTACATGTATAGTGACTACAGAGATTGAAGTTTTTCTCATACAAATCTCTAAGGGCAAATTTAAATAAATATAAATTGTTCATTATTATATAATGTTAATCAAGAACATAGAACAATTATTTATTCGGATAAAAATTGCTTGTTTTGCTACCCTTTTAACCCCCCCCCCCCCGAAAAAAAAGGAAATGTAACGAAAGTCCAAATCCTCAGAATAGTTAAATAATAAAAGCCTAAAGAGCTGCAATTAATTAATGTTTAAACACTATGTTTTGGAACATCATAAAACAAATAAATTTTACCTACCATATCTGTTTAGGATCGTATAAAATTGACCGTGATCAGGAGTATGGCCGCATATGGTTCAAAAGCAATATATATAGCATGAAATCAAACAAGAAGGGAAAAGACGAAGTTTCCATTAGAAGGAAGCATAAAAAAATAAAACAGATTATTATTAAAATGAGAGAACAAAAGTATTATCAAACTTAATATACACAATAAATCATTTTTTTCTTATGAAATACTTTAGAAAATAAATATGATTGTTCAATTCTACATGTAATGTTTTTACAATGATTCAAATATCTGTTAAAACTAAAAGAATTTCGATAATTATGTTTATAACAAGCACTTTAGGAAAACGCTGTTAAAAGATGCGATTTTAGATAGTGTGGATATTCACGATGCAATGAACTTTCCAATTTAATGTTTGAAGTATGTTTCTAGGCAACATCTCATCAGACAGATAAAAGTTAAGTACCATTAACGGAAGGGCCTAGTGTCTATAAGAGTCAATTGGTGCCTTTGGCATTTTCTAAAAAACAAAGTAAAAAGTACCGATTTATATGAAATTTCGCTACTTAACTTTAGTCAATGATCTTTGAAGCATATACGGTATTAACTGAATTAATTTTACTGTTTTTGTTGAATCGTGTATTTTTGTTGTCCGAAAACTGTGGCTGGGTGTCGTTTAGGAAGCATATAAGTTGCAATAGACTGGAATTTATAGTACAGTTATCAATCATAATTTATCAGAGGTGTTAAAGTTTTTTTTTTTGTTTGTTTATTTCTCTAAGATTTATTTGAGTAGGAAAAAGTAAGCATATTGTATTTTTTGTTTCATTTCGTTATAAGATTTTTGGTTTTTCCAACCCTTCCCAATATATTTGAAAAGTTTTTATGATTTGCGTAGATGCAATTGTATTTTCAGGTTACATGTTATATCAATTGGCAGATGTTATATTGAATTATTGCAATCCGGGTAGATTAAAAAGTATAACTGTAGAATGATCTGTAATATTGGAGTTGCGTATTTGTCGATAATACAGTACAATAACCTAACCTGTTGAAAACAGACTGTGTGCTATTCATAGTTTCTTTTCAGGGAGACAGAAAGGAATTCTTTTATAATATGGTCAATAGCGAAAAATAGTTCATTAATAAAAAAAAAAAAAGAAATCGAAATGCATTTTTGACTAAATTATGAATTTTAATCTGTGATTTTTTAAAACAGCTATCGATTTCTAAACTGTTCAAATATAAGATTCAAAAATTGCAGCTCAATAATAAAACTTGTTACTGAGTTAGATTTTTAAAAACGTCCCACATTGCAATAAGTTTTTCAACGATTACAAACTAATTTAAGATTAAATTCCAAAGTTTAAACCTTCATAATTCCTAAAATACTCAGTCAAATAATTTTCTGTTTAGTATGCTAAAGTAAAATTTATTGAAAGAAACAAGCTTGATGAGAGAATTAGCTGTTCGTATGGACAATTATGATTTCGTACAAGTTCAGTATGAATACCAAGATCTATGCTTAGTTATTTAGATTAATGGAATCAAGTCATACTTTGCAATCTAATGCATCTTTCCATTTTTTCAGTGAAAATTTGAAGATTAAAATCTGTAGCGTTTTCTCTATCTTTTTTTTCTTTCTTACTTTTTTTTTTTGAACGAGTGTATTTTTCCAGTTACTGTGACGTTATTGTGCTTATATGAGCCATGATTTCACATTTTGACAGATTTAGGGTATATTTGACATAGTGTAAAATAAAAACGAATTTTATCAAGAAAAAAAAAATAAATATCGAGTTTTTAAATAGAAATTAACTAGTTTTGTAGAAATTGAAATAACATATGTATCTAAGCAAACAATAAATGATCTTTGTCAACTGTAGAGTAATGAAACTTCCAAAGTTTATAAATGAGACAATGTATATTATGCATGTCAGTTCATACTTAAATATTCATTTAATTGTAATCAATTCTTGAAATATTTAATGAAGATTTGAAACACATAAAATTCAATGTTGAAGTCTTAATATTGAACTACATATAATTCTAATAACTCCAATTAATTATAACTTTGAGATATATGATACTGATTATATTATAATTAACTAATGTATGCTTCAACGTTCATACATTAAACACTTTCAAATTTGGCCATGTAAAAAGCAAAAAGTAACTAATGATTTATCAATACAACACAAATTTTACCAAAAAAAATATTCATATTTTATGGACATAGAAATGAGACTTGGTGTCAAATACGAATAAATACCAAAATTGATGGAAAAGTTTTGTGTCAATTTTTTCTTACCCCAACATACACGATATATCTGGTCTTTTGTTGATCTTTTTTTTTCTTCTTCTTTGTCTTGTTTTTTACACGTTGGAAGATATACGTTAATACAAGCATATTGTAAAAAATTATACTTTATCTTAATAACAAATATGAATTACTGTATTATTGGCATAAATGTTAAATATTGGCACGTTATCCGGTATAGTTTGCTCAAAGCATGGTATCTTCAATTTCAAATTATGTAGGAAATTATAAATTACTAATATAAACCACATTTCAATAAATAAAATAATTAATATAGAAATGAATTCTCACAGAAGGGTAAAAATACGAAATATTTAAATTAAAATAAAGATTTATGCTTAATTTATCATTAATATATATTTTTTTTAATTTCTACAAAACAGAAGGCATAACCACTTTTAACTTTTGATTGTATCGATCCAAAATGACACTTGAAATTCACCTAATTACAAAGTTATTATATTCCTTCTCTGTAGAAAGAGATCATTAACATAGTATTGTTGAATTTCTGCATCAATGGAACCATTCATTATTGTTTATTATTTACCTTTTTCAAAAGTAATTCTTTAAAAATGCTACATGATTAAAAGACAGGTTTATTGTTTCGGGATTATCCATGCACATTCTCAACTAACATTTAATTCATGCTTTAAAATGATTTAGTTGTACTTTCATTATATACGTAATAAAATCCTATTATTTTATTTCATTACGCAGAGTATTGTAGTCCAAATACCTTGTATTTCAAAAAATTAATATAAAAATATTATCACTTTATACATTTTATTTCAGATGTAATGCTTTTATAATCGCTTACATCTTTTGAAAGTAAATGGTTTATCTTTATCACATCCTTAACAAACTATTTAGGAGAAAACCATTTAAGGAATGGGACTTTTAGAAAATGTGCTAATACATATCCGCCATATAATGAGGTTTTTCAGTTATGTTTCTCTCGTTTATCACTGCATTATCTTTTCACATTAATAAAGCAGAAGACGTAAAGGCTATGATCTTATTTGCTCTTATTTTCAGGAACTCGAAAATCTGTATCTAAATTTATATTTTTAATTGTTTCTGTGGTAGAACCTTTGAAATAGATATGATTAAAGTTTATTCTATAAATTATTCTTCTATGTCATTTAAATAGCCTGGTGGTGTATTTGGAGCTTTTTATGTCATATGTAACATATATTTAAGGATTGCAGCAGTAAGAGTGGAATTAAACGGATTGTACTAATAACACAACTTAGTAATGGTGGTTGGAAATAACTGCTGGTGATATTTATCAAAACTATTATTTATTGACAGAAATAAGACTGACTATATATATGCTGCAGTTTATGTATATAATGTATATTTTGCTATATGTTAACTTATTTTCTCATTTTTCAGATCTCGAAAACACTTTTATCTACCCTATATATATAAAATCCTAATGAAACAAATTTATGAAACAGAAGTATGAATCAACTGATTGAAAAACTGATTATATTTCGCGGCGATTTCTCCTAAAATATGGAATACTTTGCGATGAAATTAACACCAAATATCAATATTGATCCGCATATTTCAAAACTGGTATTAGAATTTTTAAATTCGAATTAGTTTTCGAAATATTATTTTTTTTTCTAATTTTATATACATTTTTCTAATGATGGCAACTCAAATTTTAATCAAACAGATATATTTTTTTTTTCAGAAAAGGTTGACATGGTAACCCGGTTATTGTTGTTTATTTGATAAGAAATGTTTATTTACTTTTATTTCTTTTTACAAATTATATAAATTATTTTGTTCTATGATTACTAATTTACCTTTAGAAAATAATAGACAATAATTAAGAAATACAGTACTACTTAGTTATTCCGTCGACCAATTTCGCCAAATTATATAAATCGCCAAAACACTCGCCAAATTATACAAATTGACATAATTTTTATTTTAAATAACGAAAGAACAAATAAATTAGTATAACACTAATAAATATACGAATAAAACTTCGAAATAAAAATCACTTGATGACTTAAACACGTGTAACTTGCTTAAAGTCAAGTGAATGTGACATTTACGATCAACCATTATTGGCATTTAATCTTATAGTTTGGAGATAGATTTTTGGTCGTCGGGATATCTAAGGAATACCAAAAATGCATATGTAACTGGTATTTGAAAACGACGTTTTCGCCAAATTTTCGTAAAAAAATAAAAATCACGCCAAACCTGTATATCTGTAACCGTGTATATCTGTAACCTCTATAACCGTATCTGGCCAAATATTACCACTCGAAACAAAATGCTAACTGGCGAGTTGAAAAAAAGCTATTGGCGAGATTTTTCATCCTGCTAGCGTAACAGTACCTAGAATTCTTTGCGACCATGGCAACTTTTATGTAGTTTTATTTGAAAAAAAAAATTTTGATTTTTTAATCAAAATGTCAAACTTACGGTCCCATATTGGCGCGATTTTTTCTGAAGCCAATGTCATATACGGAACGGACACATAACTGGCGCCAAAGTATCGTTATTTTGCTTCATAGGGTAAGCCGGATGTTGCTGTTTATGCTGTTGATGCGTTCCCCAAATTGGCGTCGTTAAAAAATCACGCCAATATGGGACGTATATGACATCTTTGCCAAACTTTCATATGAACGGCGAAGGGATCAGACCGTATTTGTTTATGGCAGTTGATGACTTGAACTATTATAATATAGATGAGATGATGGCGAAAGAATAATATTTGGCGACTTATCACCTGTGCCTGGCTAACAGTAAAGTACCAGAATAGCACCTAGAGTATAAAAAGCGAAGTGGTCCGCCTGGAACTGTTGATGATAGCCACATGACTTAGGCTATTGTTATAGAGATTGTTTTAAAATACCGGGAAACAAAGACTCTTATACGTAATTTATTTTATTTTAGCTTCTTTTCAAATGTTTAACTGATCCTCTTTAATCAAAAACAAAAACAACCATTGGATGTCTAACAGCCACTGATTCGCCCTTAAATTTTTGCAATCAAAGGGAATTGAATGGAATCCCGTTTACAGGGAGATTTGCACAGCTTTTTTCAGTATAATTCAATCTTCTCTAATATTATTAAAACCCATCAGATTAGCGTGTTTTTTGATTATGCAGTGTCGGAACGGGGTTTGGCGAGCGTAGCTTGCAGGGCACAGAGCCCCCTAGTATAAATATATAACTTTGGATAGTATATAAGTGACATTAATCGTTTATCGTTTAATTTAATGTAAATTTATCCCCATTGTGATTTGTGTGAACTACTAAACCAGTGCTCGTAGGGTTCATAAAACTTTCTCATTTTGCTATCTTTATTTTAAATCGATATCTTTATTGCAGACTTCTATTGCATATGTTACAGAATTCTACATCGAAGATTTTTGATTTGAAATGAAGGAAGGAAATGTAGAAAAATTTCAGAATGTTGTGAGCTGAGTGTAAACTTTTTCTTATATATCATTCACGAGTGTGTCTTGTGATAAATGAAATACATATTGAGAATAATTCCCGTGGGTGAATCGTAATTAATGTATAGGCAATGTGGTTAAATAATCATTCTAAATAACTTATTTCAAGGGTGGAAACATAATGAAAGTCTATCCAAGTAACGGAACTATGGGGCACAGAACTGGTTTCTTAGTGCATACATAATTTAAATAAGTAAATCCACACCAGGTTAAACATTCATTTTCACGCGATACAAATCGGTTTTAAAAGTTTTAAAAATAGCTTTATCGCGTGCGTGTTGCTACAAAGTAAGTTTATATTCATCATTTAGGAAAAACTGAATATGGAAACGATTATCTAGAAATATTTGTTTATAACTAGAATGGGTAATTTTTTCTACTACATTTTTATTTCAATAAAGCGGAAGGCAGAAATAGAGATATTTTTACATTTTGATAAATATGACCCAAAATAATACTGTGCGTCCAACTAATTATACTGTAACAATAATTACATATAAAAAAACCACTGGCAGAGTTTTGTTGAACACCTATAGGATAACAACAATTTAACATAGCTTAGTATTGAACTTTTGTTTAAGTTATCACTCAAAAAGGGTAAAAGACGCACTTTATATTTTGAGTTTTAGAAATGCATTCTCAACTACCATATTATTCACTGCTTAAAATGTTTTCGTTCTACTTCCGTTATATAACTAATAAATTACTATTATATTTTTATTATTTCACAGAACATTGCAATAAAATAGTAGTACTGTTTATATTTACTTAATTATATAATCATACAAAACATTAAAAGATAATTTTGATAATTTAATTTTTTTTTTACTTTAGATGTAATGCTTTTATAACAGCTTACATCTTTTGAAAGCAAATTGTTTCTCTTTATCACATTCTTATAAAGCTATTTAGAAGAAAACCATTTACCAAATGATATTTTTAGAACATGTGCTAATACATAACCGCTGTATAATGAGGTTCTGCAGTTCTGTTTGTCTCATTCATCACTGCATTACCTTTTCATTTTGATGAAGCAGAAGATATGATCTTATTATCTTACTTTCTCTTATTTCGGACGTTAGAGCATCTGTACCAATATTCATTATTTCTACTGCTCTTGTAATTCTTTAAAAAGTATTGTGCTTAAATAGTTGTCTGGTGTGTTAAGTTATTTCTATGTCATTTTAAAACATTTTTAAAAGAAAAGACTCGGAAATAACTTTAAACGAAAGCACCAGTAATGCCACTCAGTAATGAAGTTTGAACATAACTGCTGGTGGCATTGTTTGAATTATATTTAGCTGTCCGGTTCTGGGAAAATGTTTCAGACAATTATGGACAAATTACTTTAATGTATGTTTTAGCATAAAAATATCACTTACATTTTTCAACTAAGTTATATTAAAGAAATATTTTTTTCATATCATTCAAAGGAAATTCTTAGAGAAAATCACTTATTTGCATGATAATTAATGTAATTACAATTTAATATTTAAATCACTGACCTTCCAATAAAGGGAATGTTTTCCACTGAAGATTATAAAAATAAATAAAATTCCCATATTATATTTATTGCTAAATGTAAGTCATTTTTTAAATTTACAAGTATTTTTTTTTTTATTTATTACGTAAAAGAAAGACATCAAGTGCTGAAAAACGTTTATACTACTGATTATTTAAGTAACAATTTAAATAAGTTTAAGGATTTTAACTTACTATTCATAACTTTTTCATTAAAAATTAAAAAAATTAAACCAGAAGTTTTTATCGCAGAACTATGCAAATGTTTTTGTCCTGCAATGTATATGATATACATATATCTATATATACTGCAAAACACACATAAATGTAGTTAAGAAACACATAAAGCAGTTGAAATTTCCTCTTTAGCAATTTCACCAAAAATATAATATGCTCTATTTCTTTTGTGCAGTCCTGTATCATTTACAGAATTTATACATACAAAGTCTTACGTAAATATTAGTTAAATTAAAAAACACATACCACAATTGAAACGGATTTACACCACGTATTGCTCTTAGACAGTTCTGTAAACGAAATTTTTGTGTGTCTCTGTAAATAAATTATAAAGTTTATGCGCACAATATTCTATAGTACGCATGTTCTTATTCACCTCACTAATGTATATGAGTATTAAAATGAAACAGCGTAACATAATTAAAATACACTGTTTAGATAAACAGTATTAATCTAAACAGCTCATAACTTCAATCCTCAATCATTTGGTAATTTAGTGAAAAACCTTATTTCATGTTTATGAAAAAAGAGCATTTAAGTTATTTATTGCTATAAACTATTTGTGTCAAATATCCATTTCCTCTAAATAATTATTGCAATTTTAGAAGCCATATATCATGTGTGAAATAACTTTCTACTTAAGTAGAACATCATCTTTCATATTTTTTGTGAAGTAAATCATCAACATTCAATGCAATAATTGAAAACTGTTTCCTGTATGGATTGAAATTTCTACTTAAAAAACATTATCTTTCATTTCCTTATTGATTTAACTTTTGTGATCTGTTTATTAATACCAAGAACATTTTTCAAGAAACACTTCCTTATTCAGACTGATCTTCATTGGAATTGAACAGACGTAATTCAGATTCTGTTCTGTTAATATCACCGCACCAGCTCCTTCATTTAGCTGGCAAATCTTAACCACGCAACCAGGCATTTCATACCTGATTATTGTTAAATTTCAAATTGAAGCACTCAATCATATATCTATTCCGGATCGTAACCAAGTGAATATAGTAAATATATATTTATTTCCAGTTTATTGTTCTCAACTTCTACATACAGATAATACACAAACACATACAATTGTTGAAGGTCACCAGAGTCATGTATCTTGGATAATCTTCAAAGCTGGATGACTATTTATTAAATAAAGTGAAATGTACCCTAGTGTGCTGTACATCGCAACATCATCTTACCGCATTTTAATTAATGGAGATTTCAACCTTCTTATGTTGGATTACAACATTCTGGCGGAGCACCTCACATCGCATTTATCACAGATAAGTATATTTTATCTTATTATTATCGGTTTTGTTTTGTTTGTTTACGCTATTTACCTCATTATTTAAATAATGAGTACCGACTCGGAAACCGCAAAAAAGACTGCTGAAGAATTGGAAAAAGCAGTCATAAATTTGCGTGTCAGAGCTAAATCTGCTCTCACAAGAATAAAAACTTTTATTAACACTGAGCAATCTTTTAAAAAAATGATTTATATAATAAATTGTAAAAATTAGAAACAATTTGCTCAGACTTTGACAAATACGATGCTCAATTACCAGCTGAAGCTTCTCTAATGGATGATTTTGAGAAAAATATATTACGAAACCAAAGCCAAACTGCAAACAGAACTTGAAAAAGTGTCTGTAAATATGCATGCGCATTCTCCATTAATGAACGATGAAATTCCTGTTATTAATTCTAACGTGTCTAACAACTTTTAATTACCACGATTAAATATAGAGCAGTTTGATGGAAACTTTAAAAGATTGATGTACTTCAAGGACCTCTATATCTCGTTAGTTCATAATAATGACAGCATAACTAACATACAAAAATTCCATTATTTAAGGGGGCTACTAGACGATGAGCCAGCCTCTATAATAAAACACATTCCCATCTCAGAAAGCAGTTATTTAGAAGTATGGGTAAAATTGCTGTCAAGATATGATAAGAAAAAGCAATTAGTTTCTACTTTAATTAAAACATTTTTAGGCATTCCCCCATTAATCAAGCAAACGCATTTAACTTACGCTGTTTATCAGATGTGTCAAATGAATTAATCAGAGACCTTAAATCAATCGATGAAAAGGCATCTGGCCGTGATATATGGTTAATTTATATCTTATTACAAAAGGTTGATTCTAAAACAAGGGAGAAATGGGTACAATTTTCCTCAAAGGAACATATTCCCTCTTTTGATCAATTTATTCAGCTTATAAATGATAGATGTCCATCTTTAGTTTTAATAAAAACGAAAATGAAGGTTCACATAAACAAGAGAAGCAATTTAACTCTAATAAATATTATACTAATAGTATCAGCAAATGTTTACTTTGCAAAGTTAATCAGTCACTTTACAAGTGTATTAAATTTAAAGAATTAAGTGTCAAGGAAAGAAGGCAGTTTGTTAAGAAAAACAAGTTGTGTGGGAATTGCTTGTCTGAAGAGCATTGCACATGGCAATGCAATTCCTCTTACTGTTGTCACAACTGCATATTCAAACATCATACCAGTTTACGCGAAAATAAACTGCAAAATTACGCGATATAGGCTTCTCGTTCAAATGAAAAAAAAGAGCCATATAAAGAAACCTGATTCAGAGGCCATTTTGATTCCCGTTGAGAATAAAAAGGAAATTTCACCTTCAATAAATGCAGTTCAAACATCTTTCGCCCTTTTGCCCACTGCTAATGTGTATATTAATGATTGCATGAGACAAAAGCATACTTTAAGAATCATTAGTGACAGTGACTCAGAGCCTACGTTTGTTTCTGAATTCTACATGGAAGTGTTAGGAATTAAAAGGAAAAGTGCTAGGTTCCCCGTTATATGTCTGTCTAATTCAAAGATCGCAGTAACTAAGGGTTACGTAATATTTGATCTTATATCAATTCATAATGATGGCACCAAGTTTTCTGTGAAGGCATTTATTTTAGATGAATTAACTGCTCCGTTACCTACAGAGAAAATAAATTAGGAGCATTTTTCACACTTGAAAAATATAAACTTAGCGGATCCACATTCAGAGACTCCAAATAAAATAGACATTATTTTGGGATAATTTTTTTTTCTATTTTGCACCCTGGTCAAGTAACAGATACTCAGAGCAATTTAATTGCTCAAAACTCAATTTTTGGTTTTCTCGTATCGGGAAAAATGCCACATTTTGGTACATCTCCAAATTCGATAAATAGTTTTCATATTTATGAAGTATTGATAAAGAATTAAGCGTTTTTGGGAAGTCGAAGAAGTATTTAATACGAATGCTCAAATTTTGTTACCTAATGTGCAGTTTGTTGAATCCCATTTTAAGGAAAATTATTCATTTAATTCCTCCGAGGGTCGTTTTGTGGTTAAGATATCTTTTACTAAATCTAAATCAGAATTAGGTAATTCTAAACCTGCCGCAATTTCTCGATTGTTTTCTATGGAAAAGAAATTTGAAGAAAAACCAGAATTTGAAAAACATTACAAGGATTTTACGGATGAATATAAAAAAATATGTCATATGGATTGTTGGACAAAATGAAAATAATAATTATGAAAAAGAACACTACTTTCTTCCACATCATGTGGTTATTAAACCTTCTATTACCACTAATAAATTGAAGGTAGTGTTTCATCCTTCATGCAAAACTTCAAATGGTGTTTCACTGTATTCCATTTTCGGTGTAGGCCCTAAGTTACAACGGGGCATTTTCGAAATGTTATTTAATTTTCGATTTCCGAAAATAGTTTTTTCTGCGGACATAGAAAAAATGTACCGCCAGATTTTGGTTGTCGGAGAAGATCAAAATTATCAGCAAATCGTTGTGAGGTCTAATCCTAATGAGGAAATGAAAAATTAAAAAATTAAAAATTGTAACCTATGGTTAAGCGCCAGCATTTTTCTGGCCAATAGATGTATCGAACAAACCGCTCATGATTATACAAAAAATGGTAACATTTCGCGAATGTTAGAAGAAGATGTGTACATGGATGATTTAGTACAAATACTGTTAGGGAAGCAATAGAAACTTGCAAAGTAATTACAGGTGCTTTAGACGCGTATGGTTTCCACTTAAGGAAGTGAAATTGAAATTCAAAGGAATTTCTTAAGGAATTTAAAGAGGGTTCTACTACCGATTCAAATTTTGAAATAATTCCTAGTGATAACGTAAACTCTAAAGTTCTAGGCTTAAGCTGGGACTCTTCTTCAGATACTTTTATTTTCATGAATTCACTAGCACTCATTCCACCTTTTACAAAGAGGCATATTTTAGCTGAGTCTGCACGAATCTTCGACCCACTAGGTCTAATTTTGCCCTTTACTGTAGCTTTAGAAGAATTTTATCATAAACTTTGGCTTACAAAGGTGGGACTGGGACTCTATTATACCGCAACATCTAGTAGACGAATTACTACAATTCAAAATTTCATTTAACGATATAAGTCAATTGTCTGTTCCTAGATGTGTCACGCTTTCGTCCGGTATTTGAATTACACGGATTTTCTGACGCCACAGCACTAGATTATGCTGCCGCAATTTATTGCCGACAAACTCATAATGTCAAAACCAATCCTTTTTAGCTCACAGGCTATCAAAGCCTGAGAGCTAATGTGCCCGCCCGTTCTGTATGTATGTATGTATGTACGTACGTACGTATGTATGTATGTATGTATGTACGTAACGCGATAACTCTTGATAGAAACATCCGATTTGCTTCAAAATTTTTTCCTAGGTTCATTGTGATAAGGCGCTTCCCTGATTAGTTTTGGGAGTTCATTGGTTAAGGATAAAAGGGGAAAAACGGGGTTAGTCCACCCCCCCCCCCCCTTAATTCAGAAAAATGGGTTTTTCGTGCAGAATCATTCGATTTGCTCCGAATTTGGTAGACCGGTTTATTAAGTTAAGGAACATCCCTGATTAGTTTTGGGGGTTCATTGGTTAAGGATAAAGGGGGAAAAGGGGGGTTAGTCCACCCCTTAATTCAGATAAATAGGTTTTTCATGCAGAATCATTCGATTTGCTCCGAATTTGGTATACCGGTTTATTATGTTAAGGAACTTCCCTGATTAGTTTTGGGAGTTCATTGGTTAAGGATTAAGGGGGAAAAACGGGGTTAGTCCACCCCCCCCCCTTAATTCAGATAAATGTGTTTTTAATGCAGAATCATTCGATTTGCTCCGAATTTGGTATACCGGTTTATTATGTTAAGGAACTTCCCTGATTAGTTTTGGGGGTTCATTGGTTAAGGATAAAGGGGGAAAAACGGGGTTAGTCCATCCGCCTTAATTCAGATAAATGTGTTTCTCATGCAGAATGATTCGATTTGCTCCGAATTTGGTATACCGGTTTATTCAGGCTATCAAAGCCTGAGAGCTAATGTGCCCGCCCGTTCTGTATGTATGTATGTACGTACGTATGTATGTATGTATGTACGTAAAGCGATAACTCTTGATAGAAACATCCGATTTGCTTCAAAATTTTTTCCTAGGTTCATTGTGATAAGGCGCTTCCCTGATTAGTTTTGGGAGTTCATTGGTTAAGGATAAAGAGGGAAAACGGGGTTAGTCCACCCCCCTTAATTCAGAAAAATGTGTTTTTCATGCAGAATCATTCGATTTGCTCCGAATTTGGTATACCGGTTTATTATGTTCAGGAACATCCCTGATTAGTTTTGGGGGTTCAGTGGTTAAGGATAAAGGGGGAAAAGGGGGGTTAGTCCACCCCCTTAGTTCAGATAAATGGGTTTTTCATGCAGAATCATTCAATTTGCTCCGAATTTGGTATACCGGTTTATTATGTTAAGGAACTTCCCTGATTAGTTTTAGGGGTTCATTGGTTAAAGATAAAGGGGAAAAAGGGGGGTAAGTCCACCCCCTTAATTCAGATAAACGGGTTTTTCATGCAGAATCATTCGATTTGCTCCGAATTTGGTATACCGGTTTATTATGTTAAGGAACTTTTCTGATTAGTTTTGGGTGTTCATTGGTTAAGGATAAAGGGGTGAAAACATGGTTAGTCCACCCCCCTTAATTCAGATAAATGTGTTTTTTATGCAGATTGATTCGATTTGCTCCGAATTTGGTATACCGGTTTATTATGTTAAGGAACTTCCCTGATTAGTTTTGGGGGTTCATTGGTTAAGGGTAAAGGGGGAAAAGGGAGGTTAGCCCGCACCTCTTAATTTAGATAAATGGGTTTTTCATGCAGAATGATTCGATTTGCTCGGAAGTTGGTATACCGGTTTATTATGTTAAGGAGCTTCCCTGATTCGTTTTGGCGAATCATTGGTTAAGGATAAAGGGGGGCTAGTCCACCCCCTTAATTTAGATAAATGTTTTTTTTTGCAAGATTATTCGATTTGCTCCAAATTTGGTATACCGGTTTATTATGATAAGGAGCTTCCCTGATTAGATTTGGAGGTTCACTGGCTAAGTATAAAGGGGGAAACGGGGGCTAATTCCCCTTCACTTATTTTTTTGAGTGGCATTATTCTTTAAAATAAGAGTATAATATACAATTAGTGTGAATAGTCTGTGAGCTCAATGCCATCAGTTTAGCTGGGCACTTTTCTTTTTTATTTCTTAGGTTCTAGGACTAAGGTTGCTCCAATAAAACAAATTTCGGTTCCTAAATTTGAACTTTGCGGTGCACACCTACTGTCTAAGTTGTTTCATTCTGTTATGGAGTCACTAAAGAATTACAAGTTCGATATTTTAGCTTGGATGAACTCGAAAGTCGTCCTGTCTTCGCTATCTGCACATCCGCGTAAATGGAAAGCCTTTGTCGCTAATAGAATATTTCAAATCACCGAAATTATACGTATAAAGCACTAAAGACATGCCCCATCTTAAAAGAACCCCGCAAATATTACTTCACGCTGTATTGATCCTAAATGTCTTCCAGGATGCGACTTGTTGTCTGGTTCTAGACCATTCGAAATCTCCAAAAGATGACTCAAAGGGTGAAAAATTTGATGAGCAAATCAAAGCTGAACAAAGGTCTGATCCAATTTTTTCATTATACACCCGCACATCAAATGATCTATTTGATAATCTGCTTCAAAAGCACTCTTCGATTGTAAAAATTATCCGAATTTTGGTATATTGCAAAAGATTCAACAAAAGGTGCAAAAAGGCTAACAAATCAGAAATTCCTTCGACGCCTTTTACCTAAAAAGAAACAAAAGCTGCCGAAGAAGCTATCGTTTTTAGGATTCAAAATTCTTACTTTCATGAAGAATTTAAATGTATCAAGCAACAGAAGGATTTTCTAAGAAAAGTTCGTTACACTCCCTCGATCCGTTTATTGACGATAGGGGTCTCTTACGGGTAGGAGGACGCCTACAAAATTCACAGTTAGCATTTAATCAGAAGCAACCTATAATAATGTCCTCCCAGCATAAAATGAGTGAATTATTAATACAACAACATATTGCAACTTTGCATGTTGGGTCTTCTCTACTATCCCACATCATCAGACAGTCCTATTGGATCATTGGTGGGAAAAAGCTCATCAACAAATGCATCAATAGATGCTTAAAATGCTACAAATATAAAAGGTCCACCGCAACTCCTCAACTAATGGGAATTCGCCAAAGCATCGAGTGACCCTGGAACGTCCATTTTTCTCCAGAGGTGTTGATTACACAGGATTTATATCTATTAAATTCAGTAAGAGCCGGGGTACAAAATCCACTAAGGGATGTATTGCTCTATTCATTTGCCTTGCCACCAAAGCTGTGCATATTGAAGCTGTGAGTGATTTGACAGCTCAGACATTTATAGCCGCCCTTCGATGTTTTTATGCAAGGTGACAATAGCATAGTGACAATGGCATCAACTTTATCTGTGCGTCCAGAAAACTGGACAAAATATACTAGATATGGCGTTCATTTCCTGAAAATGATATCATGTCGCATTGTCTAAGGGAAACGTCTCTGGAATAGTATTTCATCCCTGCGATTCATTTTGGCGGGATTTGGGAGTCTGCCATAAAATCCACGAAACACCACATGAAAAGAGTCATGGGAGAAACTATATTAACTTTTGAGCAACTGACCACTCTACTTGCCCAAATCGAATCCATACTGAATTTACGTCCACTTATGATTTTAAATGATTATGATATTGATTCCATAAATGTCCTCACTCCCTCAAATGTTCTTACTAGAGATGTGTTACGTACAATGATAGAGGAGCCACCATCTAGCAACAATAGCAATAAAAATAGATGGGAGATACTCCAGAATATGAAACACGGTTTTTAGAAACCGTTGGAAGGAAGAGTATCTTGTTTCTCTGCAACAGCTGACAAAGTGGAGAGATGCAGCAACCAGAATAAAGGCTGGTCAGGTAGTATTAATCATGGAGGACCATCAATACCATCACTGCAAAAAATTTTAGCTGTGCAACATAATGTAACGGAATTCATTACAGTGCCAAAGTAAACGAAATATAAGTGCTACATACTTCATTCTCAATACCGGAGATTTCATCGTAATACACGATAACAAATGTTAATTACGTCGTAATCCGAAAAAAAATAAAGCGAGTTGTTGTATGGAAAGTCAAACGGACAGACAAACTGAATTCTTAATCACATTTCAACTATGTTGGGAAGTTAAAAAATGTTTAACATTTCTTCAAAATACTAAAATTTACCTTCAGAATACATAATTATAGCGCATTTTCGCTTAGTTTCGACAAGATACTGGAATAAAAAAGGAAAGAAATATCAAACATTTGAATAGAAAAAGGAGTTTTCAAACTGTTTCGGAGCTATTTTCTATTTAAAATAGTCTATAAGTTTCTGAATAAATGTCCATTTATATGTAAATTTTTCAGTATACAAAACAAGCTAATTTTAATTTTTGTTATCATCCAATCCAAACTTTAGGAAATAATTATCCGTTTATATATTAATTAATGTATTTAAAAAACAACAATTAATTCGAAAATCTTTAAGTGCTTGCAGATGTTTGGGTTTCAAGGGAAAGAAATAAATGTACATTTTCTTATTTATTGTAATAAAAAAACCATATTTAAAAATATATTATTTTGTTTCAATCTCCTTTAAAATACAAAATTATCAAATACTGCAAAACTTCCAAAACAGCTCTTAATTATGCGTTATTTAAAGAAGTTAAAGTTTTAAACACTTTTTTATGTTTTTATTAATTCAAAGGCAAATAAATAATGTTGAATTTTTCATTTCAAGATCTGATCTGAAAAGCTTTCTAAACACTCGTAATTATTTTAGCCTGTGTTAAATTAACGCACAATTTATTATATATTAATTTAACTGGTGATTTCTTTTTTTAACTTTAATAGATATATCTTCTTATGAAAGTGACTTTCGCGTATTATAGTTTCTGTTTTTACAACTTTCCAACATAGCTGAAAACTTTTTTTATGAAATTTCTTTGACTGTCTGGCCGTTTGGCAGTGCGCTAACTCTCGTAAATATACTTGGATAGCAATGTAATTTTTCGATAATATTTAGGTTTACGATAGAATATTCGGTATTCAAAAGGAAATAATTGTGCATGTGAAATATATGTAGTATTTGTAGTTAGTTTACAGTGACACACAAAACATTTCCGTTATGGAAATATCCTCGTACAGTCTATGGGGGAAAATCTTAATTTTTTCTTTTAATTTTATTCTTTTAATTTAAGCTTTTTTAACAACTTTGAAACAGTTACCACAAAAGGCGGTGGTATTGAAAAATGACAGTTCTGCTACTGTTCGCTCCAGTAATTGGCATCCAACAACCTCACTATTTATCGTATATCACTACCTCACAAACGACTTCATGTGTATGTTTAATAAATAAAAAATACAGTATCCTATTACTTTGTAGAATATATTGGGAAATCGCGTGCGGTGTAGTTTTATGATAGTATACCATTTCAAGGGCAAAAAAGATATCCATTTTTTAGGTGCATTCTGTACACTAACATGCCAAAACATCCATTCTGTACACTATGGGGTGCAAAGCATTTTCAATGATTTACATGTCACAAAACGTGTCACGAAATATGTCTATGAGACACTCTATGAACGATAAATGCTGAAATTGCATTTTCAGATTAGGCATGCCTGTATAGAAAAATTATTTGTGTACTACGTAATGTGTATAAATTCAATAGATCACATGCAAATGAATTAGTAAACGTTACGGTGTATGAACGTGAATTTTTCAAAGATGTTTTAAGACTGAGTTATGCATTTTCCAGCTAAACTATAATTAATATGCTAAGCGTGTCTGTAGAACATAAATAAATTCAAATAAAAGACTACGCAAATACCTGGGTAGATTGTCGTCTATGGATTGTTCTTTCTGAAAGTACGTTTTTAGTAGTTAAACAATTTCTAAATTATCTACTTTTAGATATATATTTTCGCCTTTCTGAATTTTAAATAAAAAGGAGTGGCTATTCACTCAAGAAGATTGAATACTCACGCTATCGCGGTGTCAAAATATGCCCAATGTCTTTAGAACGACTACTTACACTGAGTAAAAGTGGAAATTTTCACTCTCTGAAAGAGTGAATACCCATTTCTGGGAAGTGAATAGTCACTATAAACAGGGGTGAAAATCACTCTTTCGGAGGAGTGAGTATTCATTCTTTCTAAAGGAGCGTTTTTTTCACCCCTGGTAGGAGTGAATGTTCAATTTTTATGCAGTTCTTTTTTATGCTGTTTTATGGGCATTTTAAAAGAATCACATCTTTTAGAGCATTCAATGAAAATAAATAGAAGCGTGGTAAAGATTGGAATAAAATACGTTATTCACAATATTTATTTAATTCATAGTTTGTATCATTAATTGAACTTTAAAGGAAAAACTCAATGAAAGTTACATGTGAATTAAATTAAATTACTGACAGAAAAATACTACACTACTCTATTACAATCGTATCCCTTATGTTTGCTTTCATTGCACGCCCTATAAATATATGATAGTTTTAAAATGCCTAATTTTAAAATAAAGTTTTGTTTTAAATATAAAATCTTATCTTGTTACCGTACTTTTTAGCAAAATATCGCTAATTTGGAGTCCTATTTTTCTAAAATATTTTTAATTTTTCCACTTAAAAAACAATGCTTAATTACTGTCATCTTTTTTTAATAAGTTCTAAACTTGATCTAAATATTTAGAATGTGTAAGTTTTTTTCTTTTAATGTGTTGTGACTTGTCATTACTTTATTAAATATGAACACGGAGTCTAGAATTGTATATTATCTGGAATATGTATATATTTTTCTTTTAAACATATTCCTTAACTTAATTATGATTTCGAATTTTCTTCTGTTGTTTTAATACAACTCTTATTTATGAACGACATGATAAGTCAGGATATATTTTTTTAATTCCCGTATATACTGTATTTTGTGAATATGAGCTAAATAGATATGGTATGTTTTATAGGAAATGGCTGATCTGGGAAATAGCAAAAATAAGGAAATATAAAAAGAAAAGAAATGACTACATATAAGTTGTTATTTATCACTATAAAATATATTCAATCTTATATTATATAACTGATACTACGAAGTTTTTAAAAAATATACTAAAGCAGTTTTATCTATAAGAACCAGTCATGAAAAACACTTTATCTTTATCCTGAAATGTTATGTTGTATTTCTTAGTGCCAATAATTACCTATCAAAGGGATTTACGTGCATCAAAAACGTAGAAAATGCATTTATAATGGAAGGAAATTTAATAACTTATTCAGAATGTCTTTGATTAAATGTTTGATTAAAATCACAAACAGCAAAAAAAGGCTTACATACAATTAAAAATTAAATAAGTATACTAATTTGAAAAACACGAAAAATAATAATTGGAATTTTATAATTTTACTATTAAACATCAACAACACAATAGATGAATTAAATGCATTATTAATGCAATTAAATGCAATTTCTCAAAAATATTTCCATATGACATAAGAAATTCCTATTATTTTATAAATTTGGCAAATGTTAAATCTTAAAACATTGGTATGGCGATTTAGGATTTAAATAATAATTAAAAATATTATTAGTAATAAAAAAAAAATCTTCAGAAAATTTCACTACTGTAATATGTAAAAAGATATTTTCCCAGTATAATGCTAATTTCCAATATGAAACGTTTCGTAATATCATATGTAACTCCAAAATAACTATGACGATAAATACTGTAAGTGTTAGTAATCAAAAAACTGTAAGAAATTGAAAAAAATTCAAATCACTGTTTCAACACCTTTTCAATCTTAAGTAACTGCAAATTAATGTTTACATTTTACTATGAATGTAGACATCAATCAGTCTCTGCGTCAGCTTTTTTTTTGAGCGATGGCAGATTAAGATATTTTACATCACAGTATCGAATAGGAAAATATCACTTTTGAAAACAATCCCAGTTCAGCATTTTTCTATATAACATAAAACTATTTAAAGGGACACGGTACCTTTTAAACTACTTTTTCGATTTTGAATAGTACTATAATAAATTTAAATATAATGTCACTACAGATATTAGGTACTATAAAGCAAATATAATTTCATATAATTTCCAAAAATAAAATCTTGTAGAACGGCCTATTTAACTAAAATTTAAATTAAAAAAAAAAATAAAAAAAAAATTTAAATCCCTACTACTTTTTTAAATATGAATATTTTTGCTTCAATTTTTTTTTTCATAATCCTAAAAACATACTACATAAAATTGTGCATGGGTTTAATATTCAAGGTTATAGTTATTTTTTTTAAGAATTTCAATTATTTTTTCTTGATTTTTTACTATACAAAACCGAAAAAGATTGATATTAAATGTAATATTCCATACATCTAAAAATCCATGCACAGTTTTATGTAGTATGATATAAGGAATAAGTAAAAAAAATTTGAAGCAAAAATATTCATATTTAAAAAAGTAGCAGGGATTTTAATTTTTTTTTAAATTTAAATTTTAGTTAAATAGGCTGTTCTACAAGATTTTTTTGAAATTATATGAAATTATATTTGCTTTATAGTACCTAATACTTGTAGTGACATTATATTTAAGTAGATCACAGTATTATTCAAAATCGAAAAAGTAGTTTAAAAGGTACTGTGTCCCCTTAACTTATGATAATAATATATTAAAAAAAAACAGGAATAAAAGATTAAAATTAAATCAAACTTACTTTATCAATAGTCTTTAATAATATGCGTGTAGTATATTAATCCTAAAATGGAAGACGTCTTTCTCGTATCAAAATGCGTTGTAGACGCTGTTTGGATTGGCTGATTTGTACAAATATACCAATACTACGATTCTCACTCGTTCTTACAATGACTATTCACTCTAGGCAGGAGTGAATAGTCACTCTAAGAACGAGTGACTATTTATTTTTGAAAAGGAGTGCGTTTTAGTACCAAATGAGCGTAATTTCCAAGGTTACATTAAGAAATGGAGTTTTTGAAAATTAAGAAGTGAAATATTTTGGTATTTTTTATTATTTTACTCCATTTATATTGGTTCAAAGTTAATCGGAAATTTTTTATAAGTGTCAGTTTAGAATGCCAGTCTTTCACTCTCTTTAGCGGAGTGAGATATTTCACACTCGACAACGGAGTGACTTATTTCACTCTCGAAAATGGGGTGAAATATTTCACTCCTTTCTAGGGAGTGGAAAATTCCACTCTTTAAGGAGTGTAATTTTATAAAATTCACTCCAAAAACAATGAAAATGCCTGTCACTCTTTCAAAGAGTGAACACTTCACTCTTCCCAGTTTTAGAGTGTAAATCTGTGAAGGTCCGTTAAAGTATCTGGAATTTTTGGAAATATTTTCATAATCTATGCTTGATACAAATTTTTTACTTCCTTTTTCTTACATAAATCTCTGCACGCGTAAGAAAATCTTCTCCTAGAAAACGTTTGAAAGAGTATCATTCACTTAAAAAATATGTCGGAATGCATTAAAACTACACTTAAAACCATGTGAAAAAAATATTTGAAGAATTTTTTTTTTAATTTAATGATGAGAACGTACAAATTTTTCTTTGCTAATGAGAGAATCCACACATTTTTCAGCTGATAAAAAGGTATATTTTTAATGAGTGAAAGTTATACAAGAGAGAGAGATTTGATTTTCTTTCTAATCATTTCACTGTAAGAGAAATGGATTTAGTGAGAATTTTTGAAGGAAGCAAAACATAAAACTCTTACACAAATAACCCTTAAAGACCTGGGCGCGGCCAAACTCTGTGCATGGTATACGTTTTGTGTATGTAGGGGAGAGGATGGAATGACTTTTTATACAGATACCAATAATTACACATTTTCTATACCTTAGAATACAGATAACATTACACTAGTACAATTATATGTTTAGTTAGATCTTTTTATCTTATACTACTGTAAATGCACAAATTGTTGTTTCAATCAATACAATATTATAATATTTTCAAAATCAACTTTGTGTAATAATATAAGTTTTATGAAATACTTTAATCAGCTTTTTGCAACTTGTATACCAAATTCGAGGTATTCTAAAGCAGGGATACTAGGGCCTAGACCTTGTTGGTTCATGCTTTAATCAGGCCTTTTGCACAGAATTCTTATTGTGTAATTTAAAACATCCTTACATTTTAAAAAGAACGCTGATAGCCTGATCACAATTGCTAATTAGGTTGGTAAATCTTTCACTTGTATTTAAAAAACTTACAGAAATCAATGATTGTTCTACAACTTACTGAAAAAAGGTACTTTAAATAACAAAAAAGCTAATCAAATCCTTTTAAAACACTCCTATAAATCAGCTCTATGAGATAAATTAATCAGCTTTATTAGTGAAAGCTGTACAAGAGGCAGATATTTTAAATTAACCTAATCATTTTATTTTAATAGAAATTGTTTTAGTGGCGATTTTTGATGGAATTATGATCTGAATTCCACTACTATGCAAAAAAAATAAAGCACCTACAAAAATAATGCCTTTAACTAAGAACCTGATCAAACCCAGAGCATGATATTCGTTCGGTGTGTGTATGGGACGGGGAATTTTATACTGCTCCAAAACTTACATATTTTGTATGCCGTAGGATGCTGATATGACTGTATAAATACATACTTAGTTATATATGTTTTAGTTTTTACATCTCCAATGGACGCTTGAGTATTTGCTCGTGCCATCTTACTTGTGCCACGCATTCCATTCTTTTCCCTTCCTGCCGCCCCTTGTCGCTAGAGGGGTTCCTACCCCGGCGGCCAGGATCAGTGATGTTTATTATTATTATTATTATTATTTATTTTATTTTATTTTTACTTTAAATGTTCTCATACTCCCGCCCTCTGTCGCGAGTAGGCGTTTTCCTGGCGGGAAGGCATTCGTCTAATTTTTGTAATCCCACTTTGTTCTTTTTAAAATAAATTCTGGGTTCTGTGGTCGGTGGTGCATAGACGCCCTTAGCGGGTGAGCGTCGCCCCTTGAGCATTTTGTGTTTGTCCGTCTGCATACGGCCGGACAGGGCTGTACTCACTAACGAGCCCCAACGTGTCGGGGAACATACCGGGAGAGACGTTAAGCTCTAAGGGGCAGGCCTAGCCGGCCCTGAGCAGTCTCTCTTAGGCTGCCTAACCTATCTTTTCTGAACATTTTGGTATAAATGTTTCCTTGAAATTCCTATTAGAACAGAAGTTATGGCTTTTAGAATTATACATGCTCAATAGCTGAAGCGGCGTTTCAGAAAATTTAAAGTCAATTTTCTCCAAATGACGTTTTTAGGCATAACGCGCACGATATCTCAAAAACTTCTGAATTTTTTTCTCATGAAATTTTCAAAACATATGTTTCAGGTTAGTTTGTATAAACTGAACCTAAAATTTCCTCCTTATTGTTCAGAAATATATTCTTTATAGGTGATTATACTGTTGAAAATTTCTAAATTTTGCATTAACTAAATACAACTTTGTATTAAAAATAGAAAAATGCTTTAAATACAAATGTATTTAGGTTCAGAGTAATTATTACAATGTGAAGCATAAGTAGGACCCAAAATTTCCCTTCTACTTTCAAATTAATGTTTTAATCGTGTGCATAATCTGTTATGCCGATTTTCCGCTCGTCAAATGTCTGACAGTTTGGAGCCCCTGTAAATTCTAATTCTACATCTTGTAATTTTTCAAATACATGAAATGAAAGAACACACTTATATCTTTCATCTCAATATAAAATTTTGTCTTAAAAGTAATTACATTTTAGGATATTATATGTTGAAAATGGTCTTTTTTTCGATATTTCTAATTTTAAGAGTCCTGAGACCCCATAATCAGGCATTGTGGGCAGAATTCTTTATTGGGCAGAATACTTCAAACGAATGATTTGCTTTTAAAATAACTTATTTAGGTATCCCATTTCATTGTATAAAAAAAATTAAAAAATTTAATAATGTTCCTACTAGTGTTGGAAACTGTTGAATAATCTATGTCTGATGCATGATCTTTCATTCTTGTTTCATATTCAATTCTGTTAGTATGGTTTATTTTTTATTCATACACCATATAGCGCGAAAAAATTGAAGCTTCACATATACAATGGATATAAATAATGATGAGAAGAAAATACACTGCAAAATTTGCGACTGTAAGAAAATTTATACACCATCGTATTTTATCTAACGTTTTTTCTTGGGAACAGAAGTATTACTTTTACAATTTATCTTCGTTGCGTTCATACACACAGTTTGCTCTTCTTCCTGAAATAAATGATTGTTGAATACCAGTAGCATAAATAATTGTTTTTACCAGGACATACCCTTTCCACTTTGACCTCCTAACATTTTTACGCTCAACAGATGTCATCATAAAACAGAAAAGTTAAGTCACAAAACATAAAAACTCTCTCAACTCATAATTCTTCTTCTGGGGGCTTTCGAGAACACTGTTTTAAGTTTTTTGTTGTTTTTAAAGGACTTCTTTCTAGAGTCCTCTTCTATTATATTGTATATTTTATTGATACACCATATGCTGTGAATGAAATTATGACTTCTCACGAGAATTGTAAAGAAAATATGAAAGCAGTTTTTATTTTTTCTCCCCTAATTTGTAAATCAGTGGATTAGTGATATATATTTTGAGTTTTTTTTTTAAGCTTCTTCTTTTAATATATTGCATATTTTCTTCATTCATCACATGTTGTGAATGAAAAAAATAACTTTTCACAGAGATTGTAAAAAAAACTTATAAAAAGGAAAACGCATTTTTATTTCTGAAACTAGCAACTGAATTTTAGAATCAAACATATGTCTACCCATCTTTTAAATGCAGATAAATTTTTAATGGCTCTTTACTAAAATATATTTTCAATATTGTTAATATTCCCTTTTAAAAATACGATGTAGAAGAAGCTATTTTCCAATTCTCCAGGAACATAAAATTTGCATTTAGCAGAATATTCGTATCGAATCACTATCTGCGCTCTGTCCCTGTTTAGACCAAGCAATAGGGAATTTTACCTAGCAAAATTAATGGTAGTTCTGGAAATCGGCTTACTTTATGTTTTTAGGGTCGCTGAATCCGAATTTGTAACTTCCCATCAAAATTTCCCCCAGCCACCCCCCCCCCCCCGAATTTTGGTAAAAATCCACCCACAAAAGGTTTTTAATAAAAAATTCAATTTTTTTATTGTTTTAGGGAAAAAATATCTAGAAATTCGGAAAATAGACGAAATTTGCAACAAATTAGATACATGACATTATGACTTAGGATGAAGGGGAAGGGGAGATCTGCCTCGGAACATGCGCCGCGGTGCTACGTGGGCTAAGTTGCGCAATTCCACTTAACCACTCACACGTTGTCCGACTACTCGTACGGCTCTTTGTTTGTTTGTTTTTTTACTTTAATTCCCAGGTTCGAGAGTCGGATTTATAAAATAAATAGGTTCTGTAAACATTGAGGATGAAAAACTAATTTATTAATTAATCAAGAGGATAAAGATATCAACAACATGCCTCAAATATTTGTGTCTCTTTATATATATATATGTATGTATAACAATAAGAAAAATATGCATGAATACGTTTATATAGATTATGATTTTACACATTCAGAGAGACTTTAGGATGCCAAGGATGCCTAACTTTCATTCGTTTACTGAATCATTGGTTACCAGAATTATTGATAAAGTGTTCCCACTCACTTCTTAATTTCCTTAGTCAGAAGCATCGTCATCCATAATCCTCGAGTTTAATCCATGGCACTATATAGGACAACTGATAATCCTTGTGTTTAATCCATGGCACTGTACAGTAAAACTGTATGTCACTAAAATATATCAGTTACTCACATGCGGTCGCACGGAAGCAAAACCCGCATTATTTTTAACAGTCCGGAGAATACAAATTCTCCCTTCTTTAAAAAAAAAAACAATCATCTTAAAGAAAAAGGGGATCTTTTCTCTCTGACCTAAAACTCCATCTCAGGAAAAGGGAAGTTTTCTTCCAAAATCTAAACTCCCTCTCAGGAAAAGGGATGTTTAAATTCTCAAAATAAAACTGCTTCTCCCTTCTCACTTCCTATCTTCCTTATTTTTTCTTTTTACTATGAAGGGGGGATGCTGGACAGATAATTACACCTGTTTATTTTCTATTAAATTTATATCCAAAATTGTTAATTGGTCCAAATCATCCAAGCAACCTCATAGCAAATTGGTATATAATTTTATATACCTTAGATAAATTCAAATAATATAAGTGATCGTATTTACCTAAATTCTAGTAGAAGAGCAACGCGAAGCATTAATAAAATTTAAATTATAATTCGCGTCAAAATGTAATTATTAAATTTAATAATTACGAATAAAATTAAGAGTTTGCGTTGTGAATTATTTAGACGAACTCTTCCACTTATGAATTAACCTAAAATTAAAACAATAAAAATAAATTGACACACTTTAAATATTATTAATTACATAATTACAGAAACTTTTTAAAACTTGATTAAATATTTTAGTTACATTGAACACAACTATATACAGAAATACATAAGATTAATTCAAAAAAAAACAAGAAAGCAATACTTTTGTTTGCTTCTCATTATTTTAAGTATATTTAATCTTTAAAAAATAAGACAATATTTTCATATACTTTAATTATTATAATTGTTTCTTTTTGCTAAAAGAATAATTCTCTTTCATTTTTAAATTACCTTAATCTTATTTAATCATTGGTTTTGTCGGATCTCAGATTACTCTCTACCGTAAAATATCAGAAAAGTATTTTTTTATGATTTTTCATATGATCTTAAGTGGTAAAAGAAAATGTTTAAAATAGTACCTTTTTTTAATATATGGGATGGTGGCCTTTATTCATCAAATTCAGAGTTGTCGCGTTGCTTGGGATCATATTCCTATGTCATCCGGAATTCGCTTTATGTCAGAGCGGCAACATCGGGATGGCAGGATGCATAGCTACGGATCTCTGTAGAGTAATCTTCTTTATTTTAACATCAGGAGGACATCCTCAATTTGGCTTGCTTAGGCTCACTCCGATAGGTACCTCAGGAAGACATCCTCAATTAGGCTTGATTAGGCTCGATTAGGCTCGCTCCGATCTGTCCATCTCGCCTGGGCAATACTAGGGCTTTTAGGATTCATCGCACGGGCTTTTAGGAGAGCTCCTGCGTCCTCTACATCTTTTTCCAGACTATATTTTTTAAACCTTATTCTTCTTGCACACCACTCCTGCAGTGGGTGGAACTATTTTGTCTAGTCCACTGTTATTGGATGTGAGAAGATTTTTTATTATACTTCGATAGGCCTATTAGCTAACAGTCTGCAAATGGCCCCTTACATATACTTAAATATTATTATCTGCCTTAAAGTTTGGGTGGTCTGAACAGCCATAAATTTATCCCAACACTTTTATTGAGGCCATAAATTGATTACAACGTTTTTATGATTTTACGATTTCTAATTATACACCACTTTCCATTGGCTTGTCATAAAACGACACCATGGCGTCTGGCTATTGTTGTTGTCTGAGATCCGAACTTTACTCAACATTATACATTCATTTTACAATACAACAATTTTTTAAAAATATATATATAATATTTAAAATCAACTTAATAATTTTTATATGAACTTACACTCCTATTTTACTTAAATAAATAAACATTATAATTTTACACTCATAATTATATTTTATAAAAAATATTTATACAAACAGAAATAACAAATTACGCAATTTTACTTTGATTAAACCAACATGGTGCGGGAACATATCATAGTTATATGTTGCCCAGCATCTCTCCCGGTGTCAGAAAAAAAAAACTGATTGCTGGTTTTATTTTTTTTGTAAAGCTTAAAAGAATGTCCGTGTCCATATGACTGTGTATCTACACAGTCTTTGAGCGAAGAGTGTAAAGTTCAATTATCAATGGTTCTGGTATATTTTATAAGAAGTTCTTCTATTTTTTCATAACAGAAAGTTCGACACATGATAGCATAGTTGTCTGTTGACATTCACATTTATAGAAGACCTCTGTACTGACAATCAGACGTCTTTCTCGAAACCTTTTTTCTTTACCACACACATGTTTAATAATTTTGTAACTTTACAGTTTAAGTGCCCAAAATACATTCAAAGCTATAATTTTGTCTGAAACTAATATGCCGAAATAAACCTAATTATAAGAAAAATAATGGCATACGCATTTGACATATTATTTCATCACATATAACCTTATGACACAGTGTTTCATTTAAAACACATTTTATACTGAATAAAAGTAAATACAATGCTTGTAATATGACATGTTATATTTTCACATAATTAATCTGATGTATTCAAATTATAATCAGAAAAATATTGTATACAGACTTGTTACATTATTTTATTTATTTGTTACTTCTAACATGTATGATATGTCAAAATATACAAGCTATTTCCTCTCCTTTAATATATCATTACGCAATGCTCTCCAACTTTACTCGATACGAGAGAAAAAAAAAAGAAGAAGCAGGAGAGAATAAAACCAGTTTTTTGACCGTCACCGATCCTCCCGAAAAGTGGGGGTTGGTCAAGCTACTAATCCCTTTCTGCGAGATGATTTGTGCTGTGACAAAATTTTACGACTACCAAAAGTATGTATTTAAAACCATTTCATGCTTGTAATTACCTTATTAATTAGTATAATTTCTTGATATACTTTCTTCTTAACTCACTGTGCATGCCTGTATGTAATTTTAAACATAATCTATGCATAAACAGTGTATGTATTTGTATCGTTTCTAATGTAAACCTTCTGCTTTTTTTTATTATTTTGCAGGGGAAAAATGGCGATTCTAGCATCTGAATTCTCCTGCCTCATACTACAACTGAAGCGAGGGTGGCTTTTTATGCAGTCAGGTTCAAATCTAAACCAAATTGCCTTTCGGGATTTAAAAAAAAATGCATATAATTTTCTTTAACTGATTACATTGTATATTTTTAGACCTTTCTAACAAACACAAATTTTGATTCATGATATTGTTTACTATTAAAATGTAAACAACACGGAAATATGACTTCTACGGCCTCTCAAAATGCCAAATATGCATTACGCTGACCTTAAAAATGCACCTTCATTTAATACTATTAAATAGTGTTGTCAGAAAATGCCATTGACGAAGAAGAGAACAATGTTGTTTCTTTAATTATTATTTATTTAGCCAACAATTCTATCTTAAAAGATTGTTAAAATTTTCATATTTATTTATTTACTGAATGAAATAAAAATTTATTTATTCAAAATTTTATTTATCGTTAACATTCCGTATGTGAATTCTAATGTCTAAAATTTAATGATATGTTTAAAAATAAAAGATAATAAATTATTACTATTAATCAAACATTAATAATTATTATTTAATTATAAAAAAAGGTACTTAATACACTTGTATAATTAAAAAAAAAAAAAAAAAAAAAAAAGCAAATGATAATTACTACGTAACATCGTATGCAGTCATGTATGAGTACCCGGCCGGACCAAAGAACTTCTGCCAGCAGAAAAAATCTTTGTATACTCACAAACAACCACATCCATTTTTTTATATAGATCAAGTTTTTAAAATAATTACTGTACGTACTATAAAAAAATTCAGTAAATTAATTTATTAAGCCACACTACCTATTTTAATAAAAATAAGGCCAATATATATATAAATATATTTATTTATTTATTTTGTTTTCTTATGTTAAATTGGCCAAATTATATAAAAAAAAATTTATGAACTCACACACTCAAATTTATCAATACTATGTATATTTATATGTGTTAAATTTAGAATTGCATTTAATTCTAAGGAAAAGTAAAGAGAGAAAAAAAAATGCTTAAATTCTAAAATAACATAAATTTATAAAATATTTCATTTAAAAAAAAAAATCTAATTTCTAGCTGATTTCAGCAAGATGTCATTTAATATTTATATTAAATAATTTTGCTAATACATTTTATTAATTATTAAATTTGCATATTTTTATATATACGATAAAAATATAATAGTCTTACATAAAATTTTACACTACAACAATGTTATTAATTAATTTAACTTGAATTTAAGCCTACTTTAATTCTAATTGAATACCGTTAATAAAAGTAAATTAGCTTATCGAGCTAAATATAATATAAACTATGTTTGTCTAATGTTAATTTTGCTGAAAATTCCATAAATTTTAACTGTAAATGCTAATTGCTATACCTTTTGTTATTTATTTTGAAAACAACACCAACTTATATTTTTATTTATTATTTTTTTATTAAATCTAGGAACTATACACTGAGCTAGACACTCCATAAATGTGTAAAACCTAAAAAATCAAAAGTTTTCCTAAATAAAACTCAAAATGCTGCTTTTTACAATATAATATTACTAATTTTATTGTTTCTGAGCATAACATCTAGTAATTATACCATACTTAATTTTTTCTTCGATTCCTTTTTCAGCCAAGAATCCTGAAATATATGACTAAGTGATGACTATATATTGATGAATTGATAAATTTTCTACAAATATTCTCTTGGTGTTGGTGCATACCCAGCCGTAGGCCAAAATTGCACCCTATACAGAAAGCCTTTGGTGAGAAAATTTTAATTTTACTTCAATTATTTATTTGTGTATTTTTTTTACTATAATTTTGTGTGCAATCATATTGAAATAACTTGCCTTGTCCATTGTTATACATATATATGTTTTTTAAAAACCAATGTGCTACACCAAAATCCTTTTTTTTTTTTTTTTTTTTTTTTTTTTTTAATAACACTTTTGTTCATAAAACTTATCCCTGCTGTCTAAATTCTAGACTTTAGCATATAAGTTGTAATTGAACTACCGGAATAAATCTTAGCACTTTTTGCATATTTTATTCTATTTAGGCTTATAGCTGACCGCTATCCTAATATAGAGTGCACTAATAATTTATTCCTTGTCAACCATATATTTATATAAGAAAAAAATATATATATGAGTATGCTATAAAGCTGTGCTAACTACCCTGAACCTATAGCTTACACCTACTCATTTTAAAGAGTAATTCTGAAATTCTGTCATCTAAATTGTAAGGCTATTAGCAAAGGCTACCCTTATAGAAGACAGAAAAAATTCTCTTTTTTTTTTTTTTTTTTTTTTTTTTTTTTTGAAAATTACTCCAACATTATTCACTATTAAATTAATTAAGTTTTAATGTTATTTGGCTTTGTTAAGATTTTATATTTTCTAATTCATATTCGAAAAAAAAAATATATATAACTTTTGCCTGGAGAGAAATATTTCACTGCTCCATTGAAGTTTTGTGAAGCACATTACATAATTTTATAAGTATGTTTTCGGGTGCGCCCTGCACATTTGCTCAATATTGTAACCCTGAGACAAATTCGCGTTCCCATGTTCCTATCCTTTCTTATTATTATTTTGAATTTTAAAAAGGCAAGTTATTAATTTTGTTTCTTTTTTTTTTTTTTTTTTTTTTTTTTTTTTTTTTTACCTAAAAGAGAAAAAAATATTTTTAAATTTTGAAAATTTTAAAATTTTGAAATTCGATTAATTATTTATTTGATTTATTTTTAATACCAATTCATATCCCATGGATAATATTGGGGAGGGGGGAAAGGGTAATGATCTTGTATAACATCCCCGTATAAGTTTGTATATGGTGTATAACCATATAACGACATATTTATATCATAATAATCCGTTTGATACTTTAAATATGGGTCTACATTCTCAGAATATTTATTATTTTTTTTATAATACTTTTTAGTCAGTTTGTCACCCTTTTGACTCGTATTTTTGTTCAATTTGAACCAACAATTTTCAGTTAAGTGCGATTTTCTTTTACAAATGTCACATTTATTTTTGTAATTTTTCTCACCCTTTAATTTTTTTCTGAGACCCTTGTAAATTCGTAATTTCCGCCTCTGTATGACCTGTTGCATATTTCGGAGCGTACAGCTGATCCATATGTCGTTTGATCGGCTCTATTGATTTATCTGGAACATATTGTAATAAATAATTAAAGTTTCTAAACTTTTTAGTAACTTCGTAGGGTCCTTGAAATTTTGGCTCTAATGCGCCTGGTTTTCCAATACATTTTAAATATACTGTTTGACCCAAATTTAAATCCTTTACTTTTTCGTATGCCTCTTCATCTATATATTCTTGCATTATTTTCTCCTGGTTTGAATTCAAAATATTATCAAATTCATCTAAGAAAAATATAATGTTTTTGTTCTTTTTATTGTCAAATGGTGACGCTAACTTAATACGTGTATCTATATCCAGCGTCTGAGTCATTTTTAACAAATATTAGTAATCAATGTATACTTTTTCAAAATATCAATTCAAAATAGATCCTATACCTCTTAAAATAATATTTTGCATCTCATACTATTTTCTCTATATTACAACATATGTATGAAAATATTCTAAATTGCATAAATACATAAAAACAACAACACTAAAATTTAAAAAAAAATTCTTAGGAGATGAAGTTGTTTTGTAGATTATTCTTTTACACACATAAATACCCCTAAAATATTTATAATACACGTATATATAAAAAACCACATAATTTCATTTAACAGAAAAATATCTGTCTTTTTCTACAGAAACAACAATCTTATTTTTTTTTTTTATATGTAAATAATGTACTACTACTTCGTAGTACGACTCATAAATTTTCTTTTGTATCAAGGTGATACAATTTCAAAAATCATGATCTATTGACATTTCAATCATTTTTATACCAGACATATTATCAAATTTTACTTATTATTCTTCTTATTATTATTTATACAGCATATATAAAAAAATTATTTTTACAAATGTGTCATCCGTGATGTGAATGCCATTATTTCTCAATGGTAACTGAGATCCAACCAAAAGAGAAAAGAGAGAAAAAAAAATTGTAATTCCTAAATTTACCTATTATAAATCCCAGATATATTTTTTTCATTTCCTTTTTTTTTTTTTTTTTTTTTTTTTTTTTTTTTTTTTTTTTTTTTTGCTAACATATATTATTCATTTTATTTATATAAAATTATTATATGTGTGTCATTATTGTTACAATAATAAAATTAATTTTAATAAAATTTTAATCAATTAAACTTAAATACCTACAATATCTTTAAAATTGTGACATTAAAATAATACTTAAATTTATTTTCCTTTATTATTATTATTATTATTATTATTTCTAATGACCTCAGATGAACGTTCCTGAGTCATAGCACCATTTTACTATGAAGGGGGGATGCTGGACAGATAATTACACCTGTTTATTTTCTATTAAATTTATATCCAAAATTGTTAATTGGTCCAAATCATCCAAGCAACCTCATAGCAAATTGGTATATAATTTTATATACCTTAGATAAATTCAAATAATATAAGTGATCGTATTTACCTAAATTCTAGTAGAAGAGCAACGCGAAGCATTAATAAAATTTAAATTATAATTCGCGTCAAAATGTAATTATTAAATTTAATAATTACGAATAAAATTAAGAGTTTGCGTTGTGAATTATTTAGACGAACTCTTCCACTTATGAATTAACCTAAAATTAAAACAATAAAAATAAATTGACACACTTTAAATATTATTAATTAAATAATTACAGAAACTTTTTAAAACTTGATTAAATATTTTATTTACATTGAACACAACTATATACAGAAATACATAAGATTAATTCAAAAAAAAAAAAAAAAAAAAACAAGAAAGCAATACTTTTGTTTGCTTCTCATTATTTTAAGTATATTTAATCTTTAAAAAATAAGACAATATTTTCATATACTTTAATTATTATAATTGTTTCTTTTTGCTAAAAGAATAATTCTCTTTCATTTTTAAATTACCTTAATCTTATTTAATCATTGGTTTTGTCGGATCTCAGATTACTCTCTACCGTAAAATATCAGAAAAGTATTTTTTTATGATTTTTCATATGATCTTAAGTGGTAAAAGAAAATGTTTAAAATAGTACCTTTTTTTTAATATATGGGATGGTGGCCTTTATTCATCAAATTCAGAGTTGTCGCGTTGCTTGGGATCATATTCCTATGTCATCCGGAATTCGCTTTATGTCAGAGCGGCAACATCGGGATGGCAGGATGCATAGCTACGGATCTCTGTAGAATAATCTTCTTTATTTTAACATCAGGAAGACATCCTCAATTTGGCTTGCTTAGGCTCACTCCGATAGGTACCTCAGGAAGACATCCTCAATTAGGCTTGATTAGGCTCGATTAGGCTCGCTCCGATCTGTCCATCTCGCCTGGGCAATACTAGGGCTTTTAGGATTCATCGCACGGGCTTTTAGGAGAGCTCCTGCGTCCTCTACATCTTTTTCCAGACTATATTTTTTAAACCTTATTCTTCTTGCAGACCACTCCTGCAGTGGGTGGAACTATTTTGTCTAGTCCACTGTTATTGGATGTGAGAAGATTTTTTATTATACTTCGATAGGCCTATTAGCTAACAGTCTGCAAATGCCCCCTTACATATACTTAAATATTATTATCTGCCTTAAAGTTTGGGTGGTCTGAACAGCCATAAATTTATCCCAACACTTTTATTGAGGCCATAAATTGATTCCAACGTTTTTATGATTTTACGATTTCTAATTATACACCACTTTCCATTGGCTTGTCATAAAACGACACCATGGCGTCTGGCTATTGTTGTTGTCTGAGATCCGAACTTTACTCAACATTATACATTCATTTTACAATACAACAATTTTTTAAAAATATATATATAATATTTAAAATCAACTTAATAATTTTTGTATGAACTTACACTCCTATTTTACTTAAATAAATAAACATTATAATTTTACACTCATAATTATATTTTATAAAAAATATTTATACAAACAGAAATAACAAATTACGCAATTTTACTTTGATTAAACCAACATGGTGCGGGAACATATCACAGTTTTATGTTGCCCAGCAGTCTGCTTAAACCCCTCCTAAAAATCATCTCATCCTATGAAAATTTCTAAGGGGCGAGTTCATTCTATATTTTTCTTAACCTATCCACTAATACTTACTTCCACTTGCATAACATTATAATTTTATAGTAACGCTAATTCGACATGTGGTCTAAAACTCCCTTAATACCTTAATCCCGTTTTATGGCGTAATCTGAAGCTCGTGTTACTAACATTGGGCATATTTATAGCTGCTCACTAATCTCACTAGAAATATATTGATGACAGTCCCCATATGTTCAAAACTTCAAACCCCTTATTTTGAAATACTATATCCTGTAGTTCAACACTGAGACACATGTATTGCTTAAACGAAATATTTTCTTTCCCGACCTCCCACTACACACGAATACCTACCATTATCTCTTGGTGGTCTACATTCCTATATTAAGTTTTTGTGTCTTTTTTTTTCTTTCATACCGAGCACGTGAAAATTGGTGGGCTTATCCCGACAGCGTTTACATTCGCCCTCCCATCTTCCCTCCGAACTTTCTCTATGTTTACTTTAACGTTTTTGGGTCGCTTAATCCGAATTTTTAACTTGCCCCCAAAATTCCCCCCACCGAAAACCCCCCAAAATAGTAGTTTTTAACTTAAATTTATTATTGTTTTAGGGGAAAAGCATTACAAAATTCAGAAACTAGACAAAATTTACAACAAATAGGATATATGACATTATGGCGTAGGATAAACGGGGAGAAAGGGGGATACCTGGGAACATTCCCCGCGCGCTTTTCTCTTAAACCAAATTTTTTCAAAAAATCAATTTGTTTGGGGGGTTGCCGGGTGAAATTTTGGTGGGAAGTTACAAATTCGGATTTAGCGAACCAAAAAACATAAAGTGACTCGAAATCCAGAACTAGTATTAATTTTGCCAGGTAAAATCCCCTATTGCCTGGACTTCATAACTTAGTGTACGTAGCGTCGCAGTGCATGTTCAGAGGTAGCCCTCTCCCTCACCGTTCATCCTACGTCATAATGTCATATATCCTATTTGTTGCAAATTTTGTCTAGTTTCTGAATTTCGTAATGCCCTAAAACAATAAGAAATTTAAGTTAAAAACAACTATTTGTGGCGGTTTTCGAGGGTAAAATTTTTGGGAGAAGTTAAAAATTCGGATTCAGCGACCCAAAAAACTTAAAGTAAACCTTATAGAGAAAGTTCTGAGGTGAGATGGGAGGACGAATGTAAACGTGTGAGTTGTTAAGTGGAATTTCGCAACTTAGTTCACGCAGCACCGCGTGCATGTTCCGAGGCAGTTCCCTCCTTCCCCTTCATCCTAAGTCATAATGTCTTAAATCTAATTTGTTGCAAATTTTGTCTACTTTCTGAATTTCTAGATACTTTTCCCCTAAAACAATAAAAAATTGATTTTTTTTAATAAAAACCTTTTTTGTGTGGCTTTTTACCAAAATTTAGGGGGGTAGCCGGGGGAAATTTTGGTGGGAAGTTAAAATTCGGTTCAGCGACCCAAAAAACATATAGTAAAACTTTTTCTAGAACTACCATGAATTTTGCTAGGTAGAGCCCCGATACGGTCTCTATTGCCTGGACTAGTTTCTAAGTTAGGAGAATTACTGAATTATTCATTACTGTATAATAACACATTATTTGTAACGTAATATTAAATGATATTTTTAAAAATAAGTTATGATTGTGTATTATTTTATTTATTAAAAAAAGTAATTTACGTGTAATCAAAAAAAAAATCCATATGGAAAGACTCCATTTCTGTAATATATTTATCTTTTTTATTTCGTTCTCAGTAGAATAATTAATTTAGTATAGAAATAAAGTGAGTAAGAACTTGGCTTCACCGCTGTTTGAGCCTCATCCACCTAACTACTAAGCCTACGCACTGGCGTAAAAAATGGCTGTTATTTCAGCTGTTTGTACGGTCCTTTGAATTTCAATACCAGTAGTTTTTAAAAGTATAGTCCGCCTTAAACAATTTCAGAAAAATATGGCGAAGAATAAATGTAAAATATACAGTTATTTTAAAGAAAGGGACCGTACAAACGATAAACAAATTCCGCCTACAACAACCGAAATTTCTGTGTCAACGTGTTTGATAGTACTCAAGGGTTGTGTTTGCACTATTACCTCTAAATACTATCACACGTCACAATTATACAGAGGAAATGTTTAGTCACAAAAATAAATTACAGATAGCTGTTTGCTGTTTATTCTCGAAATTATAAAAAAGTATATTTAGTATTTTTCGTTATTTTTAAGCTCCTGTTTTCTGTAAAAATCATGATAATTTTTTGCATTAACTGTGAATTAAACATAATCGAATTGTGCAAAAAAAAAAAATAAAAAAATAAAAATCTTCACCCATTCTGAATTTTTACAACAGAATATCGAGTTCAAAAGTAATTATCATTTTAAAGTATGAAAGTACTGATTTCCAAAAGAATACTTTAAAATCAACCTGTCTGGACGGAAATTTCCCTAAAACAGATTTCCTGTTCCTAACGATTATGTTTTCAAATATTTTAGAGTACTTTGAACTGTAAACACTGTGTAAACGTAACCTGTTCATAACGGGATTGTGTTCAGAAAGTTAAAATTCCATTGACCCTACAATACAAATGCTATAAAATTACACCTGGTAAATTAGAATTTTGTTTCAGCTATTCCGCTTTCGCAGGCTTTACTGTATAAAATTGTTGCGTTTATTTCGTATAATAAAACTCGCTAAGATAGAATCGGCAGGGACAGGAGAAAAATCCATTTTCAACGCTCTTTCGTATTAGAAGGTTTAATTCTATAGTACGGATAAAATTTAAACGTTTAAGAGAGGATTCCTTTATAGACATGGTCTGCGTTCATAAGCTTCCTTGTATTTCTGTGTCCCGATATTTTCGTGTTTCTCTACTCCTTTTTGTTACACTAGGCCTGGCAACATTAGCGCTGAGGAAACTTTGTCTTGTGAATCAATCAGGAGTGTGACTCTTGGTAAATAAAACACACCTTGTAAATCTATCACGAGCATTACTTGTGATTAAGGCGGTAGGATACCTTTAAGCCCTGAAAATTTTCGAATTTCTTTAATACATATTTTGCTTCCGTAATAATTTCTGAACAATATGCAAAAAACCTCATTAAAAATTCCCATTAAGTTACTAATTATGGCTGTTTTATTAAGACTACATATTAAGACTGCATAGGAAATTAAACTTTGCGTTGCGTTTATTCAAAACGATGAATTTTGATACTGGGCGCAGTGTTAGTTAAAAACTATGGATGGCAATCAAAAGAAATTTTTACCACATATTAATTTCTGTATTATCTACAACTTAAAACCAGAAAAAGGTTAAATTTTATTATTTATTTTTTCTGTTTTTGTTCTTTGAAAATATTTTTTTTAAGTGAAAATTTTAATTTTTTGATAATTTTATAATTTAGTCAATATTTTTTACAAATATTCTGCTTTTAGTATAAAACTAATACTATTATGCATTTATTTAACCAATATTTCTTCATTATATGCATATTTTCAGATTTTATCATGCGCACAATATTTTCTTTCTCTTATTATCATATATTTTTAAACTTATCAATTCAATATTTATTTATGAATTTGCAAGTATATATATATTTTTTAAATAGAAATTTAAATGTGCGCTTATTATATAAAAATGAAGTTTCATTTTTATATTTGAGTTATTCACAAGCTTTGAAGCTTGGAACAGAGTGATATTTTTTACTTTTTCGACATGCTCAAAGGTATCCTACCCCCTTAAGGCACAAGGGATGGCGTTAAATAGTAATTTTAAGTACATAGTTAATTTAACACTGTTTTAACATTCGTCAAATGACAACTTTTTAAAATTTTAATCTATGTTTATTTACTCGTTATTTTTAAATGTAACAAGCATACGAAAAATCTTCAACGCATTAAAAATGATTTCTAATTGTTTCAAACTGAAAATTACAAATGAAAAAATAAATCAAAATCTTTTAAAAGGTGTCATTTAACACCGGTAAAAATAATGTCAAACAAATAAATATACAAGAGGCGAAAGTTTTACGCGGAAAAATATTATTATTTCTTTTCATTTATTTTCATTCCAAATAAACATTCAGTATCATATTCTTCCTAAATGAAAGAACTATTTTATTATATAAGTACAGAAAGTAAGTATGTTTGCGAGCAGCCCCATTTGAACTATGACATACTAATGCTTTCACACTCTGCAGATGCCATCTTAGAAAAGAAAAGTTAGGCCACAAAAAATAAAATATCCTTCATCTACTAATTCATCGTTGCCATGGTTATAAAAGAGTATATTTGGCGCGTTCTGTCGTTTTTAATAGGCTCTTCTTTTAATTTATGATATATTTAAGACAAAAACTTCACACTTTCGAAAGAAACAGTGGCTTGTTGTTTCGAGTAAAATAATAATGTGATAGCAGAATGTTTTTTTTTTTTTTTATTTGTAAAGTTCACAATATATTAGAAATTAGAGAGACAAAATATGCTTGTTTTTAAAGTTAAAATAAAAACTTTATTCTACATTAGATATCAATTATGGCATAATACAAGATTCTAACAAAAAAGATAAATGTTAATTTATCTGCAAAAATATAATATAAACACGAAATTATGTAATACCCTCTTCCGAATTAAATGATTCTGAAAAGCTTTGTTTATCCTTAAAATCCTCAAAAAACAATATATTTCAGAGTTTAATAGAATGATTAATAAAAGCAAAGTATCTTTTTCTTCCTTAGGTCTTATTATACAGTATTAATCAAAAAATAAAATATCTTTCATGTACTATTTCCTCTTTCCCATGGTTATAAAAGAGTATATTTGGCGTGTTCTGTTGTTTTTTAAAAAGCTCTTCTCTTAATTTATGATATATTCAATACAGTAACTTCACACTGCGAAAGAAACTGTAGCTTGTTGTGGGGAGTGAAGTAAAAATGTAATGGTAGAAAGTTTGTAAGTTATTTCTAAAGTTTAGAATATATCACAGGGACAGAATGTGGTTGTTTTCTAAGTTAAAATAGAAACTTCATTCTGCCTCAGTAAATAAATTATAGCATAATACAAAACTGTAAAAAGAGATATATTTTTCTCAATCTAGTTAAATATAAAAAAAACACACATGAAAATATGTAATACCCTCTTTCAAATTATATGATTCCAAAAAGCTTTATGCATCGTTATAATTAGGGATTACAATCCCGGGATCCCGTATCCCGAGATCTCGGGATCCCGCATCATTTTTAATCCCGAAAATCCCGTGATCTTGTCTGCGAAATCCCGGGATTTTCGGGATTGTCCTTTTTTTTAAAAATGGAACAATATTCAGCTGAAATAAAAAAAAATATATTTATAGACTTTCTCTTTTGGAAAGAAAAAGAATTAATTTTTATGAAATTTATATATCCTTGAAAAGATATACATATTTCAAGTATTTTTTACATATTTCAAAGCGATTAAATCGTTTAACATGAAAACCTTTTGACTTGCAAACAGATGTAACCCGCTCGGCTATTGTTCGGGAACAATCATTTGTTTATTTCGATTTCGCCGCGTTTAGAAAGCCGGTCGTTTCAGCAACTGGGAATCACAAAATTTCGAATTAGAGTTTACTGATAAGCGTCGCATTTGAGTTTCATAGTTATTATTATGTGCTAACTTCTTTGCTTTTCGGGCGTTTATACTTATTTTGCTTTAAAGATGTCTAATGAAAAGGATTTTGTAGCTCATAGGAAAAATAATGATACATCTTCAGTATGGCACTGCTATTTAAGGTCAAAAGATGAAAAAATCGCTAAACGTAAAAGATGTTTCAAAGTGCTTAAAACGTTAGGTGGATCGACTAAGGGTTGCATGCACATTTATCGGCGAAACATGGTACAAAAGTTTAGAAAGAATTTAATACATCATCTCTTCCTTCCACACGTCAAGATTGCATAGAAGATGCATTGCTTTCTAAAAAGCGGAAAATAGAAGATTATTTTAGTAGTGATAAGGAATCACTGGATTTAATTTTATTGCGAATGACAGCTAAAGACTGTTTTTCATTTAACTTCAACTGATTTAAGAAACTTACTGATAGCTAAAGGCTATAATGATTTGCAAAAATCTGCAGTATCAGTTCGAAATCGTGTAGTGAACTATAATAAAAGAGTTAATTACAAGTGAAATACAAACTTTTAAAAATTCAGGAAAAAAATTTAGTTTGACTTTTGACGAATGAACATTTACTGCAAGCAAGCGATTTGTGAATATTAATGTCCATTCAAGAAATTTAAATTTGAGCAAATTCAGGAATTTAGGCCTTATGCGCATATATGGTTCTTTTACAGCAAAAAGTGCATTGAAATGCTAACAGAGCGCTTAAACCAATATGACATTTCCCTAAAAACAGACAATGTTACAACTGGGACTTGGAGATGAAACTTTAGATGCCGTCATATTTCTTAGAACATATTTTCAAAGGAATACCGATTAGTTAAGAAATAGTAAACTATTCAAAATAATCTTTTTTTTTCACGAGGTACGTGATAGTTTTTTATATTATGCAACGTTTTCGAATTTTAACAGCTATTGCTATTTAGAAATTTAAACTATACATCTATGTATTATTTTATTCTATGTGTGTGTGTGCTAAGTTCTTTTATTTCAAGAAAAAAATCTTCATGTTAGGGAAAATCTTGCATTTGCAATATCCTAGAATTATAAACTTTAATTACGTGGGTATGAGAATAATTCATAATTTAATTCGTGATATTAATTAGTTTTTAATATTGTAAATATTAAATAGGAAATAAAAGAAATTATCTATAAGATGAAGCATGGACATTTCATGTTTTCTGTTGCATTTTCAAACATCAACAGCGTATTTTTTTAATTTTCAATTGTTCTAATTTATCCTATAAGTTTTGATAATTAATTGAAGTTAATTTTTTTAATTTGGTATATTTTCATAGATAAATTAGACTGTAATTTTGCTTTGTCTTTTCTATAATATTATGATATTTAGCTATTGTAAAAATTGATGATATTACAGAAATTGTAATTTTCCTAATCTCGGAATTATCCCGGGATTCCGGGATTGAATCTAAGCAATCCCGAAATCCCGGGGTTGGAAATTAGTCTCGGGATTGTAATCCCTAGTTATAATCCTCAGAAGCAAAATATTTCAGATATTAGATATATAGATATATAGAATGATTAACAGAGGAAAAGTATCTTTTGCTATCACTGATTTTCGGAAACGTTTCCGAGAACTGTTTATACAGTATTAATCAGTTCTCTCAACCAGTAATATAGTTTTTACTGATGCTATCCATTCTCAAGGAAACATTTTCGTGTTAAACAAACATGTTTTGCAGACAAACATGATAAATTAATTGTATTAACTTTTAAATAAATATCATTTTACTTCTCTTGCATGTATTAATTTAATTACGCAACTGAAAATGTTTAATTGAAATTTAATAGAATCTGAAAAACCGATATTCTGATTTAAGAAACTAATTAAAACACCATAAAAACTACTCCAAAATGTTTCCGTAAAAAAGTTGCAGAAAAACAAACATTTTTTTTTTTTTTTTTTTTTTATAAGTGATTTTTTAAATATTGAAAATATATTTGATTCTTGGATTTTCAGTGATAAAGAACTATTTTCAGAATCGTGGGTAATTCGGAGCTAGATGTAGAACATGGGTCGCATTTATATTATAATTTTGCAGATTAATAAATATTTATCTTTTTTAACAGTGTACAAAAATTATATCATTTCAAAAAATCGACTCTCACTTATTCGTTATAAAAAAAATTATAATCGTATATATGATGTAATGATTTTCGGGAAAAAATGATTAACTTTTTTCTTTTCATTTATTTTCATTCCAGTAAATATTCTATTTGACATTCTTCCTGAACGAAATAATTCTTTAGCATATAAGTAACACAAGTAACTGTGTTTATGAGCAACCCTTTATGACCTCTTAATGTTTCCATGCTCTACAGAAGACATCTTAGAAAAGGAAAGTTAAGCCACAAAAAATAAAATTTCTTTCATCTACTAATTCCCCGTTCTCATGGTTGTAAAAGAGTATATTAAGTGCTTTCTCTCGTTTTTAACAGGCTCTTCTTTTAATTTATCATATTTAATTCAGTAATTCATTCTCTCTCCAAAGGAAACAGTGACTTGTCGTTTCGAGTGAAAGAAAAATGTGATGTGAGACAGGCTTTCTATTTCGAAAGCTCAGAATATAATACTGGGGCAAATTGTGGTTGTTTCACATATTAAAAGCGATAGATGATTTTCATTTTTTAGACTCTACTTTGTTTTTCACTGAATTTACTTTCACATGAAGTAAAATCGAAAATCGGGTGTATATATTTTTTAAAGTTTTTTATAACTTTCTCATTTTTCACGAAGCATCATTTTAACAGTTTGCATGCCGCTTTGCGCAATTATGCGTCATTTCTTTAACTATCGTTAAGAAATTTTAATTTCCCGCCATCAAGTTTGTAAAGTTGTTTTGGGTATCTATAGTTGTTTTAGGTACAGATATTTTGTGAATATTATTAAACAAAATTAATTTTAAAACTCTTCTGGTATAAAATTTCTAAATAAAAAATCGCCAGATTTGGTAACACTGTTTGCGGATTGTAAAGCGTTAAATATTGACGTTTTGAGTTCTTTTTTTTTAAATATTTTGTTACAATCTGTATATTTCTTTTTAATTCTTTATTCTTGAAAAACCTCATATTATTTCTTCACATTTCTTATTTATTGCTATTTTTCATATTTATTTTCAAAGAACTTTAGAAATCGAGCGTGTCATTTTTATACATAAGTTACATTATTTTTCTCTGTCTAAAAAATCATTCTTTAAATATGTAATATACAAAAAAATGACATTCATTTTTCAATACAATTGTAAGGAAAAACAATTCGCCCTTTTTCGTAAAAAAAAATCCTATTTCCCTGTTTCTTTAAAAACTCATTCTAATAACTTTTAATTTTTATTATGAAATACGGCAGTGATGGAATTATATATTGCTATGTTGGAAATAAGATACTAAGTCAAAATTGTTTAGATAATTGTTAAATTTTGTTATTTACTCCCTCTGAATTTAGACTTGCATAACCAGAAATAGAACAATAAAGAAGATTCTTATAATGTTTTGTTTGTATTTATTTCTTATGATGTATTTAATTATTTTCCAAAACACTGAGTGTCATTTTTCTTCAAAAGCTAAGAATTTTTATATTTAAAAACAACTATATATAATTGTATAATTGTACAGAAAGTATATATATATATATATATATATATATATATATATATATATATATAATTATATATATATTTAAGTGTTGATGCACTGTAGTCAAAAGAACTTAAATAGTGATATGTTATATCTAGGCTCATTGAGTTATGTAAAACATAATTTAATGAATCATCAATATGACCAATTTACATATTAGTTATATTTAATATATCATTTACTTATTTTTTATATTATAACTAGGAAGGTAGCCCGTCAAAAATGACGGAAATTTAGATATAAAGATATATACAACTCATGTGCAAGAATATGAGTTTTCTTATTTTTTCCGCAGTGATAGATGAAAATAACACATTTTAAGAACGAAACACATTTATAAAAAACTGTGTACAGTGGAAGACCACTAATCTGCACAATTCCAAGTTTTCTGCAGATTTTTGCGGTCATGTCTATTCAGTCTTTGTTTACATTTTTTTTAAATTCATATATTGGACAATTTAGATTATTAAGCCTTAAAAATAAATAAATTACACACTTGAAGTAAGGTAAAAACTATTAAATTATCGTATACGATTTCATAAAATGGTATTATATGGTATTATATGTGTGTGCTTCACGATCTTGGTTATGACTTTGGCGAAATTGGCTGCAACTTGTCATAATTCTAATAGTGTGGGCCTCTATAACAAAAAAGTAACCAGTTTTTAGTAAAATTTCTGATATAAAGTAGTTTTCAAAAACTTGTGTAAAATTGCAGGCCGTTCTCATGTTATGCCAGTCCTGGGAATAATATTTCTAACACTGAAGAGTTTCCATGTATATGTGGAATTTAGAAAAGCTTCTCCAAAAGAAAGGTCCTGAAATGACATTGTAATTCCTCTAACTTCAAAGTTTAATCGGGCCCTGATGTTGTTTACTGAAATCTAATAAATACAGTTATTTTGAATATTACAACGGAATTAAACAGCTAAACTTATTTAACTTAAACTCGCTGTTACTTCCAATGTTATTTTTTAGTATTAAGAAAGAAAATTATTTAAATTTTTCAAATCATGCATATTTATAATTTTTTTTCGTCTTTAATAACTAAATAATGAAAAAATATGCTTTTGTTCTGATCTCATAAATACGACAATAAAATAATGTAACTAAGAGACATAGCAAAATTAAATCTTTGTGATTTCAAACCATAAACAAATGATACCGCCACCATTTTACATACTATGACGTCATTAGAATATTGTCCATTGATTGTTGGAGAACTTACTTTGTGAATGATTACCTCAATGATTTAATATTTTTTACGGTTCACGATGAATGAATCACTTGTGTTTGTTTAGGTTTATGGAATGAGATATTAAGCCGTGAACCCAATTTCAATTAAAGTTATCCAAAGATATATGTATTTTTAATCGAAATTAAAAACAATGCTTTAATCTCGAAATAAAATGTTTTAGTTTGTATAATTGGTTATTTCTGTTAATTATTTATTTAGGTACTTTTCCATTATAGCGCATTTTTAAAAAAAAGCTTGGCGTAATTCGGGCATCAGAAAGAGAGATATGTTGCCAAAATATACAGCTATGAAAACAAATCTAATGAACTTTTATTGGAACAGATGTCATATTCGCCCCATATTGGCGCGATTTTTTTCGGTTGCCAATTTGGCGAAAACATCAACAGCATAAACAACATAATCCGGGTTACCACATCAAGCCCTTTGGCGCAAGCTAAGTACCCGTTGCCTATATGATATTGGCGACAGAAAAAAATCGCGCCAATATGGGGCGAATATGACATCTGTACCCTTTTATTTTTGTTTATATATACACTTATATACATAAAAAAATCGTTTCTAAATATATATAATATTTTTTTATATACAAATTACGGCACAGATTTCAGATATGAGCCGGGATACCTATGTCGCTAAAATGGTGTTATTTTGTGGGCTATTGTTTTTTATTTATTAATAAATTGTTTAGGCACAGATGTCATATTCGCCCCATATTGCCGCTATTTTTTTCCGACGCCGATTTGGCGAAAACATCAACAGCATAAGCAACAACATCCGGGTTACCATATCAAGCAAAATAACGACACTTTGGCGCCGGTTAAGTATACATTGCGTATATGACATTGGCGTCAGAAAAAAATCGCGCCAATATGGGGCGAATATGACATCTGTGCCATTGTTTATTTACTTTTATTTTATGTTTTTAAACTATATAAACTGTTTTGTTCTATAGTTATTATTCAAACTTTGGCACAGATGTCATATTCGCCCCATATTGGCGCGTTATTTTTCAGACGCTGATTTGGCGAAAACATCAACAGCATAAGCAACAACATACGGGTTACCATATCAAGCAAAATAACGACACTTTGGCGCCGGTTAAGTATACATTGCGTATATGACATTGGCGTCAGAAAAAAAATCGCGCCAATATGGGGCGAATATGACATCTGTGCACAAACTTTTATTTAGTTATAGTTATTTCCTTTTCAAAATGATAGCAACTAATTTAAAAATATATAAGTAACTGGTATTCGAAAGCGAGATTTCTGCCAAATTGGCGTCAGAGAAAAATCACGCCAACCCCGATGCGTATATGACATCTGCGCAAAAAATACTTCTGTTTCTTTATAAAAATGGATAAATAGTTTTTTTTTACATTAAATAAATTGTATACATACGCAAAAAATTGCTTGTGAGTATGAAGCAGTAATAGCAGTTGTCAGAAATAAGCAGTTGTCAGAAAATACGTTGGCAAACTTCTTTCTCGCCAAGAAACTTTTCTCCGAAGTATTGTACGTACATAAGTAATGATTGCTAGAAATGCAATTTTAATTAGGATATGCGCTTTTATGTTTCACTACATTTATGCATATTATACCGTGTGTATAAATGCTACAGTTCATATGCAGGTCTACACAAAAGAATTCGCAAGGGTTCCTGAGTATGAGAATAAATTGCTTAAAGGTCGTTTTTAAAGAAGTTATGCCGTTTTACGCTGAACTGCATTTAGATTACTAAGAAATGTTTGTAGAATATAGATAAAATGATATACAGGGCGACGCAAAGAATTGGATACATAACCGTCTATGGATGATAATATCTGGAAATATGATTTCAGTAGCTTTAAGAGTAGCTTAAATTAAATTTTAGCTAAATAGTGGCATGTAATAACGGTACTATTGCTATGGACGGTAACTGCTGAAATCAATTTTTTTTTTTAATTGTTTTAAATAAAATGCGTTTTCTAAAATGTTTACTTAGTTATCTTATTTACCTTATTTCCCTAAATAACGAAGTTTTGTTAAAGCATTCATGATGTGTTGGAAAGTGTTTCATATTCTATGCTTACCGCATGATTTTTCTTTCTTCTTTAGTCTTATTTTGCATTTATTTTATTCTTAATTTTTAGTCTTATACTGCTTTATAGAAACTTTGGCACAGTTGTCATATATACCCCATATTGGAGCGATTTTTTCCGACGCCAATTTGGCGAAAACATCAACAGCATAAACAACAACATCCGGGTTACCATATCAAGCAAAATAACGACACTTTGATGACAGTTAAGTACCCGTTGTGTATATGACATCTGTGCCGAAACTTTAATATTTAATGTTTAAACTCTTCGCTCCACTCACCTTGCATATAGTATAAACTATAACACAGATAGCACAAAATAATAGACAGTTTGATACTTTTCCACTGTAGGAACTTTGACATTTTTTTAAAAAAGTTTGGTGTAATTTAGGCATCAGAAAGTGAGATTTGGGTACTTTTCCGTTATGCGGATACCATTGTCGCCAAGCGTAATAGTTGGCGCAAAATGAAAGTCACGTGAATTAAGGCATTTGAAAAATAAAAGAAAAAATATTGTCGTACTAAAGTGAGCATTTAAAAAATATAACATTTGAAAATTCCAGACTTTTACGAACTATTTCATTAAATCACAAATATATACTTAAAATAATTGAACAAATAAATGTTATAAAATAAAGCAATAAAATAAAACTCATATTAAACTGCTGGCATAAAATTACAAATATCTTTTAGCATTTTGAAATAATTGGCGCATTAGCATACATGGTACTTTTCCTTTATACGGACAGCATGCTAAAATGTATGCTAATGCGCCAATTATTTCAACCTTGATCGTAGATTTTTATTGTAAACCATGCGAAACATTGTGATTTGTTATTTATGAAACGTGAATCACGTGAATGATTATTGTTTAACCTTAACCTTGGAAAGCTTTTAAATCTGCTATTAATGGAATTAAAAATGCTTTTTTTTTTTTATAAAGTTGTAGTTTACTTTTACTACTGATGCTGAGATGGATTTTATCATTTGGCAATTACCAGATGATGAGAAAGTTGTGATAAAACTGTTTCAGGAATTTGGAATTCTGCATAATAAAAGATTGTGTTCAAAAAATCATTAAATGAAATTATGGATGAGTTCTGGAAATCCGAAATTGAGTTGTAGCTTACGATTATGCGAAGAAAGCGTAGAAATACGACAAAAAACTTGGTTTAAAGGATCGCGGGTGACTTTTTTTTAATGCTTTGAGGTTTATATATTTATCGTGCAAAGAGTTGACATCGATTGAGTTTTGTGAGCTGCAACTTGATATGAACCACAACACAACAGTGGAATGGAATAGTTATTCGAGAGAAGTTTGTGCAAATGCTTTATGTTCTCAACCAAATAGAAAAATCGGTGGACCTAATAAAATTATAGAAGTAGATGAAAGTCATGTATTATTTATACAGATTGTTGGAAAGGATATAAAACAGATGAACTGCTAAGTGCTGGTTATGATCATTTCACAGTAAACCACAAATACAATTTTGTCGACCCTAATACTGGATGTCATACTCCAAATGTTGAAATATTAAGGGGCATTGCAAAATGGCGCAACAAAAGACATCGGGAAGCTGTTCGTCATCATTTAGAGTCGTATCTCATAGATTTTATGTGGCTACGCCTTCATTCAAAAAATGAAATGTTTACTGCAATGCTGAAAGATATTTATAATTTTATGGCAGGAGTTTAATATGATTTTTTATTTTATTACTTTATAGTATAACAGTTATTTGTTCATTTATTTTCAGTATATATTTGTGATTTAATAAAATAGTTCGTAAAAGTTTGTAATTTTCAAATGTTATATTTTTAAAAATGCCCACTTTACTATCGAGAATGTTTTTTCTTTTATTTTCCAAATGTTTCAATTCACCTTATTTTCATTTTGCGCCAACTATTGCGCTTGGCGACAATGCTGCCCGTATAATGGAAAAGTACCGCATACATTTTGGCATGGTGTCCGTAAAACGGAAAAATATTGAGAATTGGGAACAGATGTCATATTCGCCCCATATTGGCGTGATTTTTTTCTGTTGCCAATTTGGCGAAAACATCAACAGCATAAACAACATAATCCGGGTTACCACATCAAGCAAAATAACGACACTTTGGCGCAAGTTAAGTACGTGTTGCCTATATGATATTGGCGACAGAAAAAAATCGCGCCAATATGGGGCGAATATGACATCTGTACCGAGAATTGTTGTCAAATCATATAAACAGCTATGAAAACAAACTTGATGAGTGTTTTTTTTTATATGTTTATTTTATATGTATATTATTCATGTTTTTATGTACAAATTACATCTGTTTCTGTATGAAATTAGAGAAACGGCATTTTTAATCGTATAAATAAATCGTATAAATATCGAAAAAAATGCATGTGTATATAAAATGAAACAGTGAATAGGTTCCGGGAAAATGTTGCCAAATTTCTTTTTTCGTCAAGGCACTTATACTGGAAAAGTACCTAAAGCACATTAAAATCGCGCAGTTAGGAGCTCATACAGTACAGCGTCGTCTATTGGCGGTTATTTTATTAGTAGCATCGGGAGGAAGATGTAAAGATGTACCTAAATTTTGGTGACCTCCTTTGTGAAAGATTAATAGTTATAAATGGGAATTTCACCAAATCAGCCAGCTATTGCCAAGTTGGCCAACATTTGGCGCTACTGTGGTAACCCTGCATTAGTATTTTTCAACAATTACTCATTTCAATGAGGTGGTCCTACCGGAATCGTGAGGGACACACAGAGACTTGGATTTTATATAAATAGATGGTATGAAATTATTAACATATTTTTAATTATTATTTAATTATCATTTAATTGTCTCTAGACAGTATTTGCTTTAAAGCTTTATCCATTAATAGATATATTATAAATAATTTTTATTATAAATTAGTATTTATTCCAAAACAATATATTTTACTAATAAATTCTTAAGTTGGCAGTACTTCACTGATTCCTTGGAATACTTGTTAAAATTCATTTTTAAATTATATATAGACGGCGCTAGTCACATATATCGAGGAATATGCTTGACCATACTATACATTATTACTCCTTGGTCCATCAACATTTAAAAAAAAATTTGGCAACATGTGCAAATAATCTCGTTTACTTGTTTTTATGCTGCCTCATTCTTAGTCAGCACAGCAATGCTTTCAATATGGTAATGGGATTTTTATTTCTCAATCTTTTTTAATCACGTTTTATTTTAAACTTCTTTTTCAACGGTTTATTTCTGAATTTTATGTGCGTTGATAGTCCCAATTTCATATTCTTACCTTTTTTATGAACCTGAAACCACACACTTTATTTTTGGATCTCCAGCCATCTGGGACCTGAAGAATCTGTCTAGGTTCTGCAAATATCCATTATTCTTTTTCTACTTATTTTATTTATTTATTTTGTTATGTTTTTAAAATCGGGAACAGTTTAATTGCCAGTGAGTGGATTTCTTTCTGTTTGTGATGTCACAAATTTTGTTGGGGGTTTGGGGCGTTTTTTTAATGCTTATATGTATATGTGTATGTGTTTGTGTGTTTGCTTGTGTGTCTCTCTCTATATATATAAATGTTGACCGTACCTTTATGTTACTGATGCCACTTAAAAAAAAAACCAAAAAAAAAAACCCGAATATTTTCATTTCTAAATAGTTGTTTTCTGAAGTCTGTTTTCCCATTTTGAGACTTTTATGCAGTTTCATAACAGACGCGCCTAACGGATCATATATAAAGATTTTTTCAGGGGAAATGTGCCAGGAGAAGTCCAGGGGAAATGTGCATTTTACCTTGCAAAAGTTCGGGTAGAAGATTTTTTTCTGACTTGTTTATAATGATGCCAACATGGGAAAATCAAGTTTTGTAACAAAATTTCTTGAGACTAAATTTTCTGTGGCCAAAAAACAACAAAATTTTGAGACTTTTTTTCATTTTTTTGAAATATCTCGAGGCCCGTTGCCGTAGCATATTATATGTCAATTACAATATTAAAGAGGATACAATTTCTCAACAACTTTCATATTTACAACTTTTTTATACACTCAATAGCAAGCGCAATATGCCATTTCAAAAATAGGACAATTTTATCAATTTTCTTAAAAACAGTGATAAACGTAGTTCTGCCCCGATTATTCAAATGATTTCCACGGATTTAATCGCGTATGTCAACTTTTATATATTGGCAACAGTAAATTACGTGTTTCAGGACAAACACTAGCCTTTTTTTCACCCGTGGCAAACATGGATTTGGCCCCTCCTCCTCCCTTAAAAAGAAAATTTACTACGAGAATTTTAAGAAATCTCTTAATAGCCGGATTTTGAAAATTTTAAGCGTGTAATCATTCAATACGTAATGCTGAACTACGTAATCAGCTTTGTCAAACATTGATTCATTAAAACCTTGAAAACCGAACCAAAAGGAACTGAAATATATTGCGCTTTAAACAGGTTTCCATCTTAGCAGGTATAATTGTCATAATTTTTCTTGAAATTGGATAATTTTTTCTTTAAAGACCGGATTCCGTATATACAGATTTTATTTTCAAAGATTTTACGGTTGTTGTAGTATTGAGACATTTGAAGACATAATTGTATGAATTATGAGACTAAATTACTCACACGAAGACATTCGCAATGTAATATTAAACAGTGAAAAAAGTAGTTTTGCCTCAATTATTCAAATGTTCCCCGCCGATTTAATCGTGTATGTTGACTTCTAAAAATCGGTAGCAGTAAACTGTTACTTAGTCCGGGTGCTACGGTTGAGAAAACTGTAAATCCGGATAAGAATATACCGATTGGTGAGTATCTACTTTATATTAATACAATGCATTTCAGAGGGGGGAGGCATCGCGTAAAGTCGTGGGAATTCAAGATGGCAGCTGTTATTCAAAATGGCGTCATTTTCTGAATTCTCTCACTATCCATCATAAAAATGTGCGTTTTAGGTCGATTTCGATGTTTTTAAGGTGAAAAATTTCGTTTTTAATACTTTCCGTCATAGTTGAATGAGTTTATGAATTCAGTTTGTCTGTTTGTTTGTCTGTCTGTCTGCTTGGTATTCCATGCTCTAACTCGCTTAAATATCACTACTCGCTTAAACTCACAAAGACTGTCACATAATTTATATATGTTATTAAAATTTACATTAACATGTTCTGAATAAAAATATTGTGCATAGGATTTATAGTTCGTTATAGGCCTTCAAAAGAATTCCATTACGTTATTGTCCATTAATCCGGGTGCTACTGTTGAGAAAACTACAAATCGTGAGAAGAATATACCGAGTCTTGAGTATCTACTTTACAATCCATGCAAGAGGGGAAGGCATCGCGTAAAGTCGTAGGAATTCAAGATGGAGGCTGTAATTCAAAATGGCGTCATTTTCTGAATTTTCTTACTATCCGTCATATAAATGTGTGTTTCAGGTCGATTTCGATGGTTTTAATGTAAAAAATTTCGTTTTTAATACTTTTCGTCTTAGTTGAAAGAGTTTATGAATTCAGTTTATCTGTTTGTTAGTCTGTCTGTCTGCTTACCAATCCATGCTCTAACTCGCTTAAATATCGCTGCTCACTTAAATTCACTCAGATTATCATGTAATTATATGTTATTGAAGTTTACAATAACATGTTCCGAATAAAAATTGAAGTGTATAGCTTTTATTGTCCGTTTGCAGGGCCCTCAAAAGAACTCCATTGCGTTATTGTCTATGGGGGGGGGGGGGTCGTTTGCAATGTGTTTTAATTGTGTTATACTCTCTAAAACACATTCAAACTGACATACATCAGTGAGGTGTGCTACAAGATACTTACTATAGAATAAGATGCGCATAGTATTTATCGTTTATTTTCCAAAAAAATCGCATCAACAGAAGTATATGTTCGTTTGTAACTAGTGTATAAATTCTATAAAGATCATCAGTTAAATCAACTGTTATTAGAGGAACTGCTAGGTATGAAAAAACTGCATTTTGTGATAAAGATATCCCGAATGGTCAGTATATATTTCATATTAATACAATGCATATAAGAAGTTGAGGCATCGTGCAAATTCATTGGAATTCAAGATGGTTACTGTCATTCAAATTTTTTTTGCATTTCTATTCTTATACATCATATAAAAGTATCTATGATGTCAATTTCGATATTTTTAAACTGAAAAATTCCCTTTTTAATATAAGAAATACGCTTAAAATGAAAATAGAACAATTATTAAAGCAATTTTGTATTTTATAGTGAGGAAAATAAAAGGAATAAATAAATAACAAAAATACATTTTTATTAATACCTTAATTATACAAAATAATTTTAAAAAATGCATGTTACATTTAAAGTTAGAGAATATAAAAATTTCACTTTGCATCATCATATTTCTCATATTCGTTTTTGCAGTTGGAAAACAATGTGCAAGAAAGTCCAACCTTTCTACAGCCACACATATTTTTGCAGATTTTTCAAATACATTTTACATCAAACACACTTTTACACGATGAATAGATTGAAAATTGCAAGAATTCCAGAAAATGAAACAATTTTAAATAACAGCCGCCATCTTGAATTCTTACTACTTGACGCGATGCCTCCCACTCATACATGGATTGTATTAATATAAAGTAGGTACTCACCAATCGGAATATTCTTCTCAGGATTTGCAGTTTTCTCAACCGTAGCACCCGGATTAATACACAATAACGTAATGGAATTCTTTGAGGGAGCTATAAACGGACTATAAAAGCTATACACTTCAATTTTTATTCGGAACATGTTATTGTAAACTTCAATAACTTATATTAATTACATGACAATCTGAATTTAAGAGAGTAGCGATATTGAAGCGAGTTAGAGCATAAAATGGCAAGCAGACAGACAAACTGACAAACAGACAAACTGAATTCATAAGTCATTCAACTATGGCGGAAAGTATTAAAAACGAAATTTTTGACGTTAAAAACATCAAAATCGACCTGAAACATACATTTATATGATGGATAGTGAGAAAATTCAGAAAATGACGCCATTTTGAATAACAGCCGCCATCTTGAATTCCCACGACTTTACGTGATGCCTCCCCATCTGAAATGCATTTTATTAATATATAGTAGATACTGACGAATCGGTATATTCTTATCACGATTTGCAGTTTTCACCTTATTTTGGTCATGTAGCACTCGGACTAAGTTGCACACTCACGTCTTTATTTTCATCTCAAAAGACATTTTATATTCAATAAATTTACATAATTTTAAAAGTAAGGCAGAGTGCAGATGAATCAGAAAATTTTCATATTTAGACACTAATTTTAAGTGTATACAAAGTTAACTTCAAAGCATTGTCTAGAAGAATACTTCAATATTTAGTAACTTATTGGCACGATAGTTTCAATTAAGAAAGAATTCTTACTTAATTTTAATATTTTTTCTAATTTTATATCTTTATAATGCATACATATTTTTCGAAGTATCAATGGGATAAGTAAGAAAATTTGCGAAAAATATGTTTTATTCCACACTACAATGGTATATTTTATTTATCAATTATTGATGACATATGTTTTAATTTTTTACTGTTTTAAAGATAGCAAACGTTGAATTATAGTTCCATATAAAAGGGAGGACTCAAAAAATAACTATATTTTATGTAAAAAATACTTTTAACTTATAAAATAGCTACAAAAAAATGACAACATATTATTTCACTTAGTAATGTTATGCATTTATCTCTTGTAAAATTTAAAAATTCTGTCAATAAAGTATTTGAGATCACTAGTTTGCAAACTCCTGAATATTCAGTATATGGCATATATTAAAAAAGACAGTCTTCCCACTCTAAGTCCACTAATCATCATACATCTGAAGTTTCGATAGATCATAATCATCTAGACTCATCAGCTGTGACAGAAGCACTTAGCCGAGATGTCCTTCGGAAACCAGATGAGCGATCGCTGGTCAGTAACCTATTTTAATGTCGGGACAGGCAGTGAAAGCACTCTTAATTCGCAAGCCTCTAAGCTATTTCTGTGATCCAGCCGACTTTTACTTTGATACATATGGTCCCGGAAGCATGCAAAAATAGGGTGTAGCCCCCTGAAATCACGCGAGCGACTCTGAAAAAGAAAGGACAGGGATTGGTTAAACCACCGACGCCAAAGTGAGACAATTTTTGAACTTAGGAGGAAGTTCTTAATGAGTAGTTAGTGAATGACAAAAGGTGAGATAGCAAGTTGAACTTGCGAGTTTCGCCGGCCATTTTACGGAGAAATAGAATCTCCAGGTTTTTCATTAAGACTCTCACCCTGAGAGCAGCGAGCAGAATGGGTCTGCGGTCGACACGTTCTTTTGAAACATCTAGCCCCCAGACAAACAAAAGGCACTGCAGTTAGACCGGGAGTACGCTACAATTTATTTCCAACGGGAGATTAGATCTCCCAGCCGGGACGACATTTTACCGCAGATCAACGATGATCGAATAGACCAAGTGGTCTGATTGGATAGTCTGCTAATGACCAATATTGAACTCTGTTTTAATGCTGCCACCTTCAACATAGGATTTTCTCAAATTTGTACGCAAACAATTATTGTTGCGTAGGAGTAACAAGAACGACTCAAATTGCAAGATTTTTTATTGTCATTTAAATTAATAAATTTCATTTTTCATTCTTCGTCAATTGGGTTATAATCTGATTTACTCCCCTACGAAACAAGCCTTAACAGTTCCCGCTACCACGTTCCGAAGTTCGCACAATTGGTGGCAGCTCAAGTACGTACTCAAAGAAAGAAACTAGCAAGAAGGTTATTGCTGAGACAGCCTTGGTTCCAAGAAAGTGTTACTGCAGACAGCAGAGTTTCCTCTAGAGCCTACTCGAGGACAGCAACGAACGCATCTTGTCAGCGCCCTGTGAAGAACAGACCGTCAACGGAGAAAACCAGATCCCCTTCAAAAGTCCAGACGAAGAATTCTTTGAGTGACTGAACCTTCAACTTTGACGCACAGCCTCAACAGATGGGACGGAACTCAACAATAAAGGTTGGCTCATTTAAATGTTTGAGTGGCTCGGTAAATGTGTAAAAATTTGGTTAAATATTTAACTTGGGAATCAATTTTTTTTTCTTTTGGAAGTTCAAAATAAGGGATGGTTCTATTGTTCAGGATTACTCGTAAGGCATCAAGCCAGACCAATAAATTTTCTTTTTTAAGTTACTTAACTCTTCTGCTATCTTGGATTCGAGAAGTATAAGAGGGATAATTTTCACCAGTAGAAAAGGGAGGAAATTCCTTCAAGGGGGTATTTGCTACGGCGTGTCAAAACAAGGCTCAGCAGAAGACGCTCTTATTTAGGATCGCAAGTACGGTTATATTGTAGATAGGTGTTGAGGAAGTTTATTTTTATATGTAAGTGTTAAGTTTTAATAAATAAGAAATTTTTCTCTACAAATCTATTTTCTATGAATATAACACTGGGCTTAACTTTAACACTGGGACATAACTTGCAAAGCAGTCCTCATATAGGCGAAAAATAAAAAGATCTTTCAAAAATTATATGTACAATTTCATTAACAATTAATTACTTGTTATACTGTGTTTTAAATGTGTGTATAGGGATTTCAGTGCTAATTTTTTTTCTCTCTCTTGCATATTGAATATTTTTAACAAAGGGTGAAGGGATTCAGGTAATTTCACATTTTAAATTTATTCTTTATATGCTGTATTTGTATTCAAAAATGTGTTTTTGTCAGAACTTAAAGTAAAAAGCTATATTTTGGATAAGGGTGAAATTATTTCTTAGTGTCAGTTGACAGGTTTTAAACACTCCAAGGAAATTATTTGTATAATTTATAGAAATTGTGTTAAAATAAGGTTTCATTATGGCAAGGGTGACCGCATTAAAACATTTCAAGAAGGTTGATCTACAGAACTTAGCAGAAGAATTGGGGGTAGAATTTAAAGAGATTGATACAATACCAATAATCATTAAAAAAATTGAGCACTCAAATAGTTACGAGGAAGACTTTGCGCTAACGCAAGCCAGGTATATAATGCAAGATAGAGAAGAATTTAGCTAGGGAGAAAGAGCACGAAAAAACGGAAAGAGAACGCGAGAAAGAACAGTTAGAATTAGAGAGAGTTAAATTAGACAGCGCAGACAAACAGAAAGAAAGGAAATTTAAATTGGAAGAATTAAGATTAACGCAAGGCACAGAGGGAAACAGCTCCAGTGTAAGTAATCGTTCTGATAGAGGCCCAAATTTAAACATTAAATCTATTATGCATACTTTCGACCCAGAGAAATCAGACACAACTCTATTTTTAAATTTATTTGAGAGACAGGCATAAAGGACGGGAATCGAGATAGAAGATCTAGTAACTCATCTTTTAGCTTTATTGCCCATAGAAATAGTGGAATTCATGTTAAGAGAACCCAGTGCCAGTTTGGGCAATTTTGCTCATGTGAAAAAAATTCTCTAAGAACGATATAGCCCAGCAAAGAAAGTAACAGTGGGTCATCAGATGGAAAAAAAGATGGCAGCCAGCAGTGCCATCAGCAGTAAAGTGCAAAGGTGCCATTACTTAAACCTGTCGAAAAGTGTCCGAGCCGAATGCAGCTGGCCCATCAGTGATGGCCAACAGCAGGCCAGCATTGGTATGTCATCACATTACTTCAATCCGGCACTTTCCCTGCAGTACTAGCACCTATCCCACTGCTATTCCTTTGCTGACCCAGCACTTTCCCTTACAAAAATTTCTTATAGAATTCTATAAAAAACAATGTATTATATAATTGTGGCTCTTTTTTCTATAAGCTAGTTTCACCAAGAGCTATAGAAATACCTGTAGAAGTGTCTATAATAGAAATGTCTATAGAAATATTTGAACTGCATGTGGTTAACATCCCAAGTACTGACCGCTCTCGATGCTGTTTGGTTTTCGTGATCGGACATGAACAAGTGCTTTCAGCGTACGCTACGACTGCTCGTAGTTTTCAAGCTCTCATTACACTATTTCAAGTTTGTTTCTTTTGTGATTTACGTTCCCACTCATTAAACTGGTATAGAAATTATTATATTGTATAGAAATCCTGCGTATTTTATACGCTTTTTTTATTATTGTTTCTGAACTTACGTTTCTGAACGTAAATTATGAGAACCGAAATCCTTTGTAACCTAGTAAAACCAGATTTAAGGAGAAAAAAAATGCGTTGAAATAAAGAATTTATTTATTTATTCATTTACTTATTTATTTTGTCGGTGGCAGTGGTGTTATATTTTTTACAGTTTCAAAAAAATTAGCTTCACAGCTTAAACTGTGTTAAGATATTCATTTCAGATTTGTGTCCAAATAAACAAGATCTTCGATATTCGCAGCGCCTCCTAGCGTAAGCGTTCCCAACAATAATACTGCAAAAATTCGTGCACTTCCATGTAGTGGTGGGCCAACGCATGAGATAAAATGAATGCCCTCCAGAATTTTATCTGATGATTTCCAACAGCAAAGTTGACTGAAGCTATCCAGCAGTGGTCATGCAGTGGTAGACCATCAGCCAGCACTTCTCCATCATTGCCAGCACCTATCTTTTCTGCTGGCCAGCAATTTTCTCTTTGCTGGGAGGTTAACCGCATAGGCCTATCGTTTAAAATTAATGAGGCATCAAAAAAATACAAACAGCCCATGGAAAGACCTAATCTTTGAATTAAATACTTTTCAAGACGGGTGGTTAGACTGTTTAGGCATAAAAGCTTAGAGAAGCTAAAAGACTTGCTCATTACGGAACAAATTAAACGAAGGGTGCCGATCGAAATTAAAAATCATTTTATAGATTCATGGGCAGAGTATAAAAACCAGACAAGCTCGCAAAAGATGTAAACTGGTATGAGGCAATAAAGGGCGCAGCGACTTGGAAAGGGTACGAATGAACGCCTGTTGAAAAAGATTCGAGCAACCGAGATACGCGGAAAAAGACAACGAAAAATGTTTCGATCGCCCGAGTTACGAGGAAAGGGGACCAAGGAATAGTCCCGTTAATAGAACTAGTTGGAGGGAGACGAACTATGATAGAGAGAGGCAAAAATCTTTCGAAAAACAAAACAAAGCGGTTGCTTTCAATGCATTCAAAACATTGGAGACGAGATTGTCCAGATTTAAAAATATCGGAAAAAATAAGCACGGTACATCATGTTAGGTGTAGCACGAAATTAGAAAATGGTTTCGAACAATATTTAAGTAAAGGAAAGATAAATGGCATGAAAATTATAATTTTACTTGACACGGGAAGCATGGATGATGTATGTTCGAGAAAATTCGTTAATACAGGACAATTAAACGGAGAATTCAAGTGGTTAAGACAACCTCTGGTCAGAGAACCTCAACAGCTGCCAGTAGCGGAAATGAAGTTAGAACTAGCAGATAAAAGGGTGATAAAAACTAAAGCACTTATCACGGACTGCGAGTCAGATTTGGATTATTATATCCTTGGAAACAGAACACAAGAATTAATCAATTCGAATGAGCGCAATAAAACTAGAAGCGTACAGGAAATAACAACACGCGGTCAAACCAAACAGCTGACCAAAGAAAACAAAACCAATATCAGTCAAAATTTGGAGCCGTAATTTCAAAGGGCGAGTCAATCACGGGAGTTTAGTCCGGAAAACGCGACAACAGATGACGAGTTGGACGAGAGTGAAGGGGAGTAGCCGATTTCTTTACCACCGCTCGTCCAGGACGAGACCTTTTTATTGAGTATAAAAGAACAAAAAGACTTCGAAACGGCGCAGAAAGAGAAGGAGTTGAATAAGAATGACAAAATAGCGTTTGAAAATGAAGCGTATAGCTTAAGAAAAAAAGTGGGACGGATTGTAAAAACGCACTAAATAAAGTCAAATCGCGTGAGGTGTCGATTTACTGGTCACAAAACTTTCGAGGCGACCGGGATTTAAAAAGACAAACAGGCGTTACGGAAAAGGATTATAACGGTAATACGAAAACATAACAGCGACGAATTCGTCAAGCTTCGAGAGAGAGAGGAGAATAAAAGACAGCGATCGAAAACGGAAAATACCAAAAGTCTATGCGCCAGAGAACAAAAAGAGGTCACAAAGAAAAAGGGATTTTAAGCATGCAAACCTAATCGATATGGGTTAAAGAAAGGAAAACATTGCAGCCATATCCTGGTGTTATAAACCATAGGCCAGACAATTACACACGTCATAGGTTTTTTTCGATATAGGGCAGCATACGGCCCTGTGAAAAAAAAAGACAGAGATAGTATTTAATCAACTCGCATTATAATATTTTCTAAGTGTTTATTAGAAAAAGTTTCTTTTTCATATTTTTGTTGTAAGGGTATATTTAGTTGATTTTTTTCCCTCAATTGTATTTTGTAAAGTGTAAAAGTAAGAAAAAAAGGAGTTATGGAAATAATTTTTTCGGGAGGACTTGTGTAAATAAAGGGAAAAGCTAATAAATTATCTATAAATGTTTATGTGTCACGGAGCCACTCATTTTTTGAGCCTACTTCTGATTTTTCGAATATTCCGTCCTGCGGCCAAAATATTCTTTTGAAGAGGGGGTGATTGTGCAAACTCATGAATATTCACTATATGGTATGCATTAAAAAAGACAATTTTCCAACTCTAAGTCCACTAATCGCCGGAATGCATCTGAAGTAGAGTCCTGCATCGGGTCGGGTTATCCGTTTTTACCCGAACCCGTCCCGATACGCGGTTCGGGTCGGGTCGGGTTGGCGCTATATTTTCCCGTTGTGGGTCGGGTCTTTTTGACTTTAATTTTTTTCGGGTCGGGTTGGCTTTTGTTTTTTCGGTTGCGGGTCGGTTTCGGTTCGGCTTTTTTAGTCTTGCGGGTCGGTTTCGGGTTGACCCGCATTTTTAAAAGAATGTAGAAAATATTTTTCCTCATTAAAAGCCTATATAAACCGCAGATCAAAGTATCACAAAAGCAAAATGTGTGATTGTCTGTTTTGTCTTTATTCATCCTTTCATGAGTCTTCGAAATAACAAACTGCATTATATTTTTACCGTATTTTAAAAATACAATACGCAGCAATGAATGTTCCTTCCTGTCTAATGTATCAAGTGAATAATTTAATTGTGGGGATACGCGATGTACTATGTTAGACGGAAAAATTTTCAAAATAATAACTGTTGATAAACTAAAGGCAGATGGCCACTTGTGTAAAACAAGGTGTATCGTTATAAGTGGAACTTTTAAAACCACAACTAATTTTAAAGAATATTTAAACATTAGATTTTTAGTTTTATACCATTTAGAGTCGTGCATCGGGTCGGGTCTGTTTTACTGTTGTTGAATATTAAAGAGTATAGATTTGTTCATTCTTCTATGTAAAACTTAAAAATGTATTAGAGAATCAGAGATCTGCACTGGCCGGAATTTCCAGGCCCGGGAATGGCCCGCCCCGCCCGTCCCGTCCCGTGTAAAACTTAAAAGTTCGGCCCCAGACCGGCACTGCCCATTTATAATTTTATCGGCTTCGTCTAAATATTTATATTGGGCCGGTAGACCCGCTTAATTCTAGGTTTCTGTTCGGCCTGGCAGGGCCGTTCAATTTTTTTGCCGGTCTGGCCGTTTATTTTGTTTATCAGCCAGGAAAGGTGAAAAAACTGTCCTAATAAAGCGGGCTGGCCAGTTTGAAATTTTGGCGAACCGCCTCGGCCCGTGGGTTGGTCCGGTGCAGGCCTCTATTAGAGATACAATTGTAGATTATTTTTCATAATGGTATTAAACATGATTTGCTTTCCATACATTGCGGGTTTGGGTCGGGTTCCGGGTTGAACTATCGCGGGTTCGGGTAGGCTGCGGGTTGATTTACCTCGGGTTCAGGTCGGGTTTCTAGTTGCCTAAATTATTTTTCCGGGTTCGGGTCGGGTTCTGGTTGCCAAAAATTATTTTTGCGCTTTCGGGTCTGGTAGAACCCGACCCGCGCAGGACTCTAATCTGAAGTTTTGATAGATCACAATCTATCCTCTAGACTCGACAGCTGTGACAGAATAACTTAGCCGAGTTGTCCTTGGAAACCAGATGAGCGATCGCTTGTCAGTAACCAATTTCAGTGTCGGGACATGCTGTGAAAGCACTCTTAATTCGCAAGCCTCTAAGCTATTCCTGTGATCCAGGCGACTTTCACTTTGAAACACATGGTCCCAGAAGCGTGCGAAAATAGGGTGTAGCCCACCTGAAATCACGCGAGCGACTCAGAAAAGAAAGGACAGGGATTGGTTGAACCACCGACTCCTAAGTGAGACAATTTTTGAACTTAGGAGGAAGTTCTTAATGAGTAGTTAGTGAATGACAAAAGGTGAGATAGGCACTTGAACTTGCGAGTTTCGCCGGGCTTTTTACGGAGAAATAGATTCTCCTGGTTTTTCATAAGCCTCTCACCCTGAGAGCAGCGAGCATACTGGGTCTGCGGTCCACACGTTCTTTTGAAACATCTAGCCTCCTGACAAACAAAAGGTACTGCGGTTAGACCGGGAGTACGCTGCAATTTATTTCCAACGGGAGTTTAGATCTCCCAGCCGGACAACATTTCACTGCAGATCAGCGACGATCGAATGGACGACGTAGTCTGATTAGACAGTCTACTAATCAACAATATTGAACTCTGTTTTAAGGCTGCAACCTTCAACATAGGACATTCTCAAATTTGTACGCTAAGAATTGTTGTTGGGTAGGCGTAACAAGAACAACTCAAATTACGAGAATTTTTAATGTCATTTAAATTAATAAATTTCATTTTTTTTATTCTTCATCAGCTGAGTTATAATCATATTTACTCCCCTTCGAAACAAGCCTTAACCCGATCCCGCTAAAACGTTCCGAAGTTCGCACACTAGTTTCATAAAAATATTTAAAAGTTAGTTTTAAAAATATTGTCACCGCCCCCCCCCCCCCCATTTATATCAATAAATATAACAAGAGATTATATCATTTTAGCATGCAAAAATATATAAAACTTTAAGATTATCTATTAATTGCTTTAAAGCTCAAACAGAAAAACTTTCAATATTAATTATAATATGATTATAATAATATAATGGAATATATAATATAGATATAATAATATAATAATATAATAAAATAATATAAATATAATATAATTCAATATTATTATAATATGAATTTCAATATTAATTTATTTTTCGCATGATACCTGAAGTCGATATCTAACGTTGGGCGTTTTAAATTTTTCGAATCTGGTTGCATTTGTTTTAATGAGGGTACTTTATATTTCAGAAGGTGTTTCAAACAGTTTTCAAAAATGAAGTTGTCCGAATATTAAAAAAAAAGAAAATGCAACCAAACTCAAAAAAGTACAAAAGCACAACATTAGATATTCATCCCAGGTATCCCATGAAAAATATATATATATATATATATTTAAAAGAATAAATTGCAAGCGCGATATTTGTCAAGAACGCTCCCATTAGTTTAATATTACGTTACGAATGTCTTCGTGTGACTGATTTAATAAATCTCTTAATAGCCGTGTGAAAATTTTAATAAATCTCTTAATAGCCGTGTGAAAATTTTAATAAATCTCTTAATAGCCGGATTTTTAAAATTTTAAGTGTGTAATCATAAAATATATAATGCTGAACTACGTAATCTGCTTTGTCAAATATTGATTCATTAAAAACTTGAAAACCGAACCGAAAGGAAGCGAAATATATTCCGCTTTAAACGCGTTAACATTTAAGTTGTCACACAACTGAACTGGATAAATTACCAAAAATCTCACATATAGTTGATTCATTTTTGCTTTCAAGGGAGCCTTTTGTTTAAAGAAATACAGAAATACGACATATTGTAAATAAAGGATATATATTTTTCTAGATATTGTTTTTGTATATTCCGGTTGGTTTATTAAAATTTTAAATTGCCATCCCTGAGGTCCTAATAAATTAAAAAAAAAAATAAAGAAAGAATTCTCACGGAGATAGGCGGTACATCTCTGTAATATGTATATATCTAGTTTTAGAAAAAATATAATGAGGAGAAAATTACATGCACAAATATTTTGTCATCAATTTTATGTTTATTAAATCAAATGGTGTAAAAAAAAATCTAATTTGACTTATCAAATTCTAAATTGGGTGATTAAATAAAAATGAAATGTAAAAGTAAAAACGTATGCTCATTATATATTACAAATTTTTCCATAATTTTACTTAATAACTTTCATTTCTCATTACTAAATATGAGAACTATGTGTTAAAAGGTTTTACCATGACAAACTAAAAATGGAAAACGTTAACTATATTAAAAATGTAAGTTAAAAACATGGCTTTGAATATATTCTAAAAAATTTAAAAAAGTAATTGTTAATTTATATGCAGATTAAACGCTATTATTGTCTTTTTTTTTTTTTTTTTTTTTTTTTTTTTTTTTTTTTTTTGTGGACAAAAATTATTTTCTACTTTCTAGAGAATATAAAAATTCGTTTACTTTAGATTAAATGAATCAAAATTTAAAAAAATGGTGAAAAAAAAAGCATTATATTAAAATCGATATAATCTTTAAAATATTTTTTTTTTCTGGTTTTTCTCGACTGTAAGTATTCCATATAATTTAAAAAGCTTTAAAACTGGAAAGATAAAAGGTAAAATGTTTTCTGTTCTTAAGATTAGCTTAAATAGGAAAAAATATGGAAAATCTGTATTAATCGGGATCTGTTTTCTTTTTCTTTTTTCCTTTTTTTTTTCACTAAGAAAAAAACATTTTTCTTCCCCTTTCGATTTAATAAAACCACATCAGATTTATATCAGAAAAAAATGAAGTCTTTTTTTTTTTATTTAAACCTCTTTAGAGAAATTTATATCTCTGTTTTCTCATTATAAAAAATAAATGCGTAAATTTACACACTAAAACAGATATATATGCTGATACAAAACGATTTGCCTATATGGGTAAATTACCAAATACATGTCTCGTGTGTCCATTTTAAAAATAAATACTCTGTATTTTCATGATAAATTTAAAAGTAGCTGAAATGTGTAAAAAGTTACCTGATAACTCTAAAATATACAATTTAATGCGTAAATTGCACATAAGTGCTCGTATTTCTGCTTAATATACAGAAACGGTATACTCTTGTGTGTACAGCTTAACTTTATAGTTTGGTGTTTAAACTTTGAACTAAATGTTTTTATACTCGCAAAACTAAAATGCACGAAGAAGAAACTCATATGCTTTGTGTGTTTGTTTTAAAAATAAATGGGTGAAAATGTCAGGAAATAAATTATGAAGTTGTTTTTATGTTATTTATTGAAATAGAAGGTTTTTTTTTAAAGAAATGCAAAAAATCTTTAATTATAATTGACTTTTAAATGTATCGAAACTTAAAAAATGGTGAAAAAATGCCTCCTATTAAAATCCACACAATTTTAGATTTTCTTTTCGTCGTCTAAAGATATTCGAAATAATTTAAAAAGAAAAGATAAAATGCTTTCCGTACTGTAAGGTTATATATGGCAGTAAAAATTATGAAAATTCTTTATGGGTCACTATATAATTTCCAATCTTTTTGTTCGATTCACTGATGAAAAAGATTTCTCTTTACTTGCTTCTTGCGTTTTAAAAATAATGAGATTCAATTTATATCAGAAAATAAGCGATTAAATTATTTTTTATGCAACTCTTTTTATTTGAATTTGTTTAAGTGTGTTTTCTTATTCGAGCATTTTTGAAAAAATATATACACATATATATTTCTTTCTTTCAATAAATTCTTTCTTTCAATTCTGTCAAAGAAAAACTAATTATTTAAACTGTGTTAACAAAAATTTTGTTAACATTGTTAAATTTCTACCACGGAATTCCATTCATTGAAAAAAAATCCAATAATTTACCAATATTAGTTAAATATTTTCTTTAATTTATTTGCCCTAAAATGCTATTGTTACGGAAATAGGAAGTTTAAAGAAGAAATATTGCTAATGAAACGGAAAATTAGTTGACGTGAGCAATGCATTAATAAAAGCTAAATTAAATATTTCTAATGTCCAGCAAATTTTTATGCCCATATTTGCTGTCAGAGTTTCTTCAGATAAGCTAAAAACGTGTAGTATCACAGAACGATTTTTAACGAATGACGAAATTTAAAATAAAAAGATAAAAGCGAAAGCACAGGAGCAAGAGAAAAAATCATTGCATAGAAAGCAAAGTGTGAAGACTGAATAAGGAAATGTAAGGAAATATGAGTCGTCAATTTTAAAAGAGCGATAATAAAAAAAAAAATAAAATGTTGGTAAGTGGGATCTCAGATCGCACAGAGGGTTTCGTTTAATATTTCTTTTAAAACACTTTATCCTTACACTAACAAATTAAAATTGCTAATTTAAAATTATTAATTCCTTACATAAATGGCAGCACCTTTACATTTAGGAATGCCCCCCCCCCCCCCCCCCCACCGGAAATCATCCACTTCCCTATTTCAAATATTATATTTCACTAATAATATTAATAAGAGGTCACAGTCAAAAACCGCATTTTAACCCATATTGGACCGCTGTCCTATAAATAGGACAGCCAATAAAACATTTTTTTTAAATAAAATTGGTAAGGATTTTTTGAATACATTTTGTTATGACATCATTAAAATACATAAAAGTATAACATATAAACAAAAAAAAAAAAAAAAACAAGTAACCAAATAAAATTTAATTCAAAAAAATCTATTTTAAAAATTCATTAAGAATTGTGATCTTATAATCTAGAATTTTATTGTTATCATTATATTTTTATTAGAGAAATCATAGAGTATTTTTGTTCAACATACACAGTATTTTTAAAGTAAAATACAATATTTCCTCATAAAATTAATTTATGTATGCATTTTATATGTCCTTACTATGTATCCTACTAATATGTGCTGTTTATAAGACAACTAGTTACTTAAAAATTAAAAACTTTTTTTCAATATTTTGCTAGTATCTACTTAATTACACCATATTAATGATATAATTGAACTTTTGAAAATTTTCAAAAGTATTTAATCGGTTGTGGTCCAATATGGGTTAAACGGGAGGGATAGGCATCGGATCCGTATAATATGAATAATTTTTCATAGACCTATTTAACAATTAATCAAATGAGGGGTGGTCCTTAAAATTTCAAAAATTGGCCCCCGTGGGAGACAAAGGGGAGTAGGGGCATCGGATGTCTACAATATGAATATGTTTTCATGGACCTATCTAACGATATGTCACGTGAGTGGTGTCCTTGAACTTTCAAAAAATGCTCCCGGGGCGAAAGCGGGGGGATTGGATGTGTATAATATGAATAAGTTTTCATAGACTTATCGAACGATATACCACCTGAGGGGTTTACTCAAAATTTAGAAAATTGAACCTCCCCAGAGCACCCTCCCTTCCCCCGGGAATTGCCCACTCTTTAAAATATTTAAGGTTAAAAAATAATACTGATATGAGGTCTCAGTTAAAAAAAGCTGCAAAACTCAATAAATCAGTTGACAAATATGAGAAAATAGCCCCCCCCCCCAACCCAAATTACACGTGCCATCGCTTTATAAACTTTTTAATATATGTTATAAATTATGTCAAAGTTTAAATGGGATTGTTTAATTAGTTTTCCTAATTTTAACAATTCCGCGTCAATAGTTCTCCCCGGAGGGTCCCTCTCTTCCCCCGGAATTTCCCACTCTTTTAAATATTTAATGTTATAAAATAATATTTATTTGAGTGCTCAGTGAAAAAAAAACGCAATAAACAGCTGATCGGAAGAAAAAAGAGAAAATTGCCCCCCTCCCCCCATCTAAATTCCATGCACCTATATAAATTTTGTATTATGTGTTATAAACTATTTCAAAGCCTCTCCGCGCCTTTTTTAATGTGGAAAAATGAGTTTGAAGAAATTGATATTTTTAATTGTAGAAAAAAGTGGTATGAAATCAGGCATCACTAGCATTCAAATATTTATGGTTAAAAAATAATACTTAAAGGAGGGCTCAATGAAAAATCTGCATTTAAAACGATAAAGAAACAGCTGATAAAAAAATAGAAAAAAGTCCCCCCCACCCCCCGCCTTACTTAAATTCAACGCACGCTAACTTTATAATATTTTTATTATCTGTTATAAACTATTTCAAAGTTTAAAAGCGATCAGATATTTAGTTTTCCTCATTTTAACAAATACGTTCATTATCTATACGAAAACGCATTTCTTTTATAAGTTTAAAATTCGATTTTTTGATAAATCAAAAAATCTTGGACGGATTTCTTTTAAATGGACGTATTATTAATTAGCGTAGGATTTTACATCCGGTTCCGTAAGAACCAAAATTGTAAAAGTAACGTTTAAAAAATTAAACATTGCTTTTTTGAAATACGTATCCTTTTTCATTCTATGAAAAAAAGGGAAAATTTTTAATAATATTCTACTGGTGCTGGAAACTGTTCCATAATCTATGCCTGATGCATCATCTTTCTGTCTTGTTCCAAGTTCTCTTCTATTAGTATGGTCTGCATTTTAAGGTATCCGCAGACCTTCGGAAGGGATTTTTTGAAATTTTCTCTATTTATCCCTTTTAAACAGATGATGTACAGAAGGGAACTTTGTTACTAATAAAGTAGTAAAATTTACCTTCTACCAAATGATTGGTTGGCAGAATAGTTGAAGTTTTTAAGGGAAGGGATAATATAATTTGAACAGTGAATTTACGTTTACCAGACGGGCGAATTTTTAAGAGAAAAGTCAGAGATGTCTGTATATTAACAGATGTACCTTAAAACTTTGAAAAAAAATATATATAAATTTTAATAATTACCAAGAAATAATTTTTTTTAAACAGAAAAATAGTCAAAATTATATCAAAAATTGACATTTCCGTAAAACGTGATAACTCAAAAATGAAACAATGTATTGCCATTTTGTAAATTGCATAATAAACCGAATAACTTTCTCTAGGACTTAGACTACACACATTATAATCACATCTCTATTGCAGATGATATGACAGTTAAAGTACTAATGTAATGAAAAATTTGCAAAATTGGTCTCAAGTCTGTCAGTTATACCAACGTAAATATAAAACTATTCAATATATTATCATATACCTCAAAAGACATTCGTAAAAGAAGTACAGAAAATTTCGTGGCATTCCATGCATAATTTTTTGTTTTAGGATGTTTTGCGTATAGTAAAACTCTGTAAAACTTCATTTGCTAAAAATAACTTTTAAACACAATTCAAAATCTGTAATAGCTGTAACTTTAAACGGCTGTAACTCGAGTTCTATTTTAGATACAGACAAAATTTAAGCAGATTTCGATAGATAAAAGATTCAATTTTAATATTGTTGCAAAAATGAAAAATCGATATTTTGATCTAAAATTGCGTTTTAAAGCTGTTCGGATACCATTCACACGCCATACACCGTTAAATAAATTAAAACATCTCATATACTTTGGATATAAATAATGATGAGAATAAGATACACCGCATAATTTGCGTGTATAAGAAAATTTATACACCCTTGTATCTTATCTAACGTTTTTTCTCGGTAACAGAAAAATTACTTTTACAATTTATCTCCGTTGCTGTCATACACACAGTTTCCTGTTCTTCCTGAAGAAAATGATTGTTGAATACCAGTACCATAAGTAATTGTTTTTGTCAGTACATACCCCTTGCATTTTGACCTCCGAACATTTTTACGCCTAACCGATGTCATCGTAGAAAAGAAAACCCAAGTCACAAAACATAAAATCTCTCTCAACTCATAATTCTTCTTCTCTGAGCTTTCGAGAAGTCTGTTTTAAGTTTTTCGTTATTTTAAAAAGACGGCTTTGAAGAGTCTTGTTTTAATATATTGTATATTTTATTGATACACCATATGTTGTGGATAAATAAATAACTTCTCACAGAGATTGTAAAAAAATTTGAAATCCTTTTTTTTTTTTTTTTTCTTTTTTGTTTCTTCTCTCCTAATTTTTAAATCATTGGTGGTATATGTTTTCAGTTTTTTGTTATTTTTAAAAGTGTCTCCTTTTAAAATATTTTATATTTTCTTCATACATTACATGCTGTAAATAAACAAATAATTTCTCATAGAGATTCTAAAATATTTTAAAGATAAGAAGTAATTTTTCATTCCTGTAACTAACAAATATATTTTAGAGTTAACGTAAGGCTGCTTGTCATTTAACTGCAGAGAAATTCTGAATTGTTTTTAACTAAAATATATTTTGAATATTCTTAATATTAACTTAGGGAGACAAGTGACCTTCAAACTCATTTACTTATTTATTTTAATAGCATTTTAAATACTGTTCAATGGTACACTATATGAATTATGGCATATATTTACCAAACAAGAAATTTAAAAAAAATGTAGAAATATCAGGTATTTTCCTGAATATTTGAAGAGTTTTAAGGAACTTTTCAAAATGCTTCATACGCATTTCATATCAATTAAAATCCCCAATATTTTTATGCGAGTTTAGTTTACATATACAGATAGGTCATTAAAGAGGCAAGATTAAAATGTTATTTTTCATATAATGTATTAAATTAATGTGTAAAGCAGAAATTGTGTTTAATTTAACTGTGTTCAATTAGTAAATTAGGAATTTCAGCATGATCCTCCAATAGTGTCTTTCTTTAACCGGGTCGATAAATACCTGTTTAAAATGGTCAAAACAGAAAAATACTTGTCTTTAAAAATATTATTATTTTTAAAAATGGCGTAAGAATAGCGGTGTATAATAGAGACTGAGAATATAGATTACAGGATTTACAATACTTTTATATGGTGAAAATTCCGAAAAATATTGTATAAGATTGAAAACACTTAAATTCTGTTATTGCAATTAAGTAAGTTAATTTTACAAATATTAAAACGTTCGGTAGCTTAAATGCTAAATCTGATTAACGCATGATGCAGCTGAGTTATGCCCTGTTTTGGAGGTTTTATTTATTATTATTTTTTTTTACACTTTTCTTAAATCTGATATTTTAAATCTGTTTTCAACTGTTACCCATTATAATAAATATTTTCTACTTTTAACATTAGATCAAAAAAGAAAAGTGTGTTTATCTGGATGGGTATTTATGCTTATATTCTAAGACATAGAAATACTCATTTTTTTGTGAAAGTGTAAGGAAAAAGAGGGGATGGAGGCAACACAATTTCGGGCTATGGGCATCTTTTGCTTAATCAGGACTGCTTAAATCGAATTATTAGCAACATTGCACGATTTTATCTGTTTATAAGTCTGATCTTCTTTTCATGTGACATTTTATAAGAACTTGAGATATATGTAATACATATTTTTGTTAACAATGTTATAAATATCTTGAAAACACTCTTTTAACCAATGAACTCCACAGTAATGCGAATTCCCTCCGATGGAAATTTAAAATGTTTGCGTTATTTATATCATGCGTTTATTAATTTGTGTATTTTTTATTAACAAAATAAGATTTTTGATAAAAATCAATATCCTATTTCTATCCATTCTTAAATTTCATATAGGAATCATGTGTTATATTTCATTAACATTATATTGCAAGTAACAATATACGCAGCTAAGTTACAGAATGTGGAGTCGGGTAAATATTCACTCGCGATATTTAAATGATGTTTTCTACGACAAACGCTTAACTATTAACTGCTGTTAGCGATCTCACACACCACTTCCTTTTAAAAATGTCATGGATTAATTTGAAAATTTCCGTTTAACTATAAATGTTTGTGAAATTTTGTTTCATTTGGAGCCTAATAGTAATGCTAGAAACTTCGGAATAAGTAATTTTAAATATTAATAATCCTGTACATAAAGTATAGTACAGAAGCAGTATCCTATGATTTAATGAAGCTTTTTATTTATTTTTCATCAAACTGCCCGGGAGAACGTTCACAGTACCTATGCGACAATTTCTGTCACAGTAGTTAAGGGTTAAATAAAATTTTTCAGATAAATTGGCATAGCGCATTGTCACATTTAGGGCTTTGGACGTCTCAGTTAGGTTTTAACTGCCGTAAATTCCACAAAAATCACCTAAATGGGACAGTCGTATATACCAGGGATATTTATTCCATTTTTGAAAAACAAGTTAGTTTTGAACTAAAGGCAGAGTATTCAATAATTTTCTGCCTTGTAAAGAATATATTTACTTAATTAAATGCCCAATATACCCTAAATGCGACAAAACTGTGTGGAAACGCGTCTCATTTAGGCACAATGACCTTAATGCATATTGTATATGGAAGTTTGTTTCATAAATGTACCCAATAACTTTCATTTGTCATTACCAAATATGCGAAATACATTTTAATTTTTTATGATTACAAACTAATAAAGGAAAGCGTTACATATATTTAAAAATTAATTGAAAATCATGGGTATTTGGGCATTTACTATATAAAAAAAATCTACAAAAGAATTTGTAAAAATAATACGCAGATGAAAACACTATTCTTGTCAAATTTATATTTTGTGGAGACATTAGGGGTGTTATTATATAGTAATTCTGAGTACATACCCAATTTAAATAAATAAAAACACAAGGGGTGAAAGTTTTACGGGGAAAATGATTATTATTTTTTTTTCATTTATCTTCATTCCAAATAAACATCCAGTATCATATTCTTCCTAAATGCAAGAATTATTTTTTTATATAAGTACCACAAGTTACTGTGTTTGTAAGCAGCCCCCTTTGAACTATGACCCATTGATATTTCCACACTCAACAGATGCTATCTCAGAAAAGAAAAGTTAAGCCACAAAAAATAAAATATTTTCTATTGACTCATTCCTCGTTCCCATCGGTATAAGAGAGTTTTGTCGAGTTCTGTCGTTTTTAATAGGCTCTTCTTTTAATTCATGATGTATGTAATGCAGTAACTTCACACTGCGAAAGAAACAGTAGATTGTCAAGTCGAGTGAAGGAAAAATGCCACGGGAGAAAGGCTTTTGTATTTCTAAAGTTCAGAATATCTTACATGGGCAAAATTAGATTGTTTTTTAAGTTAAAAGGAGAACTTTACTTTCCTTTAGTAATCAGTTAGAGCATAGTTTAAAACTGTAAAATACACAGTAAAAAAAAAAAAAAAAAAAAAAAAAAAAAAAATTGTAAAGTTACTAAAGTTTTTCTAGGAAGCTGATATTCCTAGAACTTTTTATGTAACGGCAACAACAAAAATTCATGTAACAGAACACTTTTGCGCCGAAAATCAAAAAATCTGTAAGGTTATCAAGAATGTTTTAGGAAACAGGAATGCCTAGAACTTTTCATATAATTACAACCAGGGTTACAGATAAAATTTTAGTAAGATTATTGTAATTTTAGCAGATTCATTTGTAAATTTACAAAATTCTGTAGCTTTACAAAAACTAGTTTTGTAGATTTTCAGCTTTTTTTGTACAGTTACAGATGAAAGTTTAGTAAGCATGTAACTTTACATCTGTAGAACTACAGTTTTTTTTTACAGTGTACAGACGTATGTTTTCTAATTTAGCTAATTATAATATAATCCTATTGAAAATGTACGATACCCTCTTTCTATTTAATTCATTCCGAAATGTATTCTTTATTATTAGAAACATCAGAAATCAATATATTTCCGACAGTAAAAGAATCATTAATAAGACAAATTATGTTCTGCTGCCACTGATTTTCAGAAAAGTTTCAGTGTTGTAAGTATGCAGTTTAATCAGGAATACAGTTCAACCAGCAATATTACAGCTTTTTCGTTGATATAAATTCTCAAGAAAACATTTTCATGTTAAACAAACATGTTTTACAGACAAACATTATAAATTAACAGCATTAACATTGAAATTATAATTGATGATATTTCATTTCCCTTGAATGTATGGATGCAATTACGCAACATAAAATGTTTAATTGAAAATTAATAGCTTCTGAAAAACCGATATTCTGTTTTGAGAAAGCGAATTGATCCACAATAAAAAACTACTCCGAAATGTTTCCGTAAATCAGTTGCAGGAAAAATAATTTGTTTTTATATGTGATTTTTTAAATCTGAAAATATAGTTGTTTCTTGGATTTTAAAGGATAAAGAATTCTTTTCAGAATCATTGGTAGTCGTTGTTAGATGTAGAATACTGCATTATATTTTTGCAGATTAATTAACATTTATCCTTTTTTAGAGTGTACAAAAAAATATATCATTTCCCTAATTCGACTCTCACCTATTCACCAATTCATCATAAAAAAAAAAAAAAAAACATAGGATGTAATACTTCGGGGGGGGGGGGGGATGATTAAGTTTTTTCTCTTCTTTTGTCTTCATTCCAGTAAATATTTAGTTTTACATTCTTCATGGACAAAATAATTCTTTTAGTACGAAAGTGCCGCAAGTAACTGTGTTTGTGAGCAGCCCCCTTAGAACTGTGACCTCTTAATAGTTCCCCGCTCAACAGATGCCATCTTAGAAAAAAAAAAGTTAAAAAAAAAAAAAAAAAACATACGATGTAATACTTTGGGGGGGAAATGATTAATTTTTTTCTCTTCTTTTGTCTTCATTCCAGTAAATATTTAGTTTTACATTCTTCATGGCCAAAATAATTCTTTTAGTACGAAAGTGCCGCAGGAGTATCTGTGTTTGTGAGCAGCCCCCTTTGAACAGTGACCTCTTAATAGTTCGCCGCTCAACAGATGCCATCTTAGAAAATAAAAATTAAACCACAGTTAAACAAAAAACAACATACGATATAATACTTTGGGGGGGGGGGGGGGATGATTAAGTTTTTTCTTTTCTTTTGTCTTCATTCCAGTAAATATTTAATTTTACATTCTTCATGGACAAAATAATTCTTTTAGTACGAAAGTGCCGCAAGTAACTGTGTTTGTGAGCAGCCCCCTTTGAACTGTGACTTCTTAATAGTTCCCCGCTCAACAAATGCCATCTTAGAAAAAAAAAAAAAAAAAAAAAAAAAAAAAAAGACATACGATGTAATACTTTGGGGGAGAAATGATTAATTTTTTTCTCTTCTTTTGTCTTAATTCCAGTAAATATTTAGTTTTACATTCTTCATGGACAAAATAATTCTTTTAGTACGAAAGTGCCGCAGGAGTAACTGTGTTTGTGAGCAGCCCCCTTTGAACTGTGACCTCTTAATAGTTCCCCGCTCAACAGATGCCATTTTAGAAAAAAAAAAGTTAAGCCACAGTTAAAAAAAAAAAAAAAAAAAAAAAAAAAAAAAAAAAAAAAAAAAACATACGATGTAATACTTCGGGGGGGGGGGGGGATGATTAAGTTTTTTTCTCTTCTTTTGTGTTCATTCCAGTAAATATTTAGTTTTACATTCTTCATGGACAAAATAATTCTTTTAGTACGAAAGTGCCGCAAGTAACTGTGTTTGTGAGCAGCCCCCTTTGAACTGTGACCTCTTAATAGTTCCCCGCTCAACAGATGCCATCTTAGAAAAAAAAAAAGTTAAGCCACAGTTAAAAAACATACGATGTAATACTTTGGGGGGAAATGATTAAGTTTTTTCTCTTCTTTTGTCTTCATTCCAGTAAATATTTAGTTTTACATTCTTCATGGACAAAATAATTCTTTTAGTACGAAAGTGCCGCAAGTAACTGTGTTTGTGAGCAGTCCCCTTTGAACTGTGACCGCTTAATAGTTCCCCGCTCAACAGATGCCATCTTAGAAAAAAAAGTTAAGCCACAGTTAAAAAAAAAAAAAAAAAAAAAAAAACATACGATGTAATACTTTTGGGGGAAATGATTAAGTTTTTTCTCTTCTTTTGTCTTCATTCCAGTAAATATTTAGTTTTACATTCTTCATGGACAAAATAATTCTTTTAGTACGAAAGTGCCGCAAGTAACTGTGTTTGTGAGCAGCCCTCTTTGAACTGTGACCGCTTAATAGTTCCCCGCTCAACAGATGCCATCTTAGAAAAGAAAAGTTAAGCCACAGTAAAAAAAAAAAAAAAAAACGTACGATGTAATACTTTTGGGCGAAATGATTAAGTTTTTTCTCTTCTTTTGTCTTCATTCCAGTAAATATTTAGTTTTACATTCTTCATGGACAAAATAACTCTTTTAGTACGAAAGTGCCGCAAGTAACTGTGTTTGTGAGCAGCCCCCTTTGAACTGTGACCGCTTAATAGTTCCCCGCTCAACAGATGCCATCTTAGAAAAGAAAAGTTAAGCCACAGTTAAAAAAAAAAAAAAATAAATAAATAAATAAATAAACTTGCATCTACTTATTCCTCGTTCTAATGGTTATGAAAGCTGTCGTTCTCATATCGTTCTCATGGCTCTTCTTTTAAATTATTATATATTTAATGCACTAAGTTCCCTTTGCAAAAGAAACATTATTTTATCGTTTCTGGTGAAGGAAAAATGTGATGTGAGAAACGCTTTCTATTTCTAAAGTTCAGAATATAATACTCGGGATAACTGTGGTTGTTTACAAAGTAAAAGACATATATTATTATCATTTTTTGGAACCTACATTCGTTTTCACTGAATTTACTGTTACATAAAGTAAAAAAAAAAAAAAAAGTTGTAGTATAATATTTTAAAAGTTTTATACAGCTTTGTCATCTTTCAAAAAGAACCATTTTAACATTACATAAGTCGCTTGATGCATTTATGGTTCAGTTATAAAACTATTGTTAAGAAATTTTAAATTCGGCCCATTAAATTTGAATACAGTAGAGCGCCGATTATCGGAGCTCCAGTTAACCGGACTTCCAATTGTCCGAACAGCCTATTTCTCTCTCTCTTTTTTTTTCTTTTAACCGAACTTTTATTTAAACAGCCTATTTCTCAAAAAAAAAAAAAAATTATGAGGATGAGGTTGTGTATGTGATTTAAGATGAAAAAGAAATTGAAGAAATGAAAACGAATGCTCTGAAAATGACCCAGATCTATCCCATAACGAAGCCTTTGAATGTTTGGAAACAGCTATCAAATGGCTCGAACGGCAAAAGAAATCTGATCCTGTTCAACTAATGTATTTAAGAAGAATTCGAGATATAGCAGCATTCGAAAGAACGCCTTCTTTAAAGCAAGCAAGGGGCTGTGCATATATAACGTTATCAACTTTTTGGAAATTGTGTACCCCCTCCCCCCTTCCGATATCATACGTTATCATCCCTTGAACCAACCCCCCCCCCCCCCCGGTAATGATATCGTTATCAATGTATAAAAATTATTTAAATTTTAGGAATTTTTTCCTTTTGTTTGGAATGATATACAAATACGATTACATTTGTTTTTTGCATACTTTATTAAATCAGATAAAGAGAAGTCAATAAAATATCAGTTTATATATTAAATATCATTTAAAAGAAGTAATTACTATTTAAATGTATTTAATAATAGATTTTTGTTACATAATGCATTCAACAGTAATAATATCGTTTTGAACTTTCTTCCTACACGGTGTGGGGCAGACAGAACTTCTTTTCAAGAAAACAGGTGGACAATATTCTTTCTCTTTTATTTACTATTAAACACAAGTATCATTTCAAACATACTTCGCATATGGTTTGTCAAACAGCGGATTATATATGCATACACGTATGGCAAAATAATAGGATTGCCAAACGTTGGGATGTTCCATATTTTGAAATTGAATAATTTTATAATCATTTAATGATTTTAATAATAACTTTATACTTGCATAAAAATAGATAACACACTACTTTGATGTAAATACCAAGTTACAAATAAAAATAGATAAAAAATGATAACGATATCAAAAGACAAAACCCCCCACCCCCTAGAGATATCTTACGATATCATGTGCCAGACCCCCCCCTCCCCCCTAAAATGATAACGTTATATATGCATAGCCCCCAACAATTAGAAGTTTTTTTACTCAAATCATAATCTCTGGACTTCCAGAAAATAATAAAAAGAGAAGAAGAATATTTTAAACGATAAAAAAGTAAACAAAAAAAAACAGTTTTTAAACACGCTATAACTAGCTGGTGCTGCTAGTCCTAAGCCTGGATAAAGTGTGAAGATTTTAGTATAGTCGGGAACATCCCTTAAATTGTCTGCCCATTTATCCGAACTAGAGCTGTCCCGACTTGTTCGGATAATCGGCGCTCTACTGTAGTTATTTCTTAGTCGATTTGTTGATAGATATAATAAAATAAAGTAAACTTAGTATTAATTTTTTTCTGACTCCTTTTTTATACTACAAATTTCTGAATATAAAAACCAGCCAGATTTGGCAACAATGTTTGCGGTCTGTATAGAGTTAACATCTATATATAATGATGTTTTGAGCTCATTTTCAAATATTTTGTTACAATCTGTGCATTTTGTTTTACCTCTTTAGTCTTTAAAAATATCATACAATATCAACATCAAATCTTTATATTTTTTAATTGTTGCCGTATGGGTTAAAATGAGGTGTTAAAATATTCACAATTAAACAGGCTTTTATTTAATATTTAAAAATAAAAATCGATTTTTTGATCAATTTTGAGGTGCACTGTACCCTTAAAAGATATGTACTGATGAAACATAAAAAAAATTTGCTTGTTTGTGCAAATTATCAAAGAAAGTTTAAAACTCGTGTGTCTTTTTCGAATTAAACATATCCCTGTGTAATTTGATAATAACGCTTAAACATTCAGAAATGCGTAAAAAATTAGCAGATAACTGTGAAATACACAAGTTAATGCGTAACTTGCACATAAGTACACATATTTGTGCGTAATATACAGAAACGATAGATTTTTGTGAGTATTGCTTAACCTTATATTTGTGGCGTAAATTGTGAAATAAATGTTGTTATGCTTGAGAAAAAAAAATGCGTGAAAAAACAACTCATTTGTTTTCTGTGTTTGTTTTAAAAATAAAGAAATGAAATTTATGACAGAAAATAAATGATTAATTTATTTTTATGTTATTTATTCTGGGGGAAATCCAGTGTTCTTTTTTGAAGAATGGAAAAATTCATTTAATTGGCTTTTAAATGAATCGAAACTTAAAAAATTGTGAAAAAAAAAATGCATTCTATTAAAATCCACACAATTTTCAATTTTCTTTTTTTCTACCGCAAGTATTCGATATAATTTAACAAGCTATAAAAATTTGAAAGGTAAATTATAAAATTTTATCCGTACTCTAAGATAAGCTATGGTAGTAAAAATTATGAAAATTCTTTATGCATAAGTATATATTTTCTTATCTTTTCGCTAGATTCTCTGATTAAAAGATTTTCTTTTTCTTCTTACGTTTTAAAAATGATTGGATGAAATTTATGTCAGAAAATATTGAAAATTATGTTTTATGCAATCCTTTTTAGTTGAATTTATATAAATGTGTTTTCTTATTCGAGGATTTTTGAAATATATATATATGTATATTCAGCATGTTTTATTTCCGGATTCAATATCCTGTCAGAAATGCATTCATCGTAAAATTTCCAATAAATTACCAATATTAGTTAAATATTTTCTAGACATTGAAATCATTTGCATAAAATGCTATAGCTAGAGATTACATAGAGTTTATGGAAGACATTGTTAGTGAAATATAAAATTATTTGATGTGAGCATTGCATTAATAATAGCTAAATTCTAAATATTTCCAATGTTGAGCAATATTTGAAGTCAATATTGGCTTTCAGTGATTCTTCAGATAAACAAAAAACGCCCGTAATCACAGACAGATACGCAACGAATGATGAAAATAAAAATAATGCTAGATAAATGTAAAAGCACATGGGCAAGACAAAATTCATTGCATAGAAAGCAAAGTGCGAAGGACGGATAAGAAATGACATGAAAATCTGAAGAGTTTCAGTGACATTTTTAAATATATAGGGAAGAGTAGCCATGTTTGGACCGCCGTTTTAATTGGACCGTTGTCATTCTGCCGTTAATTACAGGAAGAGACCCCATCTACCGCTGAAATCCTACTCATCAGAATGACGTCACTCATGATTAGAAGAAGCAGCCGCCTACCGTGTGCTGTTATCAGACAATTTATAAAAACCTAAAGTTAGCTGTTTTGATCTAAATTTTTACTACTAAACCTAAGTGAATATCTTAAAACTTAGGTATGTTGTTATGTTTTCATATACATATATGAATTAATCTGTTTATTGCGCATATTTTTCACGCGGATTTTTTTTATTTCGTTTTTTGTTCTTAGTTTTGAAATTAACTGATTTAAAAAATGGCGCAGTTGCCGTAATTGGGTCAATTTAAGTTGCTTAAATTGGACCAGATATGCGATCATAAATTTGAAAAGTAAGTAATGAATTTCGAGGACGGTACGATTTGTACACTATTTTTTTTATATATTTTATAATGGATTACTATCTCCATGCAATATTTTTTGTATATCTGGATTAATTGTTTTTACAGTTTAGGCCTATATAAACATAAAAATATTTTTACATGGCTATGCAATAAATTTTGTTTGCAATGTTTTTTTTTTTTTTTTTTATCTTATATGTAATTGTATTTCTTTTTTTTGAATTCGTTATTCCTACGGCATATTTGATTTACAGAGTTGAATTCAAACTTACCCCTCCTGCAGGATATTTGTGATGGAAGAATTTTTACAGTTCTGAGGGTAGAATTATACATTTTTGAAATTAAAACGCATAAAATATCAAACCTTTATGAAAATTTTGAAAAATACAAAGACAAACTGTCTGGAAGAAAAACACCCATGACAGCAAAAGCTGTTAATGATATTGGAAACAAAAAGCAGACAGTAAGTTGTGAAGAAATTGACCTGCAACAAGGCTTCAGCTACAAATCCTCCCCAAAAGCAAAAAAAAAAAAAAAAAAAAAAAAAAAAATTAGAAATGTTACTTCCCTTGCTAAATTCAGTTAAATCAAAGTACAGAGGGAGCCAAAAATCAGTTGTGTTAACATCATCGCCATATAAACTAAACCTTGAAATGAAAAAAAAAAAGACAAAAAGGAAGCTTTGACAGCACAAAAGTAATTGGAACATCGAGTTTTAAAAAATAGGCGTAATGCAATTAGCAAGAAAATGATGGAAGAGAAGAACTACAAACATAATGTAAAGAAAACTTCTCTTGCAAAAAAAAAAAAAAAAAAAAAAAAAAAAAAAAATCTGATAATTCAGAATCTAGAAAAAGAAATCTAGACAGTGATGATTGGTTTTGCCTAATTTGTAAAGAAAAATAAAATAGCAGAAATGATTCAGTGTTCAGACTGCCATACAGTTCCATGTTGTGTGTGCTGGAAAACAAAAACAAGAAACAAAATTCGTGTATAAGCTTTGCATCACTCCTTACATGATATTCAAGTAACTGACAATTAGTTCTATAATTTCTATTCTTAATTACTGATAACTTTGATTTATATTTTGAATACATTTTGATTTAAAACAATTACTCTTATTTTCAGATATTTGATTTCATTATACTTCATTGCTGTTATTTTGTTTCATTGTTTCATTAATCGCAAACTTTTCTTTTATTAAAACTAGTTATATTCCTTAGTCATTAAAACAACCTGTTACTATTTGGTCCAATTTAGGGGACTGGGGGCCCAACTTAGGCGACCATTTGCTGAATTTGGACCACTTTTGACAAATTTTTCAAATTAAAATAAAATTTAAGAATTTCAAAAAGAAATTGATCTAAATATTTATTTAGTTAGTAGATGAATAGATTGACCCTGTGTAATGATCTTTTACAGATATTCCAAATATTAAGTGAGTTACACCTGAAAATAAGTGAAGTGGTCCAAATTCGGCTACTCTCCCCTATATATATATTTTAATTGGATAGCTGAATTCGATGTCTATATCGCCCCTTTTTTACTTTTTCGATTTTGATTGCAGGTATTTTTTATGATGACACTTTCATTTTCGGAACCGGTTTTGATAGTGAAACTAACTGAATAAAAAGTATCTGTAACCAAATGCGAAGAAGTAACAAAGGGGCGATGTAAAGATCGAACTCAGCTATTCATTGCAAATATATCTATCTATCTATCTATCTATATCTATATCTATATATCTATATATATATATTTAAAAATGTCAAAATGCAAACAAGATATTAGCAAATAACCTCCTCATAGGTTTAGCGAGTGTTTTCGCATGACGGGTGGAACCTAAAGCAGCAAACGGCGCAGTGAGTTCCTCGGATGATAAATTATACTGAGCACTTTCGATCAAAATATCGATATTTCATTTTTGCAATACTATATATATTGAATGTTTCATCTATCGAAATCTGCTTAAATTTTGTCTGTATCTAAAATAGAACCCGAGTTACAGCCGTTTAAAGTTACAGCTATTACAGCTTTTGAATTGTATTTAAAAGTTATTTTTTAGTTTTTCTCTCAAAATGAAAATTTTAAGATTTTACTAAACGACTTGCAACAAAAAATTATGCATGAAATGCCACAACATTTTCTGTACTTCTTTTACAAATGTCTTTTGCGGGAATAGACTACACTCATGATAATGTATTAAATAGCTTTATATTTACACTGGTATAAATGACAAACTTGAGACAAATTTTGCGGATTTTTCTTAACATTAGTACTTTATCTGTCATATCATCTGAGATAGAGATGCGATTATAATGTGTGCAGTCTAAGTCCAAGAGAAAGTTATTTTGTTTATTATGCAATTTATAAAATGTCAATACATTGTTTCATTTTTGAGTTATCACGTTTTGCGGAAGTGTCAATTTTTGACATATTTTGACTATTTTTCTCTCAAAAATTTATTTCTTTGTAATTGCTAAAATATTTATATTTTATTTCAAAGTTTTAAAGTAAATGTCATTATAAAAAATAGATAACAAGAGAAAATTTCAAAAAATTCCAAAAATCACTTCCGAAGGTTTGCGGATACCTTAAAAACTATTTGATGTGATAGTGGCATATGATGCAATATGATACCGGATCCCATCAGAGCATAGAAGTTCAGCAGCAAATAGTGCAGTGAGTTCTTCCGATGATGAATTATATTGAACACAACACTACATTTATGAAAATGCCGATGCCAGGAAAATTGCACATGAGATCAGTGGTATCTATTTACTGAGACGATAGGTAGGGGAGATTTATCAAGGCTAATGCTCAGCCCTAATCTCCAGGAACAATCATGTTTGTGATAGAAAACGAAGATGTTTTCCACCTTGTCAAACAGAAGCTATTTCAATTTGACCTGTGTCGTCTGGATTTAACACGACTACAATTGGCCAGAAAAATTAGTAATAGAGAGACTGTATTAGAGGCGCTTGCTCACGCCCATTTAAACTATGTTTAAATGCTTTTTATATTCAGCCAAAGTATAATAAAAAGGAAAAGACCAAATGATGAACTGATTAACTGATGCATTTACTGAAGTTACAGGTGCATTTCCAAATTTCAGAAAACATTTCTACATTTGATTATCATTTCTCAAAAGCGAGATATTTTTGTCATTCTTTAAAATGTATGATGAAAAAAAAATAATCATAAATATATTAAAGAAAAAAAATATTTTATCAATATTTTATAAAAAGTAAAATCGTTGACAAATTTTTAGGCATTTAGTAATATTTTTTTTCTTTCATCCAACTGTTTTTTTTAATAGAAGGCAAACAAAAATTAAAAAATCAACTATTTAAAATTAATAAAATGTTTTTAAAATATGAACTTTGAAAGTATTATATTAATTTTGTTGCTAAATAAAAAAATGAGTTCGACATGTCTCACAGATCGTCTTTTTGAGCAAATTTATAAATTGTGAAAAGATCTATTGTAAAATCCTTAAATGTTAATTCTTGTTTTTCTAAAGGGAAAAAGATTTTTCTTTCTTTTTTTTACTATTAAAGTTTAAATCTGTCATATTATTCAAATATGTAAGAAAAAATAATTCCACATTGAAAAAAAAATTTTTTTTTCTAATAAACTATGAACAAGAAAATATGTATGCGAAAAAAAGAACATTATTACCCAATAGTGATTGATAATAATACAATGATAACTGTTTTCTTAAAGATTTACAAATAAATATGAAAAGCGAAAAAAAAATTTAAAGGTAATTAAACATTTTGAACCACTAACCATTGAAAGGTGGATTTGATAAAGGAAAAAAAATATATATTTCCTAGATGAAAAATAAACTATTTCTGCGCCAAACTTTTTAATTGTGAATGATCATCAATGTTTATATTCCATTTTCTGAAGAATATGGCAGAAAAATGGCAGAAAATTAATCTATTTTAGTTTGTGGAGTATGAGTCTAAATAAATATTTCAAATTGTTATTAAAAAATGCGATGTTTAATAAATACTGATGGAAAGGGGTATCTGTAATGCTTTATTTATTTTACATAAACCTACACAAAAAATGAAGACAATGTTTCACAGTCAATGTGCGATGGGCTTTTAACCATCTTTGGTTACATTAAAAAAATGATTATTTTTTAATTTACAATAATTTTTTAGGCTTACGTTTATAATAATTTAATTTTGTGTATCAATATCATGATATTTTAAGGTATAATTTAGTTACATATATTATGACATTGCATTTATTATAACCGTAATGTATTTAATAAGTAATGTTCTAGTGAAAAATTGGGTGAAACATTAATTAATAATCAATAAATGTTAAGTGTAATGAAATTTACTATGAACTATAATTTTGTATTTAATCCTTCGGACCAGTCTATTACGCACCTTTTTAAAAGCACACACACACAAAAAAAAAAATAATAATTAAAACGTAACTCAAGAATCAATTACTACTTTTTATTCCCATGCTCCTGTTTCAACATTAAAGTTCAAAAGGTGTATATCAACGATAATCAATAAAAAATATGGAACAAATTGTTAAAAAAAAATCCTCTCAACAGAACCGAAGTGTTAGAAATCTTTTTAATGAAATCGTAGATAATTTCTTACACTGGTTCTTCGAATACAAAGGAATTTCGAAAAAAAAAAAATACTAATTGAATATATATATATATATACATATATATTGTGATTATTTCTTTCTTTATTTATATTGACATAGTTCCAAGGAAAGGAATGGCGAAAAGAAGGAATATTTTGTGTAAATGCATTTATATTATTGTTATGTTTGTTTTTAATTGCGATATTTAATTAAATATTACTGTTTTTTATGTTACTGTATGTTTCAGTAAAATGAATTGTGGTGAACGAATTTCTATCATTTATTAAAACTAATTGTGTTTTTCTTTAAAGAAATATAAAACGAAGTAATGATTATTATTTTTTTTCAATAATACATTATTTTGATTCAACAATTTAAAAATAATTTACTGTAAATATTTTTTTTCTTCAATATCTCGAAGAAAAAAGATTTTCTTTTGATAGACAAAAATGTAAATTAATATGAAAAGATTAAGGTTAAGAGAAAAAAAAAACATTTACTAGTAGAATTTAATTACGCGCTTCTATTTTAACAATCAAATTTTGAAGTATTTTATCAAAATTTTAAAAAGAAACTATTAGGAAAGTAAAACACTAAACAATCACTAAATTGTTAAAAGAAAAAGAAATTAATATCCACTGAACCGGTAATTACAGAAATTTTATACTGAAAGCCTTGTTAATTTCATACGAATAATCTTCTATAACAATGAAATAATAAAATATAATAATAAAAAAAAATCTATTAATTGACAATATATTTTAAATAATTTTTTGCTCACATTGTTTCGGTGATAGGAATTAAAGCATTAAAACTTTTTCTCTGAAAATTTAAATTTGATTGTTGTGTTAATTTTTAATTATTTAAAAAAATAAAAAACAGATAACTTTAGTCAAGCTAACGTGTATTTAATTACTTTGCACAGTGATGAATGGGATTCCTTATACTTAATGGAACTAATTTAATTATGCTATGAAAATATGTAAAAAAAAATAAATGACTAAAAATATTTATATTACGATTTCGATAATAAAATATCTTTATTGGTGAATTTAACGTTATTTGGACATGATTATACAGGGTGTCCGGTCTCAACGGTGTCCAATGGCTAATTCCTAAACCGTTAGTCATAGACATATAGTTCCAATTACAAAAATGTTTTAAATCAGGTAAAGAAATATTTTAAAAGCGATTTAGGTCAATAAAAACATTTCTTAAAAAATTACGAAATTAAAATTTTTATACGGTCCCCCGTTCCTATAAGTTATATTTAGTGAAATTTTCCTTTTACACTGACAAGTAATACAAAAAAAGTCCTGTTATTCTACGATTAAAATTGACCGAGTAATAGCTGTTAAAAGTTGGAGCATATTTTTTGCTGCAAATTGGGGTCATTCACAAATTTAGTCGAAATATAATTTCGTCAGATATAAAAATAGTTTGGGAGGAAAATTAACATTGCAATATAAATTTGAAATCTTTAATCCTTCTGGCATATTAATGGAAAATATACAATTTGTAATAAACATTTAAGAAGAAAGAAAAAACAAAATTTTTGTTAAATAAAATGATTCTAAATTAACAGCCTCAATTCTTTACAAAATTATACGTATTTTAAAATATTATTAGATTGCACAAGCCTGCAAAAGTTGGGTTATGTCATGTTTTTTAGCTTTTGATAATTGATTCTTATAAATTCTGTATCGCTGAACCCGAAATTGACCTTCATTTTTAACTAACATATCAGGATTTTTCGCTCAATTTTAGCGGTATATGAATGAGACTTTTTTTGTCTTACTTGTCAGTATAATAGGAAAAAATTGCTAAATATAACTTATAGGACCGGGGGACCGTATAAAAATTTAAATTTCGTAATTTTTTAAGAAATGTTTTTATTGACCCAAATCACTTTTAAAATGTTTCTTTACCTGATTTAAAACATTTTTGTAATTGGAAGTATATGTCTATGACTAACGGTTTAGGAATTAGCCATTGGACACCGTTGAGACCGGACACCCTGTATATATATACCGGGTGTTCTAAAAATGAATGATGGATTTTAAAATTCAATAATATGCAAACGGTGACATATATTTTAAAAATTCTTGCAGGAGGCTTATGTATGATGTCAGGGGTTTGTTTAATGCGGTTCTTGATTTTAGTTCGAATTTCAAAAAATAGATGGCACTGAGAGCAATAGGTGCTCAGTAAAGGCACGATTTTTGGTACTTCGGGATCCATTCAATACATTTTTATCTCTTTTTTTCGCTGGGAAGAAGAGAGAGATAAAAAAAATGGAGGCTGGATTTAGCTGTTATTGATTGCAGTGCCATCAGTAGATGCTATTTTTAACTAAAACTGATAATCGCAGCATAAGAACTCCTGACATCTCACATAACACTCCTGCACGAATTTTTTAATCTATGTCACCGTTTGCAAGTTATTGAATTTTAAAATACATCAGTCATTTTTCGGACACCCTGTATATATACAGTAAAACCTCTTAATAACGGACAACTCCGGAGCGCGGAAACTGTCCGCTATTCGGAAAATCTCAGATTCAAAAATTGCTAACAAATGCTTAGTGTTTCATTTATTGACTTTTATATGTCCTAAGACCTCTATTATATCATTAAGGGGTCTCAGAACTCTTAAAATTTAAAAAAAAAGAAAAAAAAGAGCATTTTCAACATTTAGCATCTTAAAATGTATTTGATTTTAAGACATAATTTTAGTTGGAATAAAATATATAAGTGTGTTCTTTCATTTCATGTATTTAAAAAATTGTAAGATGCAGAATTAGCATTTACAGGGGGCTCCAAACTGTTAGACATTTGACGAGCAAAAAATCGGCATAAAAGCTTACGCGCACGATTACAAAACAAGTATTGTAACTAGAATGAAAATTTTGGTGCCTATGTATACTTCAGATTATAATAATTACGCTGAATCTACATAAATTTGTATATAAAGCTTTTTTATAATTTTAATACAAAGTTGTATTTAGCTAATGCAAAATTTAGAAAATTTCAACAGTATGATTCCCTAAAAAAATAATGTTTTGAAACTTAAAAGGGAAATTTTAGGTTCAGTTTATACAGACTAACATAAAACATCCGTTTTGAAATTTTCATGAAAAAATATTCATAACGTTTTGAGATATCGTGCGCGTTATACCCAAAAACGCCATTTGGAGAAAAATGGCTTCAAAGTTTCCGAAACGATGCTTCAGCTATTGAACGTGTATGATTCTAAAAGCCATAACTTCTGTTCTAATGGGAATTTTAAGGAAACAATTATATCAAAATGTAATGTTCAGAAAAGACAAGAGTTTAACATTTAAAAAAATTAAAATTTCGAAAATTTTAAAGCTTTAAGAGTCCTGAGACCCCTTAATCAGAAATTAAAATTATTTTTATGCAATAAAACTGAAATAAAATTGTTCATACATTTCTCTATTGTTTATTACATTCCTACGAAAAAAATCTGTTACAAATGTTTACGTTTGCTTGTGATTACATGTAATTTGTTTAAATGTGAAGTTTTAACTCTGTCAGTAGTTTTAATCTTTTTTAATCATTTTTTTTTTTTTTTTTTTTTTTTTTTTTTTTACAAAAAAATTGTGTAACTGCTCACTGTATTTTGCCGCTTCTTGGAAATTCTGGATATCGCAGGAAGTATCTTCAGTTTCAGTGTCTGTTTCATCATCGCTAATAGAGTCAGCTTTTGTCGAATATTCTGAAGGAATATAATTGCATACCATCAACTGATTCTTCTTCAGTAGATAACACATCATCAATATTAATGAAATTTTCGGCAGTTTCTACACTTCTGATACATTCCATTAATTCACTTATTTCGCCTAATTCTTTTTTTGAGTCGGAAATGCGTGTTTCATTTTCTTTTAATATAAAGTCTGCTTTTCTGAAACATTGTCGTACGCTTTCTGGTTTTATGTTTGTTTTTTTTTTACAGCTGAGTGTCGTACGCTTTCCGGTTTTATGTTTTTTTTACAGCTGAGTGTCGAACGCTTTCCAGTTTTATGTTTTTTTACAGCTGAGGAAATCTAAATTATAGCATCGAGAGCATTAACTAATTTTAGTGTATTCATAGAATCTAATTTTGAAAGAATGTGGCGTAATAAAAGCTTTCTGTACCAGGCTTTAAAATTGTGTATAACGCCTTGATAAGTGGCTGGCATACTGAAATTGTGTTAGGGTGAAAAACATAATTTTAACATTGTCGAATATCAAGTGTTTTGGATGAGAATTTGCATTGTCCAAAAACAAGAGAACTTTTCATTGTTATTTTTTCATCCTATTATCATAGAAAGTTAACCATTCGATAATTAAAGGACTGGGCATCCACGCTTTCTTATTCGCTCTCCACAAATACCAAATTTATTAAATTGAATGTTATTTGGGGTGAGTGTTTTTGAACACCTGGGTTTCAGAGATTTTCCAATAATAAGAGGGATTTCAAATTCTATTAACACATTGCAACATAATAAAATATGGAGTCGTCCTTTTGACATTTTTCCGCCAATACAGTCTTCCTTTTTAAAACACATTCGGAAAAATTCTGAGAAAGTGTCCGGTTTCATCGGCATTAAAAATATTTCTCTCCGCATGACCTTCACAAATTGGCCAATCCTCCATTTCTTTAAGAACTACAGAGTTTGCTTCTCCACATATTGTTTTGAAAGCGAAGTTGTGCTGAGATCCGAACTTTTTCAAACACCAACTGGAAGCCTTAAAATCGTGTAATTTAAGTTCTTGCGACTTCTAAAGCAGTTTTCTGAATCTAAGACCCATTGATAGGAATTTTTTTTTGAACGAACTGAAGTAAACAAATTCAGAATTATAGAATCAATTTCAATGGGATTAGTCTCCCTCAATTTCACATTTTTGGTGTTCTCGTTAGAGTTGGTAATCCACAAATTTCTTATTTCTTCTTTATTTGATAAAATCTCTCCCACCTGTGTTTTACCTATTTCAAAACTTTCAGCAAGTATCCGTAAACTCAATTTCGCTTTTTCAGATGCGAGTAGTAGGAAAAGGAGAAGCCTGGTTCAGGAGGGGGGGCGGGGGGACCGTCCCGCCTCACGCAGCACGCAGGTCCCCCCTCCGGTCCCTCCTCTCGTACACCCTCCCACCCCTCTTCAACTATCCGTGTCGCCTCCGCCACCACAGCACCGCCCCCTAGCGGGAAAAATGGCGTTTTTAGAGTATTTTTCTGCTATAACATGAGAGTTGAACGTTAGATCATCTAGATTATCATACTATAAGATGAAGATTAAATTTACATTTGAATTTTGAACAACCTTTACCTTAATGAGTATTATTAATTAAGCAAAACAATGGAAAATATCAATTTTTTAGGAAAAAGCTGATTTCTGTAGATTTTCTTTCAATTGTAAGATCAGAATAACAAATTAAATGGAGAAAGTTAAACATGTATTTGAATTTTGGATGATTAACATCTTAATGAGCATTATTAATTAAGCAAAACACTGAAAAATATCAATTTTTAATGAAAAAAGCTGAATTATTTCAAGTACAAGATCAGAATATACTCTTAAATGGAGAAAGTAAAACATACATATGAATTTTGAACAACCTTTATCTTAATGAGTATTATTAATTAAGCAAAACAATGGAAAATAAGAATTTTTAAGGGAAAAAGCTGATTTCTGTAGATTTTCTTTCAATTGTAAGATCAGAATAACAAATTAAATGGAGAAAGTTAAACATATATTTGAATTCTGAACAACCTTTACCTTAATGAGTATTATTAATTATGCAAAATAACAAAAAAATATAAATTTTAATGGAAAAAGCAGATTTATTTATTTTTTTCTCCAACCATAAAATGAGAATATCGTCTTAAAATGGAAATTCAAACATACATTTCAGTTTGAGAACAACCCTCACCTTAATTAATTTTGATTAACTGAACAAATAACAAAAGTTAATATGGAATAAAAAGATGAATTTTATTAACTTTTATACTAGTTTGAGATTTTAACAGGCATTTAAACACTAGTTATGTAAGATTTAAAACCTTAGACAAATACGTCCTAAGACTTATATTAATTAATCAAAATAAATTCAATTTTCAGCTTAATCAATAACTGGAAATTTATCATTAAAAACATATATATACATATATATATATATATATATTTCATGATTGTACATATAAAAATAAGAGTTTACAAGCTAATTTCCTTAATTTTTAGAAGATTCAACAGAATATTTTCAACAAGTCTGGTATAAGAAAATAAATACCAAATAACAATTTCCATTCCCTTCCAACCGATCACATTCCCTAAGCTTGGGGGAACACAACAATAGAGTTTTGATGTCAAAAAGCATATCGGGAAAATGTTTACATCCAAGAAAAATATCAATTTTTATGCTTCTTCTCAACTGTTAAATGAAGGATATAAACTTATATTTTAGTTTTGAACAATCATTACCTTAATCATTATTAATAATTAATCAGAACAAAGGAAAATATTTCTTTTTTATAAAAAAGACACATTTAAACGAATTCGGTTAACATTTACACTACTTTGAGATTTTATCGTCCTTTTTTAGACGTTAGTTATGTAATATTTAATTTGTTACACGACTATACCCCAAAATATATTCAATCTAATTTCCTTAATTTTAGCAGATTCAACAGAATTTTTTCGATAGGGCTAGTAATAAGATAATAATTCAAGATCCCATTCACTGCATGCTAACCTTAGCATTCTTCAAACTTGGGAAGGGATCACAAACCTTCTCTGACGTCATATTCGAACCGATTTTTTAGTTCGTGTTTACTGCACCTGGTAAACTACAAAACATAACAGAAAATGTTTCCGTTCAAGAAAAATATCAGTTTTTAGGTAAAAAGAGACTGAATTCTTTACAACTGTTACATGAAAGATGTAAAAATTTATTTTAGTTTTGAACAACCATAACCTTAATGAATTTTTATAAGTGAAAAAATAACAAAGGAAAATATTATATTTTAATGAAAGAAGACAAATTTAAACGAATTTGATTGACACTTACACTAGTTGGAAACTGTAAATGAGTAAAATTATTTTATGAGTTCATTTAATCATTGACACATTCGAGATTTTGTACACATATCCGAATTTTGAATGAACAGCTTCTTAATGAATATTAATAATTAAGTAAAACAATGGAAAATATCAATTTTTAAGGAAAAAGATCAGAATATCAGCATAAAAGAGGAAAGATACGAGGATTTCAACTTAAAAGGGAAATTTAAACATTTATTTCAGTTTTTGAAAAAGCATTACCTTAATGAATTTTAATAATTGAACAAATAACTAGGGAAAATATTATTCTTTACTGATAAAAGACAAATTTAAACGAATTTGATTAACTTTTACACTAGTTTGAGATTTTATCCTCCTTTTAGATGCTACCTATGTAGAATTTTAACTTTTCAACGAGAGACACTTCAAGAAATACTCATTACTAAACAAAATAAATTAATTTTAATTTAATCAATAACTGAAAATTACACATTTTAAAAATATTTTCATGAATGTGCATACCGTTTTCATGAATGTGCAATGGTTGACCAACCATTATAGTACTATTTAAAATATCATTTTTTGAAACTTTTTCATAACTTTTTTTGTAAATTTTTTTTCACAAATTTTGTAACTTTTTTTTATTATTTTTTTATGTTATATATATATATTTTTTTACTTTTGTAATTTTTTTTTGTAAAAATATTTTTGTAAAAATATTTTTTGTAAAAAATTTTTTGTAAAAAAACTTTTTGTAAAAATATTTTTTGTAAAAATATTTTTTTCACTTTTGAAAAAAAAAATCTAAGTGTAATTTTTTTTCCTACTTTTCTAAAAACTCACATTTGTAAGAAGAAAAAAATGTTGTGTTGTATTTTTTTTTTAAATTTTGTGAATTTTGTCTTTTACTCTTGCAATTTTTTTATTTTGTTAACATTTCTGTAAATATATCTAGAAAACTTTGTGAACATGCATAATTTTTCATTCATCTGTTAATTTTTATCTGTTTTTATGAAATTTTTTAAGATGGGAAAGCGTTTTTCGTTTAAAATGTTAGGAGATATAAATAAACACGTCGATAAGTGCAGATAAAAGAATATTTATTATAACAATTTAAGAAATACATTATGAATAATATCCAAATTCATGGTGGTTACGAGAATCATTGGTAACAAAAATTACTTTACACCCACTGTGTGCCTTCGAAATTTCAGTTTTGGGATATTGTGGTAACTCTTATGCAAATAGGTTGAGTACATAGTCTAAATCTCTTCCTTGATTGTTAAATTCTTCAAACGTTTGGTTATTTCTTGAATATCTTCACATAGTTTACATACAGCTGGTGATAGACTATATGATGTAGTATGCATTTTTGATTCATATTTTCTTGAAAACGGCTTTTGGCAATCTTCACAAGTATAGGGTTTTTCATCTGTATGGATCTGTGTATGTTCTTTTAAATTCCATTTACTTAAAAATTGTTTGTAGAAAATAGAACACATCTGTGAGAGAAATAAATGTAAACAATTAGAATTCTCTTCAATGATATGGATAAAAAACATTTGTTAAAGTACAAACAATAAAATATTTGATTTTAAATTTACTCTAATTACGTTTCATATATGAATTATAGTATTTCATATCTAAGTACTTACATATTTATTATTCTTTAACTCTACATGTGCTAAGAGCGAATCATTCAGATCATCCATTTCTGATAAAGAGGATTGATGCTGTTTTGATTCATCTTGCTGCAATATCTGCACAATAAAAGAAATATATTTATATACGTAGGAAAGGTTTAATATAAATAATAATTTATTCATTGTTTATTTTTATTATTATATATTGCAATGATATACTAAAACTTACTTTATTCACTAACAAAGAAATCGATTCCCCACTTGAATTAAAATCTGGAAATTTATTAGAGTTGTGCACTAAAGTTACCTTCTCCCTTAAGTCTAACGGTTGAAATGAGAAATGCTGCGCTGCTTCTCGAAAATTTATATTATTCTCAAACGTTTTGATCACGTGACAACTCACGCATGCGTACAAATCAGTAGTATAATAAATGTTATCAAGAAATTCTGTTATAGCAAACCATAGATTATTATATTCTGCGAAGATATAGTGGTAATGACATTTAAGGTAGGAGTTAAACTTGCAATTTTCAAAAGCCTTTTTTTTAATTAAATTTTCAATAACTTGTATTTTTTTCTTACTTTTGTAAATTTTATTTTACTAATTTGCATATTTTTCATTCATCAGTTGAAGTTTTAAATGTAATAGATGGAATTTTATGTAATAGTTAATTATTTTAATTGATTATTAGTATTTTCCTTCTGTGATACTTTTCATGTATGAGGTTATTTAATATATATATATTACATTTTCTTTACTTATTCATATGGTAGTAATATTTCTGAGGAATACATATCTAATAATTATTAGACAAGTGTGAAGCGTAAATTGTTCTGTGATAAGCGTTGTAATAAAAATTCATATAGTTTGGCTTTGAAATAGGTTATTTGAAATATGATATGTTAAAATTAAAGATTGCATTCATGTATGCTATGCATCATTAGAACTATAAACGTAGTATTAATATTTTAAGCAACTTGATGGATGAAAATTCAGAAATCTTCTATGTGTAAGATGAAACATATGATAATTTGGTTAATAATATGCATAGAATAACTCAGGCTAGTCATGTATACTATGTATCATTAAACTATAAAGACAGTATTTATGTTTTACGCAACTTGATGGATGATAATTCAAAAATCTTCGAAATGCAAGGTGAAACATAAGACAATTTGATTAATAATATGAGCAGAATAACCTAGACTAGTCCGAATTTCACTGAATCATAAAGTATAGAATATGATTAAATAATGTTTTGTGTGTAAAAATTAAGCTCGAATGTGATAAATTATGGAAATTGGTTTGTAAACTGTTATTTTTATGTGTACAATCACGAAAGTATGTGTTTTAAATGTGAAATTTCCAGTTATTGATAAGATTATTTTTTTGTTTAATTATGAATATTTCTTGAGGTGTATGTCATCAAAGTGTTAAAATCTTACAAATTCGATGTAAATTTGTTAAAATGATGTAATGTTAAAATATATAGGAACAAGAATCGAGTTTGATGTAGATAAGTATTGCTGTAAAGGTCAATTCGTTGTTGAATTTCAAGAAATTGTGTTAAAACAGGGTTTTCTATAAGGAGTTGATGTAATTTCAGTTACAGTTCTTGGAAAATTAATTCAAAAGTAGTTATCTGCTATTTTTTAAAAGGTAATAGTGAAAATATCTAAGTAATATTTGCTCTTACGTGTGAAAATTTCAAATATTTTGGTTTGAAATATAGACTATTTGAAATATGAAATGTTTGAAAATTAAAGTTTGTGTTCATGTATACCCTGTATCATTAGAAAACTGTAAAGATAGCATTCATATTTGAAACAACTTGATGTGTGATCGTTATCGTTCTGTGATTTGATAATTTTCTGATAAATGAAAAAAAAACAGTTTTTAAAATTATGTAATGGTAAAATATATTGGAGCAACAATCGACTTTGATGTAGGTAAGTTTTGCAATAATTCAAAAATCTCCGATGCCCTTGTAGCGTAATTGGATAGCGCATATGGCTGTTAACCATGGGGTTGGCGGTTCGAATCCGTCCAAGGGCGAATAATTATTTTATTTTTATTTATTTATTTATTTATTTATTTTTACTTAGTAAGATTGGGGGTTTCAAGAATTCATTTGTTTTTCATTTTGAGGGAAAGTTATGCACTAAGCAATTATTTAATAACTTTTTTTTTATTATTATGTTTAAGTTTTAATGTGCTGCTAATTCGTCTCGTTTCACCCAATGCTATAAAATTATAGGAGGTGCTCTTGTTTTTTAACTCATAGGATTGGTCTAAAAAGTGAAAATCGGTGAATTTCGTTAAATCTGAAAGAACTGGATTTGATTAAATAATGCTTTGTGTATAAAAATTAAGCTTGAATGTAGAAAAATTTAGTTAAATGTAATAAAAATAAGGATATTAGTTTGTAAACTCGTATTTTTATGCACATTCATGAAAATATTTTTAAAATGTGTAATTTTCAGTTATTGATTAGATTAAAATTAGTTTATTTTGTTTAGTAATGAATATTTCTTGAAGTGTGTCTCGTTGAAAAGTTAAAATTCTACATAGGTAGCATCTAAAAGGAGGATAAAATCTCAAACTAGTGTAAAAGTTAATCAAATTCGTTTAAATTTGTCTTTTATCATTAAAGAATAATATTTTCCCTAGTTATTTGTTCAATTATTAAAATTCATTATGGTAATGATTTTTCAAAAACTGAAATAAATGTTTAAATTTCCCTTTTAAGTTGAAATCCTCGTATCTTTCCTCTTTCATGCTGATATTCTGATCTTTTTCCCTAAAAATTGATATTTTCCATTGTTTTACTTAATTATTAATATTCATTAAGATGCTGTTCATTCAAAATTCGGATATATGTACAAAATCTAGAATGTGTCAATGATTAAATGAACTCATAAAACAATTTTACTCATTTACAGTTTCCAACTAGTGTAAGAGTCAATCAAATTCGTTTAAATTTGTCTTCTTTCATTAAAATATAATATTTTCCTTTGTTATTTTTTCACTTATAAAAATTCATTAAGGTTATGGTTGTTCAAAATTAAAATAAATGTTTACATCTTTCATGTAACAGTTGTAAAGAATTTAGTCTCTTTTTACTTAAAAACTGATATTTTTCTTGAACGGAAACATTTTCTATTATGCTTTGTAGTTTACTAGGTGCAGTAAACACGAATATATTTTGGGGTATAGTCGTGTAACGAATTCAATATTACATAACTAACGTCTAAAAAAGGACGATAAAATCTCAAAGTAGTGTCAATGTTAACCGAATTCGTTTAAATGTGTCTTTTTCATAAAAAAAGAAATATTTTCCTTTGTTCTGCTTAATTATTAATAATCATTAAGGTAATGATTGTTCAAAACTAAAATATAAGTTTTTAATCTTTCATTTAACAGTTGAGAAGAAGCATAAAAATTGATATTTTTCTTGGATGTAAACATTTTCCCGATATGCTTTTTGACGTCAAAACTCTATTGTCGTGTTCCCCCAAGCTTAGGGAAAGTGAGCGGTTGGAAGGGAATGGAAATTGTTATTTGGTATTTATTTTCTTATACCAGACTTGTTGAAAATATTCTGTTGAATCTTCTAAAAATTAAGGAAATTAGCTTGTAAACACTTATTTTTATATGTACAATCATGAAATATATATATATATATATATATATATATATATATATATATGTTTTTAATGATAAATTTCCAGTTATTGATTAAGCTGAAAATTGAATTTATTTTGATTAATTAATATAAGTCTTAGGACGTATTTGTCTAAGGTTTTAAATCTTACATAACTAGTGTTTAAATGCCTGTTAAAATCTCAAACTAGTATAAAAGTTAATAAAATTCATCTTTTTATTCCATATTAACTTTTGTTATTTGTTCAGTTAATCAAAATTAATTAAGGTGAGGGTTGTTCTCAAACTGAAATGTATGTTTGAATTTCCATTTTAAGACGATATTCTCATTTTATGGTTGGAGAAAAAAATAAATAAATTTGCTTTTTCCATTAAAATTTATATTTTTTTGTTATTTTGCATAATTAATAATACTCATTAAGGTAAAGGTTGTTCAGAATTCAAATATATGTTTAACTTTCTCCATTTAATTTGTTATTCTGATCTTACAATTGAAAGAAAATCTACAGAAATCAGCTTTTTCCCTTAAAAATTCTTATTTTCCATTGTTTTGCTTAATTAATAATACTCATTAAGATAAAGGTTGTTCAAAATTCATATGTATGTTTTACTTTCTCCATTTAAGAGTATATTCTGATCTTGTACTTGAAAAAATTCAGCTTTTTTCATTAAAAATTGATATTTTTCATTGTTTTGCTTAATTAATAATGCTCATTAAGATGTTAATCATCCAAAATTCAAATACATGTTTAACTTTCTCCATTTAATTTGTTATTCTGATCTTACAATTGAAAGAAAATCTACAGAAATCAGCTTTTTCCTAAAAAATTGATATTTTCCATTGTTTTGCTTAATTAATAATACTCATTAAGGTAAAGGTTGTTCAAAATTCAAATGTAAATTTAATCTTCATCTTATAGTATGATAATCTAGATGATCTAACGTTCAACTCTCATGTTATAGCAGAAAAATACTCTAAAAACGCCATTTTTCCCGCTAGGGGCGGTGCTGTGGTGGCGGAGGCGACACGGATAGTTGAAGAGTGGTGGGAGGGTGCACGAGAGGAGGGACCGGATTTGAGACCTGCGTGCTGCGTGAGGCGGGACGGTCCCCCCGTCCCCCCTCCTGAGCCAGAACTCTCCTTTTCCTACTACTGATGCGCTTACAATTTCAAATTTTGCTTGTTTTCTTTTTGAGTCCATTCTCGAAATATTAATCACAAATAAGTATCAAAAAGTAATCGACATTGCGAAATAGTTTTTCCCCTGTTCTCGCCGCATTCATGACCCCTTTAATTCTCGCCTTCAATGCTCCGGGGGGAAATGTTCCTTCCGGGCCACCACCCCGAATTCAACGCTAGACGTGGAAGGGGGATTTTCTCCAGCCCACTGCTTACATTTATCTGTGATTACAAAATTTGTGATGCATTGCCCTGATAAATTTAGAGGCATTTTCCTTTTTTCTCCGCGTTAAAAAATAATTTTTCATCCTTTATCGCCAAAATTACTTTCCGCTATTCGGAGTGTCCGTTATTCAGAGGTTAAACATACAAAAAGTTAGGTTTTGGGAGTGGGGATTGGGGAAGTGTCCGTTAAATTGAGGTGTCCGTTATGCGGGAGTGTCCGTTATGGAGGTTTTATTGTACATTCTTTTGTTTTATATATATATAATAGAGCTAGATGAAAAATATTTTTCGTTCCTTTCTTTTGAGAAAAAATCAACTTTATCATGAAATTTTTCAGTTAAACGCACGAAGATAACAGATATGCAATAAAAATCTTTTGTGATATTTTTAGTTGTTCTTTAGGTAATTATTGGTGAAAAAACTATATATGTTAAGTAAATTCAAAAGCATTTTCATTATTTACTATTAAATAGAAATTTACTAGCTCACATTGCAACCTGGTGTATTTTATTTACATTGCATAAGATTTTCCAAATTCTTATTGGGAAAGGAAATCCGATTTGATTATAATTTTAGAAAAAAAAAATTAACTTTAATTTGATTGAATGCATAATTTCAAGTGAGAAATCCTATTTATAATGTACGGTAAAGAGAGATGGCGAAAATTACGTTTTGCAGATTTTTGAATAAATTTTTGAAAATTTTAGAATAAAAATTTGTCAAATGTATATTGTTCTTTTAAGATTTCGTATTTAATTTCAGAGCTGTATGACGTCACTTTGACAAGGTCATAAAAAATATTTTCACTTTTAAATAAAACAAATGCTTTCCAAAAAAGGGGTTTAATTTTTTCCCAATAAACTATTTTAAATTTAGCGCCTTTGTGATAATCTTTTACATCTTTCAAAAAAATAAATAAATAAATAAATAAATAGTATATGCATTTTCTTTAAATTTAATTCTGTTTAATAGGGTCAAATAATTGCCCAAGTAAATGCAAGGTGTTATAACTTACTCCTTAGTTCAAAGTAAAACCGAAAAAAAAATCTACCGTGATTTCAAATTGCCAATATTTCTGACTGTTTAGTTATTGTAGAATAAATTGATTTCCGCAGCATAAATATGTGAAAAATAAATTTTTACTTCTTTAAATATGAAATTTAACCACAATATTGTTTAAGGCATTTAATCAAAGGAACCATAAATTTCAGTTTCAATTTAAAAACAAGTAAGAAAAATCATGCGTACAGAATAGATTGTGAAACACTTTCAAACACTCCTTGAAAGCTTTAACGAAACTTCGTTACTTAGGGAAATAAGTTAAATAAAATAACTAAGTGAACATTTAAAAATCTGATTTCAGTAGTTACCGCCCATAGCCAAATATGTATTCCAATTCTTTTGAACTACCATGTATTCGATCTGTACGTTGATATATATACTATATAATGGGAAAATTAATTTAGCAAGAAAATGCAAAACAGGTTGAAATTCATCTTTCAGCGATTTATACTAATAGATGAAAACATACTTGAATACTTTTGTACAGCCCTGTAGTTTACCTAGTACCTTTATTACATGCCACTATTTAGCTAAAATTTAATTCAAACTAAAACACGCTTAAAACTACTGAAATTACATTTACAGAAATCATCACCCTTAGACGGCCATGTATCCAACTCTTTGCGTGGCATTGTGTATCATTTTATCTATATTCTGCAAATATTTCTTAGTACACTAAATTCAGTTCATCGTAAAATGTATAACTCCTTTAAAACCCACCTTTAAGCAATTTATGCTCATACTCAATAACCTTTACGAATTTATTTCTGTAGCTCTGCATATAAACTATAGCATTTATACGCACTTTATAGCATGCATAAATATAGTGAACAAGTAGGAAAGTGTGATCACAGATCGCACAGAATGTCCGGTTTAATATTCCTTTCAAAACACTTTAACCTTTTGAAAAATCTGTTAGTTCCACATTTTGCAACCAGGGGCGCACTCTATTCTAAACAAACCTCTATCCGAACGAAACTCCATTTTATAAACTATCCGTAGATATATTAGTCGAGGGGATTGGGCACCCGAGATAAGTAGGCGCCCCAGGTGGTAAAAAAGGGAACTAAATTATGTAAGGCTAGGGTGCATAATATGAAAGAATGGTCAAAGGGGTGTCAGCAAAAGTTGAGAAAGTGCTCCCCGGCGAAAAGGGCGGAGGTTAGAAAAATTGCTTAAAATACACAAGTTAGAGGCCGGAGGAGTAAATAATATGACTTTTTTAAATTTTTATGATTTGCCGTGTGGTCTGAGGTATCCAGCTATACGTATGCAAACATTCATGTCTCCAACATAATTAGGGGCTCTCTTAGAAAGAATTGCTTAAAATACATATGTTGTAGCTCAGAGGGTTAAACATAAGACTTTTTCAAGATTTTATGATTTGTCGCCTGTCCTCAGGTGTTCTGCTATAAGTATGCAAATTTTCAAATCTCCAATTTAATAAAGGGCTCAGTTAGAAAGTATTGCTTAAAATACGCATGTGGGAGCCCAAAGGGTTAAATGTATGGCTTTTTCAAAATTTTATGATTTGTGGTATGATATGCGGTATTCAGCTATATGTATGCAAAATTTCACGCCTCCAACCTAATTAGGGGCTCACTTATAAAGAATTGTTTAAAATACACACGTGGGAGCCCAAAGGGTTAAATGTACGACTTTTTCAAAATTTTATGATTTCTCGTATTATGTGTGGTGTTCATCTGTAAGGAAGCAAAATTTCAAGTCTCCAACATGTATACTTTCTGAGAACGGGCTCTGTGACAGACAGACAGAGGAGCGAGAAGAATAGGGTTTCGTCCGATGAACGAAGTCCTAAAAAAGCGCATATCATAATTAAAAATGCATTTTAAACAATCATTACTATTATACAGTAATTCGGATACAATATAGTATCTGAAATCTTTTCAAATACATAGCAAACAATTTCCCCTATACCATTATGAACGGGATTTTGTTGTGTGGCCCTGTAAATGAACAATAACTATTCTTTGCATCGCATATTAAACAGAATGCATATTTTAGTGCATTTCATAAATGAATATCAATTTTACTATGTTTGAAAGAGTGTAACACCATTAAAAATCATTTGAAACGAGTTTTTCCCATTGGCCGTAATGTAAAGGAAAACTTTTGACTGTCCCTGTAAATGAACGAATCATGCTACAAACTTCATTTACAATAGGGAACGTGCTATGATAGAGATCACTAACATCCAAAAATTTCAGAACGATCCGAGCATATTTACGAGAGTTAGAGCGTGGACAGGCGGACAGACGGACAGACCACCAGACAAACCAAAGTCATAAACAATTTTCAACTTTGTTGGAAAGTGTTAAAAATGGAGTAATTTAGTTTCCTCCTTTTTAAGAATGTCATGAATATTTAAAAAAAATAATATCTTGCAACTAATTAAAATTTTTAAATTCTGAGATTTTATATGACAACCATGCAGGTAAGTGGTGTTAATTTCAACATACAACATTCCACACTGTAGGAGGAGTAGCCTCAAAATACAAACATGCAGACAGATTTTAATGTAATAAATACTACATGCAGTTATGTACTTCGAAACCAGTTAATTTTTGTAAAAGGAATATAATTTCATGTTATTATGTATGAAGGAAAAATTTTAAATTTTTAATGTTTTGCTTGAAATATTATAGGATAGCTCTAGGATAGATGGCCATAGTTTTTAAACATTGAAATAAAAATTCTTAGAATGCAAATACAAGAAATTTTTATTCATATTTGAAATCTTTATAAATATACTCATCATATTTTGATTCAAAAATAATTAAATATAGATAACAAAAATTGGGAAACAAAATTGAAATTAAAATGGCAAATGGCCATCTCTCCTTCAAGCCGAGGAGAGATGGCCATCTAATACAAGTAAGAAAAAATGAAGTTAAAATATTAAAAAATTACACACTCCATGTAGTTAATAATGAAAAACATATAGAAATTCGTAAAAATGCAATTATATCACGGTAAATCAGTGAATAAAATTTGAATAAATGAAATATGAAGTATAATTTCAATCCTTCACTTATCGAAAAATCTTACCAGATTTTCCGCAAAGTTCTTGATAGTTTGTACGCGTTTCATGGAGCCACTTCTGGCACCTTATGCGTTGTATCCAGTAATCCTGTTCGGTTGTGGTATTATATTCTTTTCCACAACAAACACTGTGATCCTCATCCAATTCTATTCCCTCGGAATCTGTAGAATCTAATAATTTCATTTGTATTTCATCTTATTCACAGCTGGAAGTGTCGTGTTTTTGTATTTTTCTCCCATTTATTTTAGACTTTTTCACGGTTTTAAGTTTATTTATCAACTTTATCTGTTTCTGTGATGAATGTCCTCGAAGTTTTTCAATATTTTCTGAAACAAAAGTACATCATTAGGCCCTATTATATTATTGTTATTGAAATATTTGTATTAGTTAAAATTTAAATAATCATATCAATTAATATAAATATAAACATAAAATTATGTAATTATTTAAAAAAATAATTATATTTAGTTAAAATCCCCACTCCGTATAATTTTAAAATATTGATTATAGGTGGCCATCTCTCCTCGATTTGATGTGGCCATTTATCCTAAAATTGGTGGACAGATTGTCACCCAATTTCAAGTGTCACTTCGCCGTTGTACGTCTTTGTTTTAGATTTAAAAGTAAAGATTGGATTATATACGTGTCTTAAAAGTCCTTAAAGTAAAAACAAAATGTAACATACGTAATGCAAAACATTCAGATACCTAACTCAACAAAAATATCCAACCTCTAAATTAAATAAACAATAAAATTACACTTTTTTTAATAATTGAAAAACACAGCTGAAAGTCGCAATGAATGAACACGTTGATCTATTTCTTATGAAAGAGTTTATGCTGAAATCTCTGATATAGTTTTTGAAATATTTAGTCCGGCCATCTCTCCTCTATGGCCATCTATCCTAGAATTAGCCTACTATCAACTGATTTTATTTTACTAATTAGAGACGGCAACTCCATTTTGCCATATGTGTTTATTAATTTAAATTTTCCGCATTTTTCAAACTCCATGAACAGTTCATATCTTATAAATCTCTTTTAGGCCCCAGATTAAAATAAAAAATCTTGTCAGCTTTATACCAACCTACCTAATCCTTCATCTAGTACTTTCCACAGAACCAGAAATCATATATTTTCCTTTTCCTTTTCAGAGGTTGAAGATTTAATTTATTTCAAGAATATTATTGAATTGGTGATTAAGTTGGTGTTGAATAAAAAACCAAAGATTTTAGACTTTTTGAAGACTATTCTAAAAAAATGTCTTAAAAGTATTAATTTACACAATGAGAACAGCTATGCCATTGTACCTTACTGACCATTCTATACATCCTAAAGAAAAGTACTGGATGATGGAGAAAAGTAAAGAAAATTATTGGATCTGGACTTTGCTCTCAAAACTGGCAAATTAAATACAAAGAGCGTAACTGATTGATTTATAAAGACCTCTAAATATCGTATATGATTCTTGATCAACAATGTTAGTAAAGGAAGTTTCCTTTTTTTATATGCAAGTGCAGCAGTCAATAAAAAGGAGAATATAAAAAAAAGCAATCAACAATGGTGATAACAGAAAATTCTTGGAGAGAAGGAAAAGAAGAAGAAACCCCCGCAAAAGTGTACTTTGTATAAAGAAAATTCTTTTACAACTACGTGATATAAAACTGTACTTTATAAAACAGTACTTAAAGGCATTGCTAAGAATTTACAATTGTTTTCGAAATCAGTATCTGAGAAGTTTTCTTTTATATTACATGGCAAGATAAAAGAACGCATTTGTACTGAACGGGATAAGCAAAATTGGAGTTTGACAAAACTTTCATTTTCAATAGATAAAATTGACAAATCTGCTTGGATTGACTTAACTCTTTCTGAAATGTTTAAATAACTGAATAGCACACGAATTTATGAAAAAAAATATTTGAAAATAATTGAAACTATTATCGTCTAAATTATAAAAACAAAATAATATTTCAACAAGGCAAATTTTTCCGACATATTTTCTGACTCATTTTTACCCTTACAGAGGTTCACATTTTTACACTATAAACTAAAAATAGGAACCACACATCCCTTTTACGGCACTAAAATATTTGCGTTATATAATCAAAATATGCCATCCATTTTATAAAACGAATATCACAGTTTAAATTTAGTGGTGTCGAAAAGCTTTTAGACCCGAAACAAGCAAACCCTGCTTGGACATACGGCATACGGCAAACCTGTTAAGGGGCTACCTCAGTCACGTGAAAAGACCCTCTCGCTAATTCTAATCCTATGAAAGAAATTTTTAAAGATATATCGTTTGCATTTCAATATTTTTAAAGGATTTTCCAGCATTGAATAGCTGAGGTCGACCTGCACAAAAGCCGTTTTTTACTTTTTCGATTTTGCCTGCAGATTGTTTAAGAGGATGCTTTCACTTTCGAAACAGGTTCCGAAAGTGAAAGCGTCTTATTTAAAAATACCTTAAAATAAAATCAAAAACTAAAAAACGGCCGATGTAGAGATTAATCTCAATTATCCAATAAAAAAATAAATCATTTAAAAATAGCCTCTGAAGTAGCCTCTTAAGGGCTTAAACGTAAAGGCATAAAACTGACATCTCTGAATATTGAAGTGACTTGGAATCAGATAACGATTTTCATTTTTTGCATGAATAAATTATTTATCGTGTTATAAGCGATTCTTGTAACGCCACGTCCATTCTTCCTGTTTCTCACCCGCCAATCGGAAATCCGTTTTTAAACAACCACTTTGAAAGTTCATTTTGAACGATTTTCGGCCTTTACCACAAAACGGAAAGAGTCATACGATTACCTATGTTCTAAGAACAACCGTTAATTTCATGAGTTTCCGAACAGAAATGAAAAGATGAATTCAGATTGACCAAATCAGAAATGTGTCAGAAAGCAGTTTCTTTGGTTTGAGAATAGATTTAAGTGAACTACTATATGTTATTTCAACGACCTTCAAGGAATTAAAAAGGGTTTTCTGTAAATGATATTTGTTTGTACCTCCTGTTTCAGAATTCTCTTTATTTTGAATTTTATTAGCTCAATGTATCGAAATATCTACCTGCAGGAAAGTTCAAATTATTTTTCGGAGAAAATTAGCATTTCTATCCTCTGTATCGGAAAGAAAATTTCATTAAAATAGCAAATAACATTTTAAACAAGTTCGCATTGCATATTTTTCATCATATTCCGTGGAGATAGTATTGTCATTTTTTTTTTTTCAATTTTTCATTATCAAGGTAGACTTTACAGTACGTAGAGACAGAACAATATACAAATAAGTATTTTAGGATGATAATAAAAATTTATATTTAACTTTAATAAGTATCAAAATACTCAGATTTGTTTCTTTTTTCCGAAATATTTAGAACAGCACAGTATTATACTTGTAAGCAACTGTGGTCACTTTTTTAGCTAATACTTAAAATGTGCATATAAAACTGTGTTTTGAAGGGTTAGACGTATTGATACGTAATAATATAAAGTATCTGATTGTGCTTGCATATTTTTTTTTATTTAACTGATAATTATCTTAGCTATTTTATAGAAAAATGTATGTGTGTACATATATTAAAATTTTAATTAATTGCGAACACCTTATTTTAAATAATACTTTGTCTAAATAGTTAAAATTTTCATGAATGAGATAAACTTTGGTGTAAGCCACGGATAATTGTTAGCATAGCCAGACGATGTGACGTCACTATCATGTCATTAGTTCAACATTGATATAAAATCTAGAAGAAAGGAAAACCGTTATTAATTAAATAAAACAATAGACAGATACAAGAAATAAAAGAGGGAAATACAGAAAATCGTTCAGAAATGTAAAAATACTATGCATTTTAACAACATTAACAACAGTATAGCATCATATACTAAACATTTCCTTTTTTTCTTTAAAAAAAATAACATTGAAAAAACTAACTCCATTCAGTAATTGGTAGATTTTTAACATTCAACGGAACCAATCGTTATACGTTTTGGAGAGGATGTTTTAAATAGATTTCGTTTCACATTCTAAAATATCTATACCGACAGATACATTTCAGCGAAAAAAAAATCACCTCTTGAAGCAGAACAAAAGAAATAAACTCCATTTAAAAAAAAGATAATGTTGGGGTGAGTAATGAGGCGCGAAAATAAAATTATTTACTACCTTAGTTTTATTCCACTTTTGAATACTTACGTGTTAAGGAAGAATGAGCCATGTAAAATTTTCCACTCATCGGATTTTTTTTTTCTCTTTTGTAATAAATGTATTGAAATCCTAAAGAAAAAACAAAACAAGGTTACTTTTGTACCAAAGGGATTTGTTGAATTAATATTCACGCAAACATTTTAATTTGCAGGGCGTTATGGAAATTTATATCGTCTCATTTATGAAGAAAGAAAAATTAAAGAAAATAATTTTTTGTCGATTGCTTTTAAGGTTATTTTTACATTGGAAAAAAAATGGCTTACAGTTTCTAACACGGAGAAAAAAATGCATAAAGAAAATGTGTATTAACGAATAATTAACAAAAGAAACTTATTGTAAGACATATATAATAATACATTAATAAAACAATCATAATTCATTTATGAATTAAATTGTACTTCGAAATAATGTATGTACATATCACTAAGAGCCACATAAATTAGGCTGTCCACGTTAAAGCTGTTTAGCTGTTAATGGAATTTTGCATTAATGAGGGCTGTTTGTATAGCACATAATCTAGTGAGGTAGAGGATTTATTTAATTTCGATATCAGTGTAGTGAATTTTGCGCATCCTAGGCTCCAGGCAATTTAGAACCTCTTCAACAGGTAAGTTTGAAAATGAAGAGTTGCCATCAAGTTAGACAATAAAACAATTTTAGTAGAAATATTTTAAATTCTGTGAACAAAGTCATAAGAGTTTTTACAGTAGGGGAAACTAGGGATGGTTGACCATAGGGGAGGCTTAATCCTCCAATCAGTTTTCATATTTAAATGAATTTCAGAGTTTTATCAATAGGTGTCAACAAAGCTACTGGATTGCGCAAATAACAGTCTGTGTTTCATGCAGATAATCGAAATAGGTGTGGATAAAATCAATTGTGAGGCGTTTTCAACCTAAAAGTTGCGTTTTTTAGAAATATTTTGTAAGTTTTTTTCAGATAAAATATATCATAGAAATTTAAGTAAGTAAGTTTTAAGTAATTCAGGAATATCGTGCTTTCATTCCAGGAATAAATATTCTGCAGAAATTAGGCTTAACATAACAATGTGCTATTCTTTAGAAAAGGGCGATGTGGAGAGGGTTGACGAAGTCAGTGTGAGGGAGGGTTGACCAGATGCTTAAGGCTCCTTAATTAAGTGGTTTTGGAAATATTTTTATTATACACTGTGCATAATGAAAGGTTAATGGTTATATATAAAGGTAATGTAAGTTTATTCTGTAAAGCTAGAGCAAAATGGAGTGATGGAAAAAAAATGTTTAATGCTGAGTAAAGAAAGATGTAAAAAATTGCTATAGTATCCACTTCAAGAACAAAATTAAAGAAATATAAATGGGAAAGTTGATAAAAAAATTTTCTTCCATTTAAATACTACTTAAAATAGGTAAATAGAAACAGTGAAAAAGTCTAGAAAGGAATAGAAAGTATGAAAGGAGCAGTCTTAACCCTTTCTTGGTCAATAATACACCTATGAAACCACTTAATGTTGATTCCGAAACGCCACAATGGCACCAAAATTTATCTAAAATCTTTTCCATTTAATATGTATGTGAAACATAGCCCTTTTCTTATTTCGAAATAAATTTGTTCGTAAATCCCCGTGCCAATCATTTTTTTTTAACATTTTAGTACTGAAAGTACTAATTAACCCCTGAAAGAGTTAAAAGATGTTAATGATAAGTTAAGTGCACATGCCGTTGCAAAAGTACATAGGATTGATCGAAAAACATTTGGAAGGTATGTAGACAAATTTCACCAGCATGAATAAAATGATATGAAGCCAAACTATGTGGCAACTAGAAGTTGTCAGATTGATTGTAACAAAAGTAGGACAAGGAGACAAGTAATCGGGGCAGTGGCTCCTAAATCTAGACATAATAATACATGAAACACTATGAAAACGTAACTGTCTCTAACGGAATACTGTTTTAAATGTTACAATTTCATTTTTCATGATGTACAATTATGCCTGCTCGGACAAAATCCTGTTTAAAACAACATTTTTCTCCTCTGACTTGCGATTGCGTCTAAGCAGGATTGTTTGAGCACCATACTTAAAAAAAATTATAATAATTAAAGCATGCAGCATAAAGTCATTTTTTTTAACTGATTTTATTTCTCTTCACAAATATTTCAATATAAAACAAAGTGTGCTAATCCTCTCATGCAGTGGGTCAACCCTCCCACATGTGGCCCATTATTTTCTCATAATTAAAATCAATCATTTTTCAAAATTCTTATATATTACACTTGTGTAATAATTTTATTTTGATAACTGATTGTATAACGAATAAAATGATATATAATCTTCATCATTTTGTAAAAAGTGGGTCAACTCTACGTGTTTTAGCATAAGTAATAGAGAAAGAAAAGACCAGAAACATTAAATGTAGATAAGTGACAGTTACAATATTTGAGATAAGTGATCTGAGCAGAACATTACTTTTGTTGAATTTAGTCAGACAGTAAAACCTAACTCAATAAGCGACATAAGGAACACGAGTGCACTTCATTTGTTTACATTAAGGGGACCCTTCACTCACTTGAAAACGCCCGTTCCGTAATGTTAAACCAGTGGCTAGGTTGTTTTTGAATTTCTCGATTAAATTTGAATATTTTTAAGGGATTTTTCCCCTTTTGCATAGGATAGCTGAGCTCCGATCTTTAATATGGCTGTTTTTTACTTTTCGATTTCGATTGCAGATTTTTTTTAATAAAGGTACTTTCTCTTTCAAAACCGGTTTTGAAACTGAAAGTACCTTTTTAAAAAATATCTGAAGCCAAATTCGAAAAAGCAAAAAACAGTCATATTAAAAATTGAGCTCAGCTATCCTAAGAAAAATAAATTCTTTAAAAATAATAAAATTTTAATTAGAAATTCGAAAACAACCTGCCCATTGGTTTAACATTACGGAGCGGGTGTTTTCAAGCGAGTAAAGAGTCACCTTAAATCACAGATATACTTATTCTTTCTTTAACTCTGAATATTATTGATGTTAATTATTTCCGATTATTTTCTTTAATTCAACATACAGAAACCCTTTTGAGAACTTATGAACATGACTATTGAACAATTAGTCCGCTTTTATCCGCTTTATTAATGAACAGATCATTATAGGATTTTAAATAACTTAAAGCATTTTTATTGGTAGAAGCGTTCCAAGTTGCTCTGGCTTGAATTTTGTTGCTAGCAATAGCATTACTAAGAAAATGACAACGAAATTTATTTTGAGCAGATGAGGCTATGTTTTATTTAATCGAAACATCAATAAGAGAAAGTGATTTCTGAATTGAATGGGGATCGATTATAAAATTATAATTATCTTATATAATAATCTAATTTTTCAGTGGAAAAAATGCCCCAACTGATTTTCTTCTCAGATGGGAGTTTAACTAAAAACATTAAGAAATTAAAAAATAGCTATGATACAAATGTAAATAAGTGCGAGTAGTAAGTCAAAATTACGTCCATTTCCAATCATATCATAACATTAAAATATTTATTTGCTTAAAAGACGTCATAAATTAAAATTATAATTATGTTTATGATGGCTTTTAAGCGAATAAATATTTTAATATTATGATATGAGTAGCTATGATACCAAAATATTTATAAAGAAGCTTTAAGAAAATTAATGATAAAGTCAGAACATTTTCTGTTATTAAAAATATAGGTCAAAATAAATGTTATATTGGAACTCTTTCGAATAAATAGTGTTACATTTATTGTTATTAAGTATTGTTGTTAGAGATACTGCACTTATTTTATAAAAAAAAAGTCTTTATATGCACTGGATTTAATTTTTTTTTTTTTTTAGTATTGAAAGTGTGTAAGGTTTCATAAAGTTTGTAAAACTATATTCAGAGATTAATATTATTATTTTTAATTTATTTTTATATCTATCTTTTCTCTATCTGCAATATACTCAAATATATATATATATTTATTTAATAAGCAAATATATATTAGTAAGCAAATTTCGCCAATTAATGAATCCTGTGTGGTTCCACGTGAATACACAGCATTGATTTGGTAAGGTTCTTTATACTTACTGTGATTTTAACTGTTAGTAACTATTAACTATATACAATATACATGATACATAGTTTTATTATTATTTGAATGTTATTGTTCTAATGATGGTCTAAAACATAGATCGAAACGTTTGCATCTTTAATTGTATATATATTTATGTAATTTTTACTTTTATGTCTGATGAATTGTAATATATATTTAATATTTTTTATTTTGTATATCAGACGTTATTCGATGTTTAATTATTTTAATGTAAAAGTTGTTTTAAAGTTTATAAAGTACGTACATGCACATAGAGGCTTCGATTTTATCATTTACTTTTTTCTGAAATGTAAGTAATGTGTCATAAATAGTTTAATTTTCAAAAAAAAAAAAAAAAAAAAAAAAAAAAAAAAAAAACATGTTTTTTTATATCCATGGGATGCATTATTTACTATAGCCAATTTTCAGATTTCGGTTCATAGCAATGTAAAAGTTGTTTTAAATATTATTAATGAATTCACATGCACGCAGATACTGGAAAACCTAAGCTCTTAATTTCATTCTCTTTCTTTCTACGTTCTAAAACTGCAAATGGATACTTCGTACGATGGAGTGGATTAAAATAACAATGCAATATTATTGGTATTCTGCAAAGAATTTACCTTGGACGTAATGTCAAAATATAAGATAAATTTCAACAAAACTCTTTCAACGAAAAGATTTCCCAATAAAAAGTCCTAATCTCTTAATTTCTTTCTCTTTCTTTTTCTTTGTAAAACTGCTTAGAATGGATAATTTGTACGATGGAGTGGATTAAATTAAAAATGCAATATTGTTGGTATTCTGCAAACGATTTACCTTGGACGTAATGTCAAAATATAAGATAAATTTCAACAAAACTCTTTAAACGAAAAGATTTCCCATTAAAAAGGCCTAATCTCTTAATTTATTTTTCTTTCTTCTTCTTTGTAAAACTGCTTAGAATGGATACTTCGTACGATGGAGTGGATTAAATTAACAATGCAATATTTTTGGTATTCTGCAAATAATTTACCTTGGGCATAATGTCAAAATATAACATTTCAACAAAACTCTTTCAACGAAAAGATTTCCCATTAACAAGGTCTAAGCTCTTAATTTCATTCTCTTTCTTTCTTCTTTGAAAACAGCTCAGAATGGATAATTTCTTATGATGGAGTGCTAAAAAATGTCAAATCAGTCAAAACAGACAAAACAGTTGCCACTGAAAGAAATTTTAAGATGCTTAATCTATTGCAATATAATACAACGTACTGAATGCTAAATAGGCATTTATAACATTATTTTCTACTTTATTTCCAAAAATTATTTGTTTTATCATGTACATGAATTATGTATTAAATGTAAATAATGAAGAAGGCATTTATCTTTCTTAAATAATCTGAACTCAAGTAGTTTGTTTGTTTTTCCCAATTATAATTTTCTGTCACATATTTCAGAACCTTTTTAGGTCCAAAATTCTTCAGTCAATTTCGAATTCATGCTGGAGAAAATTACACAAAACTGAGTGTCGTGTTAAATTGTTTTTAGTGGGTTGGTTGGCTAAGCCAGTACCATTTGTTAAAGGTTGATAATTGAGAATCAACTTGAAAAGTAAAACATGCATTCATAGAATGCGAAGGATGCTTGGTTAGATAAGCCCAGAGTTAAGTCTAGATTAACTTGAAAGAATAATCTGAAAGTGTTTAAAGTTGCAATGCTTTAATTAAACTTGATGGCGCTTTACTCCAACCCATTGGATATTTCTGTTACGAGAATCCAAAAAAACCTACGTATAGTGGATTTGAAATATTGCGTTGTGCTTTGAAAAATAAATATCCAGTGGCAATAACTAGGTTACTGGGAAGTTTTATTTCCATGAACTGGCGTCGTAACAATCGATATAAACAAAATGACTGGAGACTAATAGTTCATTCGAACATTCATATTTATTGAAACTTCAATAATACAATATGTGTGTTAGGCATCGTGGTAGGACTAATTTAAGGGAGAAACTAAAGTCAAAATATATCGCCTCCACTGCTGCTGAACTCTAAGGCTATCGACATGGAATTTAGTCAACATAAAAATAAGATACTAGACAGCAGAGATATACCTATATTATATAGAACTTGGGCATCATAAAAAATATATATATAACGATACTTTTAAAGACGGTTAACATATCAACTTTTCCCATAGTCATCTTCATTGTCAATGAGTGTCCATCATGCACAGCGACATTCCAAACGCATGCTCTAAAGATATCGGGCACTGGAAACACATCTCTGCATGTTGCAAGATTCCCCTTCTTCTTTTGCTCCACTTTACTAGCGAAACCCGCAGACTATAAGCAAGGCAAGGGTTGCCAACACAAAAAGGAAAACCGCCACAATGCGCGCCAAGGAAATGATGAAAAGCCGTGGGAGAATACGGGAAACGCCAAACTCTGCGGGCCAAAACACCAAACGTGGCAGACAGACTACGCGAAGTGAAAGTCAAAGTAGGTAAAACGGGAGATCGCAAGAATTGCGAAAGGAGCGACTCATCTGGGCGATAACTGGTAAGAGCAAGGGGATTGGAGGACAAAAGGTATCCCTAGCTTGAGTTAAAACGAACTCAAGGCGCAAAACTGCATAAAGGGGGAAAAACCAAGGTATCTAGGTGGTTACTACGACACTGAGATGGTTGTGTTTTTAACTTTTGTAATTGATTTTTTGTGTATTTTTTAGCATTGAATTTAAACGTGACATTCATTTTTATCCATCATGTCAGGATGTTTTGTTAATCGTACATTTCAACGGTAAAAAGTCAAAAAATAGCGAAAATCTGATACTATAAAATAGATGCGATGGTTGTATTTTTAACTTTTGATAATTTATTTTTATGTACTTTATAGCGCTAAATCGGAAATTGGACTTCCTTTTTAACAATCATGTTAGGTGTTTTTAGGAATCGTAAATTTAAAAATTAAAAAGACAAAAATAAATAAATAAATAAATAAAAATAAAAGCAAAAATCTGTCACACATATTTCCAACTTTAAAAATCGCAAAAAAAGAGGACGCCCAGATGAACCTCATAGAGAATATAAAAGGAAAAGCACGAGGATAAACACGAGTGGTTCAAAAAACTTCCACTCATGGAATAAAATTGTAAAGATTTTAAATACACACTATTTTAGACGTTTATCTGTAAAAATGCATAGTATAAGCCAAAAGATGAATAAATTATTATGAAAGAACATTTTAAATATATTTTAAAATATCAGATTATATAATATTTTCGCAATATTTCATTTTTTTTTTTTAAATTTGAAAATTTGAAAAAAAAAAAAGAAAAATCCCGACGTGATCGTAAAAATTGGAGGTCATTTTTGGATTCAGCATTACAAAATACATAAAAATCAATTATCAAAAGCAAGAAAACATAACCATCAAATCTATTTTGTTGTATCAGATTTTTGCTATTTTTTTAATTTTTAACTTTGAAATTTACGATTTGCAAAAAAACTGACGTGATGTTTAGAAATAAAGATTATTTTCGGATTCAGTACTACAGAATGCATTCGAATCAATTATCAAAAGCTAAAAACATGGCGCAACATTTTGCAGGCTAGTGTTATCAAATATTAAATAATAATACTGATTTCTGAATAAATCATTATCTCCCGAATTTATAAATTTAAGCGTATTCTGCCACTGTTATAGTTCAATCCCTACAGGGTATATGAAACGTGGTAATTAAAAACGTTTCATTTTCATATTCTTTTTTTTGTTGTTGTTGTTGTTATTGTCGTTGTTTATTATTACAAAAACAATAAAGATTTATATTGTTGTATTTTTCTTTTTGAAATATTCATATTATTATATTGAAATATTCATAAAAGAGGGTTCGATCTAAGATGTTGAGAAATTATAAATGCTGTAAGTACCAAAAATATAATATAAATGCATTAAATGAAAATTTTAATTAAATTAATGAGGAATTACGTTAATGTTGTTTTCATTAAAACAATTCCGTTAAAAATAAATGTAGAAAAAAAAACAGTCAATTTATTTATAGATTTTTTTAACAGAAATCCATTTTATTATTTTATTTTATTTTATTTTATTTTTATTTATTTATTTTATTTTTTTTTTTTTTTTTGTAATTCAAATTCTACATGTATCGATATAATTAATAAAGTTGTTTTAATAGCTTGGTTCAATTTTCATTTCAAAGTCATCTTTTTTACATTTATCATTTTTTCAACTAAAATAACACTTTTAAAAAATATTATTACAATTTCGTAAGACGTTATTTGCTCGCAATAAATTGAAATTTAAGGTTGAATTTTTAAGAGTGGTTATAAGTCATATCATAAGATTGATCATATGTATTTGCATAATTTAAGAACTCAGCACAGAAACCATTTTTCCGCACTAAATGGCAGCTGAATAAGAAATTACTTACACTGAGTAACAGTAAAGCCTTAAATTTTATTGAATTTTTATAAGAGCAATTATATGCATAAAATCTCATTGCTTCTATAATTTGATTTTCATGAACTTTCAAATACGACTTCTCGGAAAATTCAATTTTAAATATAAAAACTACAGTTTTTTCTTAATTTTATTCTTATTAGTAATGCTAGATTTAATTATATACTGAAAACATATTGTCTTAGACATCTTAAATAAATAAAAAAAAAAAATGTAGTCCCACGCGAACTTTTCCCACATCAAGTATCCGTATAAGAAATAAATCTTAACGCTTAACTTCTTCCTCTTTTTTTGTTGTATTTAACATCAATGGTTCTACAATTGTAGGGTGAGTGCAAAGACGTATCAAGTGACACTTCAGTCAAAACAGCTGTCGCTGAAAATGACGTTAGAGCATTGAGATGATACATATATGATAAAGCAGTATTGTAAATAAAATGGCCATTTAAAAAAATGGAGTCTTTTACATTTTTTAACTAAAATAAAAAAACGTATTTTGCGATATAAATTTACCTATCATCTGAAAAATATATTCTAATTATAACTTATGATTACATTTGTTGTTATCAATTATACTTTAAATTATTTCTGTTCTATTTTAAAATGCAAAAGTTTTAGTAAGTTTCACTTAGTGACTACAGAAAAATTCAAATGAAACATTAATTTTATAGCTGCAATTAAATAAGGTAAAAATGCATTACTAAGCGTACTTTCTCATATAATCTTTTCTTTACTTCTAATTTTGTTAGTGAAGATATCAATTGTTCTTCATTTTTAAAATTTCGTTTTCTCAGCTGCGAAATGTTTAATTATTACCAAGAGCGTTTTTTTATAGTTTATAATGCGAATTTACTATTATAAAATTAGTATTAAATAGTAAACATAATTCAATATTGCTGAATGTATATCGTTTCAATGAAAACGATTAAAGGTTAAAGAAATGCTAATACAAACTTGTAATTAAAATACAATTAACAGTTAATTATGAATGTAGGATTTTTTTTTTTACTATCTTTAACGTTATATTTTGTAACAGTTCACTTCTATTATTGTAGTTAAAAATACATCAGCGGTATTATCAGAAAATACATGTATCTAAAGTCACGGTGATATATATACTTAAAATAATCATCTGAAAGATAAATACGTTTGATAAAATTATCGTTTTACCTTACTGATAAATCTAGTTATGTTAGGTGAAGCATATTATAATAATTATAAAGAAATATAAATGATAAAGAAATAAATATTTGAATAATTCCGGGAAATTGCATATTTAAAACCCACAATAAAAACATTAATTTCATATTACGTAAAATGCCATTCATCTTCTATTCTCCTTAAAATGCCACGAATTTTGCACAATAATAAACTTAAGAATCGCATTGTCTTCCTTGCCTGTACTAATAATGGTTCTCATTTCAATCTTTATTCCATCAAATATGATCACCTCATATAAGATGTGATTGAACATTTTATATTAGTAGTAAAGAAATTCCAGAATAATTACAGAAAATGACAATTTTAAAGCACATAATAACACACATTGATTTTCGTATTGCATAAAATTTTGTCTATCTTCTATTTTCCGTAAAATGCCACGAAGTTCATATTTTAATACATGTAAGAATCTCATCTGTTCCCTTCCCTGTACTACTAATGACTCACATCCCCAAATTTTAAACGATCAGATATGAAGCTCAATTCAGATATGATTAAATATTTTGCATTAATAGTAAAGAAATCTCTGAATAATTCCAGAAAACGTCAGTTTTTAAAACCCATAATAATAACATGGCTTTCATGTTTCAAAAAGTTACATTCGTCTTCTATTTTCTGACAAAAGCCACGAATTATCTGCTTTTATATATATTTAAGAAATTTAATTTGCTCACTTTCCTGTACTACTAATGACTCTAATTTCCAAACTTTATTCTAAGACATATAAAGCTTAAATCAGATATGACGAAACATTTTATATTAATAGTGAAGAAATACCTGAATAATTCAGAAAATAGGGTAGGGAGTACACAGCGAGACAACAGCCACTTTGACATATAGTTGTAACTTTTTCTTCAAGCTGGCACACACACATAACGACCTCATCTTATGCAACACGTGGATGTAGTTTCGGCCCTTCAGTTACTCGTCCGACAAAATAGTAAATAATTCCTTATTTTATAGTGGTTAAAGTTACATAAATGTTTATTTTAGAGTTTATTTCCCTCAATATGACATATATTTACTTAACCAAACCTAGCTATATCTAATAATAGTCTATTTCTGCAAAACGGCATAAACTTTTGAAAGCGATGAAATTTGTGTAACAAATGTGGCATCCATTTCGTTACAACGTAACGAAAGTACACAGTGAGACACACAGTTGTGGTACACAGTGAGGCGTGTATTATTGTGTACCTACTATGTGGTTCTGGTGTTAAAAAAGTTATTTATTAATAAAAGAAGGTTTCTCTCTCTCTTTCTCTCTGTGTGTGTGGGCGTGCGATGACTAGGGAAATTTACTAAACGTAAGAGGCTGAAAATTTGCATGAAGGTAGCCCAAGGCCTGTCATTCCCAGGGCTCCCAAATGGTTCGCCAACTGAATACCAATATTATTTTAGAAAAATTTTCTTTTTACATTTTTCTTACAAACCGCCCAGTAATCACCTTTGAAAGTTAATTCTAGTGCAAACCTACCATAACATTTTCTGTTAAAATTTATTGGTATTCAGTTGGAGGACCATTTGGGAGCCCAGAATTGTCACCCCGAGGCCCACATTCTTATTATTTTGACAATCTAGAAATATTAATTAGAAATCATAAAATGCAGAAAATTACTGATAGAGTGAAAAAATGTATGATTTATGAAAATATATACATTGTCTCACTGTGTACTACTTGTGGTACACAGTGACACAATTTTCGATACTCCGTTATGCTGCTTCTGTACTTTTATAAATAACTTTTTAAAAACAATTTATACATTAATGTGTAGCTCATTTGTATAGCTTAAAGATGTAGAAAAAACTTTTTCAAAAGAATAAAAATCATCTTTTTTTGTTAAGTAATAATAATTTTCATCTCACTGTGTACTAACCCCCCCCCCCCCCTTTAAATTTTTAAAACCGATAATAACATGACTTTCATATTACTTAAAATGCCACTCGTCTTCTATTCTCCGTAAAATGCTTCAAATTCTATACATTAACATACTCAGGATATTTTATTTGTTCTCTTCCCTGTACTTCTAATGACATTCATTTCCATCATTTATCCGATCAAACATGAAACTTGAATCCGATACGATGAACCAGATTTTATTATTTATAGTAAATAAATCTCTGAATAATTACAGAAAATGTCAATTTTTAAAACCCATAATATTAACATTAATTTCATTAAAGCGCACATAAATTCTTTAACTCCAATGAAACACTTTATTTCATATTAAGTAAAATGCAATTCACCTCCTATTTTCCGTAAAATGCCGCGAATGCTGTTCTTTAAAATATTTAAGAAATATCATTTGTTCACCCTTCACTGTTCTATTTGTAATCCCTTCACTGTTCTACAAATGACTCTTATTTAAAATTTTATTCGAACAGATATGAAGCTGAAATCAGATATGATAAAGCATTTTACATTAATAGTAAAGAAATCCTTGAATAGTTCCAGAAAATATAAAATTTTTTAAAACCGTAATAAAAAGCATTGATTTCGTATTACGTAAAATGCCATTTATCTTCTATTCTCTGAAAAATACCTCGAATTCTGTGCTATCATTTATTTAAGGAATCTCATTTGTTCCCATCTCTGTACTACTAATGACTCTCATTTCCAACATTTTTCAGATCAGATATGAAGCTTAGATCAAATATGATGAAACAATTTATGTTAAGAGTAAAAAAATCTCTGAATAATTTCAGAAAATTCCAATTTTATAACACATAATAACACATATTGATTTCATACTACTTAAAATGCCATTAACTTCTTATCTCTGTAAAATACAACTAATTCTGTTTGTTAATTTATTTAAGGTTCTCTTTTGTTCCCATCTCTGTTATACTATTGACTCTCATTTCCAACATTGATCGGTTCAGATATGACGCTAGACATGAAGAAATAGGTTTAATGGGAGTGAAAATTAAAGATTTTTCGTGCTGATTTTTATCACATATTCCCCCCTCCCCATATGTTATTTAAATGTAATATACCCGCCTTTTGCATAGTTCACATCTTTTGTTCCATTTTCAACAAAAAGAAAAAAATTACTTTAGGATACAGAACGGTCGATTTTGACAATTCAAAGTATGCTTAATAGTTATACTTTTCCGTATGACATATAATGTGATTTATGATGCAATTAACTGCAAGGAATTACCTCTTTATTTTACCATAATGTTTCATATATATTTAGAAAAGATGTCTATTAGTAATTTATATTTAGAAGCATTTTTAATAACTATTGTATATTAAAAATACACTCTGTCTGTATTCAAATTACATTTGTAGGCAATGCCTGAAAAACAAAATTTATAATGTCAAAACTTAATTAAGTTGAAAATATGAAAATTTAACAATTACTAGCGAAAGATATTTTATATGTTTTAGGTGTTGTTTTGAAGTGTATTTAATTGCATTTTGAAAAATTTGCCTCTTTCTTGTTTGCTCGATTTTTTCTAAAATAAATACTTCATAATAAAATAAAGTATGGGTAGGGTTTGTGTAAATACATTTCCAGTAAATTTCAGAAAATATCAACCGATAAAATGCATATTAAAATACGGATTTCATAATGTCTGCAAATAAATCGTCTCTAATAGATCTTTTATCCTTTAAAAGACAATGTTTATAAAATGCATTCGTGAAGTATCAGCTATCTGATTAGGTATGCATTTATAATTTTTTCTGTCCTGAATAATCCTATGCTTCTAATGACTCTTTTTTACAACCTAAATATGTAATTTTTATAAATATCCTTTTTCAAGGAGATTGCAATTACAAATACATGCATCGCATGCAGAATTTCTTCTCGAGCTTTTATTATTCACGCATGTGAACAGATTTAATCGCTCATTTATTCCACTTTCCTATGAGTGGTAACAAAAAATAAAGGATTTTCTGTATTATAGTGAACTTAAATAGAACTTTAAAATAACATTTCATTTATCAAAACTGCATTTTTGACGTACCAAAACAAAAATAAATGCTTGTATTTATTAGGATGAGCGAAGCGAATCCTTTACTAGGCTACACAAATTTCATTTTGTCGTACACTTCACAAAGAAACTATTCAGTATTTTGACTTGAAATTAAACATAAAAATAAATTATGAACTGAAGATTTGTACTATATTATTTAAATTATGAACTGAAGATTTGTACTATATTATTTCTTTTTACAGAATAACCTAAAAAAAAATGTTATTTTAATTCATTTATTTTGCATGTTTTTTCCGTTACGGACGCATTTTTGCAAATACAAAATAAAACACGGATATTTTCAGAAGAAAAAAAATAAATCATGGAGTTAGTAATCATAAGTAGAATCACGATTAATTAAATAGTTTCACGATTTCTTTTATGAAATTTATAAAATACCTTTTCTATTAAAATTATAGCATAATTTTAATAATTTAAAATTTGTGAAAATTCAAATATTTACATTCAATTATAAAGTATGGCACAGAAAAGAATTGTAAACAAATAAAATTAAGTGTTAAATTCGTTATATCATAAATAAAAAATTCCAAGGAAATTCTTAGTTATTTGGTTGAATTTACATTTCTAAAATTAAAATGCGCCAAAAACATAAAGTAACATTTTTGCTTAATAAAGATGCAAAAATAACATAAAAAAATTATAATAAAACACTCATACTACAATATATATTAAAACACACATACACACATAAATAACGCCAGCATTCAACAGTTAAAGGTATATATAAATATTATACAGACATACATACAATAAATACAATAAACCGAACTGGAGTGAAAAATTAGCCAGAGCCAGGAATCGAACCCGGGACCACAGTCTTGTATACTTTGGTCCCGGGTTCGATTCCTGGATCTGGCTAATTTTTCACTCCAGTTGGGTTTATTGTATTTATTGTATTTAAATCTACAATATTTATATATACCTATAAAAAAAATATTGTTAATTTCAAACATTTATCATTAAATAATGCTTCACGAATCCAAACAAAGCATGGCTTTTGTTAGTTATAATACTTGTTGTTATTTTAATTATGTTAATAATACTGGCGTTTAAATTGGTAGGTTCAACTGATATAAATCTTCCAGTGAATTCAACTAAGCGTACTTTTAAAATAAGAAGCTTTTATTTCTATAGCGTCATTTTGCATTTTTATATCCTTTTAGAGTTATCGGAAATCTTTCCCACCATTTGTATCAAAATGTGAAGTGCAATAATATTGAAGAATTTTGAAAATAAAGTCTTTTAATAGATGGATTTGCTTTATGTGCATTATATTGTAATTATATGTAATTTTTGGTATGTCAATAAAAAGGAATACCATTTGGAAAATCAATTTCGATTAAAGATTTTATCTTTCTTTTAACCATATCCTTTGTACTGTGTTATTTTAAAAAGTTTGCAATGTGCAATTCAGACAGATTAAACATTAAATATCCAAAATGTTGCAGACAGCGTCTAGAAATACGGTTGTTTTAAGTCTCTTGAACAAAATTACATTTTTTCAAAATTTGTGCTTTTTCATCGAATTTTTCGTGCCGCAGTAGCTATAAAACATAAGATGGTTAAATCTCGTTCCAGCATTTCGAGATTTTGTTAAAAGGTACTTCAAATATTGGAACAAGACTTCACCATTTTATGGTTGCCGCTACTGCAGCATCAAAAGTTGATTCAAATCAACTTTAATATTGTATTTTATTAAAAATATTCGTTATATTCAACAGGTAAAGCCTAATCGGTAAGAAATGAAATATGTTATAACAACAAATCTACAAGAAATTCAACATTTAATTGCTACTTGAGGCGAGAAACAAAGTGAGAGTATATTAATCTTAAAAGCTACTTTTAAATAAACGTAGCAAAACTTTTAATGATGAGTAGAAACTTTTCATTTATAAGCAAAAATATTCCTTAAGTAAATCTAATAATCTATATTTCCATTCTCAGTTTAAACGAAATAATACTCTACAAATACAAACTCATACAGCAAGATAATTTAAGATATCGTCCTAAAATTAAACGTATTATTTAATATGTGAGTGAACGTAACGTAAAACTGCATATATTTTATGTAATTGCATCTTGAATCCAAAATACTCAGCAGAATTCAATGTAACTTTGCGTACATAATTTGTATTTTTAAATTTAGGTAAGGAAAAATCACGTGGATTATTATCCTCACATTAATCTTACTGGCAATGAATAATGTTTGAGAAATGGAAAACTGAATATTTTATACTGAATGTTTTATTTTACCGTTTTATATCTGGGTGTAAACTGTTATTAGATCAATTATATTTCTGATGATTTAATATTGTAAGGGAAAAAAATAATTATCATCATTAGAATTTGTGAAACTGCAGAAAAGAAATTCACCTCTTTATAAGCTTTATAAAGAAATAATTATTGTTCTTCTTCATGTAATTTTAACTGCCTTTTTTAAACATTGTTTACGGGCTTTCCAGTTAATTTTATCCGATCCTTTTTTTTCAATGCATTATATTCGTATTTCACTCTAATACAATGGGGCGTAAAACAAGTCGTAAAAATATATCAAATTTTAAAAAAATCAAAAAACCCGACTGCGTAAAAAGCGAAATAATTAATTATTTTTCATTAATATGAAACTATTTTTTACATTACTTACCTTTTTTTTATTTACTTGTATTGATGACTTTTAAGTTGTAATTAATTATTAGTTCCTATCTGTAAACACTGTTTTGATGAGGCCTATAGATGTCTATGAAGGTTAGAGTTGCAGTAAAGGTAAGCATCCAAAGTACACAACTTCCAAGTTGTGTAATATTTAAACGGAGCTTCTGACTGCAAAATGGTCAATGAAACATCGTCTTCATTTTGAAAGACCTATCCAATGATATGACACTCAATAGGGTACGTAAAAAATTTTTTTCGTCTCTGCCGTCATTTTGTAGTTTACGACCGCCATTTTGAATTTATAAAAACAAAACCTATCCTATAACCATTGGACGGTTAAGACGAATCGATAGCAACCTCATTCATTAAAATCCATCCAGCCGTTGGGATGTTTCGAGGGTATAAAGAAATCCACATACACAGATACGCTTGAAACACATAACCCTTGTTTTCAGTCGGATAAAAAGGTCCCTTAAAACGCTATCATTCTCATTTCTTTGTAGTTAATAAATCCGCATTGCTACACATTGTAATATGAAAAGGTTAAGTGACATCGAATAGTTTCATATTAAAAATTTAGAAATCCAGGAAAAATTAAACAAATATTTATAAAATAAACTTTAAACTCAGAAAGTTTACAATTGCTAGGGGATATTGTAATTTGGCTTCACTTTCTGTCCTAAAGCTTTCTACCACTACCTGTTTGATACTTGCTTAAATTCAGGCAAACCGAGATATTCGGTTTTCACCATCCTCAACGGTTTTACTTTTTAACCGACTACCAAAAAGGGTTATGTGTTTCACGCATATCTGGGTATGTGGATTTCTTTATACCCTCGAAACATTCTAACAGCTAAGGGGAATTTAATGAATGAGGTCTCTATCGATTCGTTTTAAACGTCCAATAGTTATAGGCTAGGTTTTGTTTTTATAAATTCAAAATTGCGGTACAGCCAAAAAAAATTACGTACACTATTGAGTGGCATATCATTGGAGGTCTTTCAAAATGAAGTCGATGGTTCATTGACTATTTTACAGTCAGAAGCTCCGTTTAAATATTACACAACATGAAATTTGTGTAGGTAGGATTTGTAGCTTTATTGCAACTCTAACCTTCATAGACACCTATAGGCCTCATCAAATCAGTGTTTATAGATAGGAACTCACAATTAAACACAACTTAAAAGTCATCAATACAAGTAAATAAAAAAAATAGGTAAGTAATATAAAAAATATTTTCACATTGATGAGAAATAATTAATTAGTTCGCTTTTTACGCAGTCGGGTTTTTTGATTTTTTTAAATTTAATTTTTACTTGTTTTTAATTTACATTTTAACTACTTGCAAACATACTGTATCATACATGTTTACAGCCGGTCAAAAAATGATATCCGGATATATTTTATATCTAAGTTATTGCAGTGAGCTGTGATAGGTACATTTCGTCTGATACTTATGGCAATCCTCACTTTTGATATCATATTCGAATTCAGGGATAAATAATTTCTGAATTATAATTTTACTCATATTTGAGAAATATTGACACAAATAAGAAGTATTTTCAATGAAACGCATATAGCTATCGTAAATTTAAATTAGTCCAAAAAATACTCCTGCTAAATCTATATCTTCTACTTTATTGGTCTCGTAATTGCATTGGTGCAATAACGATAACTAAAGCGGTTGCTCAATTTTTGGAAAATACTGGAGTGTCGGTGTTTATTCAACGAAATTTGTTATTGATTGTACACATTTAGGTAAAAGCAACTAAACTGGCAAATCTATGAAACCAACATGTCAGAGATTCGCATTAGATTTTTTTGTAGTTTTGAGATCTAGGCAGATTTATGAGTAGAATGTGTAATGTTTCACCTATTGTGGAAAGAAGCATACATTCACATATATTTTTTCGTCTAAAAATTAATCATACTCGCACATGAAGATCACATCAAATTTCAGGAAATTATAAGGATGTAAGTTTTGGGCAAATCTGAAACTAACTAATTGCAAAACTCTGTAAATATGTGCTTAAAAATAATAATTAAAAAACAGACAGATATTTAAGTCCTTAAAATTTCATATTATAATGATTAGAAATGAAACTTTAATGACGAAACAATAAGAAGCTTTCCTTGCATGTAATAGGCATTCAAAAAACGTATCTCCCTGGTTCATAAAACTGATAATTACCCCGTAAAAGGTATTCGGGATTGTTCTCGATAATCCGTTGCATCAAAATAAACTTATATATACACGGAAGAGCCAAAGCATTATGACCACCTACCTAATAATGCATGTCTCGCATTTGGCCCATATAAAGCTGTAACCCGCCTTGGTATGGATAGCAAAAGTGCTTGGTAGATGGCCAAAGACAGATTGTAGCAGATGTTCATGCAGCGGTCACGCAAATCCGAAATATTACAGTATGGTTGTCTGTTATCTCTGAGCTGCCATTCCACGACATCTAAAATCTGCTCTATTGTATTAATATTTGTTGAATTAGAATTCCAGGACATTAACTGGAATTCTGTATTATGTTCTTGGAACCACTCCAGCACATTTCTAGTACTATGACACGAAGCCTTGTCGTGATAGAAGACTTTATTTCCAGTTGGAAATACAGATACCATGTAAGGGTGTAACTGTTCCGCAATGATGTTCAGATAGTCCGCGGACTTCATAGTTTCTTGTACAACAATCACAGCTCCAGGAGACGCCCATTAGACCGTCTCCAAAGTATAATACCGTCTCCACTGGGCTGTGTATGACTTGCTACACAAGGTGGAGCAACAGTTCGCCTGAAAGAAGGCGTACCTTGACACTGCTATCGATATGTTGAAAAATGAATCGTGTTTCATCCGACCTGGCAACTCTCTGCCAATGATCCATGGTGCAGTCACGATGTTCCCGGGCCTAGTGTAGGAGTAGTTGGTGATGATGCGTTGTCAACAGAGGCACATGAGTGGGACGTTTTCTGAGTAGCCTCATATCCAACAGTGTGAGTTGAACTGTGTGATCAAGAAACAATTCTCTTTGAAGCTGTATTGTATTGGGCTGTCAGCCGAGACATTTTTTGTAGCAGATTTTGCTTTACCAAGCGGGAGAGTCCTCAACGTCCTTTTATCTTGATAACGCGTGGACGTTCATCGCCATGACGTCTGCTGATGATTTCACAGTTATTAACCATTTTGCATAAGTACTAACAAAGATATGTCGCAAACAGCCCATGAGTCGTGCAGTTTCGGAGATACTTGTTCTGAGCTATCGGGCCATTGAATTTTGCCCTCTATCAAAGTCGCTTAGATCATCCGCCCTTCCCATCACAGGAAGAAGTAAGAGCAAAAATTATTCCTCGGACTCCTTAGCAGTAGTTAAATACCATTCCCACATTATTACGTGCCCTTCACGCTAATAAGGCAAGTTCATTGCAAAATGTGGTGGTGGTAATAATGTTTTGGCTCTTCGACATATACTCGCAAGAGAAATTGTATATTTTCTATCGTGGTTACAGTATATTATTCTAGATTAAGAAACATCTGTGTTTTTGTTACAGTGCATCTTAAAGGTTAAATCAGCGTAGCAAACGGAGTTCAGAATAATGTCTAGAAACGTACACTCATGTGTACGTCAAAATGTTTTGCAAGGAAGAGTGCTGTTACGCTACGGAAGACTATTGTTCTAACAACAAACAGTCCAAAGAATTGGAACAACTTTCTTGGGAATAGTTTAGTAAACCGTAAGGTAAAGCTTGAAGAGTCTGCGCACATTTCAAAAGAATAATGATAAAAAATGTAAATATCAATTTTTTGCTAAACTGTACATGAATAATTTTGACTTCATTTGTTTTATATGCATTTCCATTGTTATTTTGTTGTTTTGCTGTAAATTAATAGAACAACAATAATAAAACCAATAAAACTATTTTGCGCGATCTCAGGGTAGGGGAGATCGCGCACATGGGTAGGAGAGATTGTTATTAATAATCACTACAATTAAATTGTTAACAATAATAATTACACTTAAATGACATTATTGTAAGGTTTTTGTGAGTAAATATTATTGTATTAGGAGTGACATTTTCAACCAAAAGTTTAAATAATAAAAAAAGAAAGAATTTTAACAATAGTTAAATAATTTTAATTTATGAAGAAGATTAAAATATCAGAAAAAGCACGCCCTACTAAGATTACAAAATAACATTAATCTACTTGATACTATGTTTAACTTGAACATTACAGTAGAACCTCGGTCTTCCGAAGTAATTGGTACCGTTCCTTTTTCGGAAAATCAAAAATTTCGGATAATCAAGAATGCTTCAATTTTATGCTTAAAGAGAAATATATGCAGTATTTTCTATGCAATATTATGGTAACAAATACTTAATAAAAATTAAGCAATAGCAAAAAAGAAACAAGAGAAAATTACCTGAATTTTAATTTCAAAATTAAGTATCTTTTACATATATCGAAAGAGTTTGAAAAAATGTATCTTCTTTTTGTCACAGTTCCGATTGCCTTTGCTTTGAAGCTCTATCATGGAGTTTTTTAATATTATTAGTTCACCAGTATCACAATCATTCTGCTGCTCCAGCCATGCCAAACCTTTTGCAAAACATTCACAATCTTCAGAATTGCTGAATTTTTCGTTTTCTTCGTTCCACTCCTCAGCTTACGGGAGCTCAAGTTAAATGCAAAGGAACTCTAAAAACGTGATCAAAAATATTTTTATGTACTGGTAGTTCGGAAAGGACCGCTTGCACACAAGGAAATGATAGCTTAAAAAAAGATAAAAAGCTTTCAAAATGGATTTTGCACACAAGAAATGTGATAGTTAAGGAAAAAAAAAAAACGCTTTAAAAATGAATTTCGGTTAACCGAGAGTTTCGGTTAAAAGAGTTTCGGATGAAAGTGGTTCTACTGTACTTCATTTTCATTTCAACAGTTTTCATGTATTTTGTTCGCTAACCGATGTTCTTGTCGTCCACAATCGATGCACTTATTGTAGTAAATCGTGCAGCTTTCGTGGTAATACCTGCAACAAGCAATACATTGAATTCAGTCACTGGTCGAAGTTGTCTCCTGGTACAGTTCCAGATGTTCAATGCACTCATCCTCATTTACCTTTGTTTCGTTTCTATCAGTTTTTTTATCCAACTTTTTCTGGAAACTTTATTTATTTATTTATATTTTATTTTTATGCAGCGGCATTCTTCTTAAGTCTTTTTTCATGTATATTTTGTTGGATCAGTAACATTCGTTGCACTCTGTTTCCTTTTTGATTTCGATGGCATTAAATTACTTGGAATGGGTGAAAGCTTTTTCAAAACATTATAGGTGTCATTAGAAAATTGATTTTAGTTAACTAAATTATTTTATTAGCAAATTAACTGTTCATAAATTTAAGAAATATATAAATATTTAATTAATTTATTAACAAAAAAATTACATAAAACTAATTTAATAACAACTATATTATTAATTTATTAACAAAAGTTTTATCTGCATTTTTTTTTCAAATTAATTTGTTGCCAAATTTAGTTTCAATATTTATGTGTTTTTCCAAAAATTATTTAAAAATTGATCCAATCATATGTTTTACACGTAATTGGAATTCATAAAAAAATTATTTTAAATTTCTAAAAAGCCTGTAAGTTTTATAAATAAAGGCGTTTGTTTTACATTCAGAATATTCTTTCAAGGTAAATAATATAACAGTTAATATATAGGGGAGAGTAGCCTAATTTGGACCACTTCACTTATTTTCAGTTGTAATTCACTTAATTCTTGGAATATCTGCAAAATATCACTACACGTGGTCAATCAATTCATCTACTAACTAAATAAAACTTTAGATCATTTTCTTTTTGAAAACCTTAAATTTTATTTTAATTTGAAAAATTTGTCAAAGTGGTCCAAATTCAGAAACTGGTCGCCTAAGTTGGACTACCAGTCTCCTAAATTGGACCAATAAAATCAGGTTGTTTTAATGACGAGGGAATATAACTAATTTTATTAAAAGCAAAGTTTGCGGTTACTGGAACAATCAAACAAAATAGGAGCAATGAAATATATAACGAAATCAAATATCTGAAAATAAGACTAATTGTTTTAATTCAAAATGTACTCAAAATATAAATCAAAGTTATCAGTAATTAAGAATAGAAATTATGAAACTAATTGCCAGTTACTTGAATACCATGTAAGGAGTGATGATTACACATGATTACACATGAATTTCGTTTATTGATTTTTTTCCAGTGCACATAACATGGAACCGTAATTGGCAATCTGAACACAGAATCATTTCTGCTGTTTTATTTTCTTACAAATTAGGCAAAACCAATCATCACTATCTAGATTTTTCTTTTTAGATTCTGAATTATTAGACTTTTTTTGCAGCAGAAGTTTTCTTTACATTATGATTGTAGTTCTTCCCTTCCATCATTTCCTTGCTAACTGCAGTACGACTATTTTTTAAAACTTCATGTTCCAATCGCTTTTATGCTGTGAGAGCTTCTTTTTAGTCGATTTTTTGTGTTTTTTGTTTGTTCGTTTCAAGGTTTACTTTATATGGCGAAGATGTTAACACAACTGTTTTTTGGCTCCCTTTGTTTTTTATTTAAATAAATTTAGCAAAGGATATAACATTTCTAATGATTTTTGGCTTTTGGGGAGGATTTGTAGCTGCAGCCTTATTGCAGGTCAATTTCTTCACAACTTACTCTCTCCTTTTTGTTTCCTATATCTTTAACAGCATTTACTGTCACTTATTTGTTTTTTTTATTCCAGACAGTTTGTCTGTGTCTTTTTCAACATTATATTATAAAAGTGTTAAAAAAATATGCTCTATTGAAAAATACGCTACGATTAATTATACGCAAACATTATATATTATATAAAGTGTTGAATTCAGCCCCCTCCCCCCGGAAGGTTTGAGGTTTTATGCGTTTCAATGGCAAAAAAATATAATTTTACCCTCCAGAACTGTAAAAATTCTTCCCTTCCTCGGAATTGCAAATATCTTCCAGGAGGAAAATGTTTGAATTCAACTCTGTAAACAAAATACGCCATAGGAATAAAGAATTCAAAGAAAATAAATACAAATACATACAAGATAAAAGAAATTGAAAACAAAATTTAATGCATAAACATGTAAAAATATTTTTATGTTTATATAGGCCTAAATTGTATAAAAAAATTAATCCAGATATACCAAAAAAAAAATAAATAAATAAATAAAACTTGCATGGAGATAGTGATCCATTATAAAAAAAATTAAAAAAATAGTGTACAAAGCGTACCGTCCTCGAAATTCATTACTTACTTTTCAAAATTTATGATCACATATCTGGTCCAATTTAAGCAACTTAATTTGGTCCAATTACGGCAACTGCGCCCTTTTTTAAAACATATAATCTCAAGACTAAGAACAAAAACGAAATCAAACAAATCCGCGTGAAAAATATGCGCAATACACAGATGAATTTATATATGTATATGAAAACATAACAACTTACCTTAGTTTTAAAGTATTCACTTACGTTTAGTAGGAAAAAAGTAGATCAAAACAGCTAACTTTAGGTTTTTTAAAATTGTCTGAAAACAACACGTGGTAGGCGGTTGCTTCTTCTAATCACGAGTGACGTCATTCTGATGAGTAGGATTTCATCGGTAGATGGCGTCTCTTCCTGTAATTAACGGCAGAATGGCAACGGTCCAATTAAAGCGGCGGTCCAAATTAGGCTACTCTCCCTTACACATTTATACTGAATGGTGTATAGATCGCCTTCCATGCTATATTCAACAAAAAATTTTATATTAAGGATAAACATTAAAACTTTATATTGTGTTATTATTATATTAAATTGCTGTAAACTGGCCAACAAAAAATTATTATTTCGCAATTGAATTTATTTAGTTTAAGATGATTTAATGAACACTATTTTAAAATTCTCGCTTTGGAAATTTGAATAATTTCAGCAATTGCCATATGGAGAATAACGATTACTCATTTTTGAATTTTTAAAAAGTAAAAAAAAAAAAAAAAAAATCTTGTGGGTTTTTGGAAATAACTTGTCGGATGTTTTATCTTATTGAATTAATTGTGAATGAATCAAATTAAAAATTTCTCACTTCAATGAACATTTTAATAATTCGATTATACTATTAAAATTGTAATTTTTTTTCAGAAATCCGGTGTTTTTGTTGTTGTTATTTAAAAAATATTAATTTTGATATCTAGTAGGTCATTTTCATTAGATAATATTTTTCCACATTAAAAATAACAGCTTACTCTATTAAATTTTGTAAACATTATATTATGCGCAGAGCATGAAAACATGCTAAAAATGTATGTTTTTATAACATAAATTTGGCTTATGTTGATGCATGATGTGCGTGCGTATGTGCGGATTATTTATAAAGCGATATATTGCCCTTGATAAAGTGTTTGCCAGTAAAAGTTTTCATTTTATCTTTTGTAATATTATTATCTTCTGTAGTTGCATTTTTGTCTACTAATTTTTCTTTTATCTATGCATTTAGCAATATTGAGTTAAATTTTGAAAATCGAATTCATATTACTGATTAATTTTCATGGTGTTGATTATGTTCAATAGTTAAATTAATTGCGAAGTATTTTATTATATAAATATATATATTCCACTATTTTATAGGATTTACGATATTATAATATTAAAATGTATAGGTTTTTCAATATTTTGAGATTCCTTAGTGGGTTCTGTATGCCGATTAGCTATACTTTAATAGTGTTTTAGTACAATGATTAATGCATAATAATATTGCATGACTTCTTCATTTAGAATTTTGGTAACATCGAAATATATATATATAAATAATCGTAATGAAACGAATTTACGAAACGATTTTATGATAACGGCTATTTAAAAGACTGATTACGTTTCACAGCTATTTCTCCTAAAATGTGGACGGTTTGTCAGTGAAGTTAACGCCAATTATTGGTGTCAAAACTGGTATTATTTTAATTTTAAAATTTCAATTAGTTTTCGAGGTATTGATTTTTTTAATGAAATTTCTGTAATGATGACAACTAAATTACTCCATTTTTGTGGAAAAAAGGAAAAACCGGGAAAAAATACAGGTATTATTAGATTTCTTCTTATTCGCCATTTTCAAATTGAAATTTAAACTATATTTTATTTCAATCGATAGTGAAACAATATGATGATTGAATTATGTTTTTCAGTAAAGTTTGAAAAAATAAAAATAAAATTTGTTTTTGTCGTCATTTTCAAATTGAAATTGAAACGTGAAATGATTAAAAACAGAAAGAAAATAATAAAAAAAGAGTTTAAATTATCTCGTCTTAAAAGCAGAAAATAGGGAAAATTACGTCAAAATATTTATAGGTAAATATAAATAAACGGTCAAGTGCGAGTATTACTCGCGCTCAGATGATTCCGTACAATAAATATATGAATTATTTACGGTATTAATAAAATAATCGTTGCTAAAAGCCCAATAAGACTTTGTAAAAAAACTATAGAACGTAGCATTGGGTATAGCTTTATACACTGGAAAAGTACGAATGGGTATACCAATGGGTTAGAGATCCCCCAAAATATGTGTATATAAATTGTCTGTCTGTCCGCCCGTGTGTCCGTGTGTCGCCATTGTGTCATCGAAAACGTAGGAAGTTATGCATAGAATTCAACCAAATTTTTTGTGTATGTATTTGGCTGTAACAAGCAGGTCCTCCTTCAATTTAGAAATATTCTGCCGGATAGGGGCGCTGTAATACCAATTTCTGTGCCATTTTCATTATTGTACTAACGAAAACTGCATGAAGTTCTGCATAGAATTGAACCAAATTTTTTGTGTATGTTTTTGGCTATGGCCAGCAGGTCCTCCTTTAATTAAAAAAAATTCTGCAGTAAGAGGGCGCTGTAATAGCGATTTTAATTATTGTACGATCGGAAAGTGTATGAAGTTATGCATAGGATCGAAGCAAATTCATTGTGTATGTTTTTGACTATGGCCAGCAGGTCTTCCTTCCATTTAGAAATATTCCGCCGTAAGGGATCGCTGTAATAGCGATATCTGTGCCATTTTCATTATTACATCATCAATAAAAGTATGAAGTTATGCATAGAATAGAACGAAATTTTTTCTGCATGTATTTAGCTGTGGCCAGCAGTTTCTCTTTGAATTTAATAATATTCAACCGGAAGGAAATGCTGTAATAGCGATTTTTGCGACATTTTGTTTAGTTTAGCATCGAAAAGTGTATGAAACTATGAATAGAATTGAACCAAAAATGTTTTTGGCTATGTCCAGCAAGTTCTAATTGAATTTGGAAATATTCTGTCGGAAAGGGGTGCTGTGACAGCGATTTTTACACAATTTACTCGGGTTTTCGTAAGTCTGTTGTCCATCGGCGGCTCGTGCAGTGACTGGAACTGGCTTCCTGCTAAGGCAGCTATTCACAAACAGCTGATGTGCAACAGAATAACAAAAAACTATTGATTTTAATAAATATCATGACCGGGATTAACTCGTTTTTACTCCGAGTAATAGACTGAAGCAGAAATTTAAGATGAAAATCAAAGTTCGTATAGTATAGAATTAATTATATTGCAGAATTAAAATATGTAACTACTTTTTGAAATATTAAGATGTATGAGATAGAAGAAAGTTTTGGGATTGGCACATCCAACTACTTTAATCTTATTCTAATATTTTTATGATGAACTTAATTCAGTACTGACAATAAAAGTAGTGCACATTTAAACTTCATTTGGCATTTCATAAAACTAAATTCAGCGTCGTAATAATCTTCTCTTTTTATAGTGTAGCTAAAACAAAACCATTTTTCCAAGTTTAAACTTACCATTGTGCTAAGCGCGCCTCGAAGGTAGGTCGCAAAGTTGCAACACCGCCTTAGTCCGTGCCGCGTTTTCCAGATAGATTTTTAATTAACTTTTAAAAACACGGGAGGCGTATTGACAGATCCACGCAATGCAAACTAGTCGCAAATCCCATACTTTTTATGTGATTAATTCTAATTAAATTAGTCTGTTTTTAAGAATTTGACTTTTATCGTTTTTATACTGCTACTGGGCATCACATTACACATATTTATCTTTAAATGTTGTTATCTAGGCTTTAAAAGCCGATGGTACATAGACTACGTCGTTCCTGCCATTATGCTTGTCCAAACCGAACGTGTCTTTAAAAGATTAATTTGGCTAATTACCGACGATTATTTTTTAAAATCATTATCAACAATGCTTTTATACTTCTGCTACGATAGGTACCCCCAGCTCTCTTCAAAACCTTTGCTGAATGTCTGTAAAACGAAATTTGTGTGCAAAAAAATGCGCTTTTCTCAAAAGCTAAGTGACCTACGGTAATCGCTATAATTTTACCCCAAGGTTTGAATCAACGTCCACTAACTCTAATTTTTTCATAATTTTAATTTCAGTAGATTCGAAAATAGAGGAGCGGAAAGGAGGGAACATTTTTTCACTACATTTTCGACGATATCTCTGAAAATATAATACGTAAAATTAAAAGAAATGTATTTTTGAGTTCAGCGCTACGAAAGTTTTCACAAGCTATACCACACGATACACAAAGAAAAGATTTTTTCTTCAAGTAACAAAATTAGCCCCTCTACATTTTCCTTAAATATAGTTGTAAATTTTTAATAACACTGATAAACAAGAAATTTCTTCCTGGAATATTTTAACAGATTTAAGTAACCATGCCCTTGTGAATTTAGTAAATATTCAAAAAAATGTGAAGTTGGTTTCCGTTTCAGAGATATGTGTGTTTAAATATATCTCATTATGTTATTTTATTGCCTTTTAAAGTTCTTTGTCTCTACAGTCTAATGACCCAGAAAGTGAACAAATATCTGCTACTTATAATACATCTAGGTGCCAATAAGATGTGTTCGTCCATGTTGAAAATGCAGAACAGCAGAGTCGCCTGTTGGGCAATTCACACAAAAACATAATCAGCACCAATTCATATAAAGGACTATTTTAATTTTGTATACTTTTCACAGGGGAAGGAGAAAGCAGAAATAGTTATATATATAGATATAATAATGCAGGATTCGTATACATTTCTTGAAATAAAAATCAAAGATTTTTAAGTATTTTCAAGGACCAAAATTTAAAAAATGTAAGGACGCACAAGTTAAATAAACTAAGAAATTATAATATGCATTTTATAATAAAAGGTTTAATTTTTGTAAATACAAGTTTTAAACATTAAAATGGCCGGGAAGTGTTTGAGAATTTCAGCGTGTGGAGGTAGAAATTTAGAAAATTTTAAAATGACAAATACAGCAGACAAAAAAGGTAGTTCAATGCGCCAATCCCAAAACTTTCCTCTATCTCATATATGTTAATACTACAAATTTCACTATCAGAGGGCCAACATTAAATGGCAATCTATGCCCATCATGAAGATTCTAAAGATATGAAATTCCGTACATTAGTTTTTGAGATATGACTATTTCTAAAATAGTTTAAATCCTGCGAAATGCAGAATAGCAGCGCCACCTGTTGGGTGAGTTACACTAAAACCTAATCAGCAATTATTTGTGTTAACGTCTGACTAAATATGAAGTTTGATGAATATCCGTCCATTAATTTTTGAGATGAACTGTTGCGAAAATCGGGAAAAATGCGCACAGCAGCGCCAACTATTGGACAATTAACACAAACTTTATCAGGAACAACTTCTGTCAACGTCTAACTGAATCTGATGAAAATTCGTGCATTTGTTCTTGAGGTAGATCTATTGCGGAAATCACAAAAAATTCAGCATAGCAGCGTCACCTGTTTGGGAATTTACACCAAAACATAATCAGGCCCTATATTTATCAAGGTATACCTGAATCTGAAGTTTGATGGCTTTCATTCATGGACGTAATTGAGCATAATTTATTAGGAAATAACAAAGCTACAAATTATAAGTGTATAGTTCAAAATATATAGTTCAAAGTATGTAAAACATTTAAAAATGTAAATTGGTACATGTCATTAAAGGTTCATTTCTTGCACTCTCACATTACCTTTTTCCCAGATAATACGGAAGCAATTAGCGACGAGCATGGCATGCACCAACATATTTCTGCTATGGAGTCTCGTTATCGATCGCAATGGAATGCAGCAATGCTTACCGATTACTGTTGGTTCATCACGATACTGAACATTAGTATAAACGTAAAAATAGGTACTTATGTACTGAAATTAACACACTCAAATTGTGTTCAGCTGAGTAAAATGTGTGTAAAATCTATGGAAAATGTGTATAAACAGTGTACAAGTATAGCGATGGTAAATTTAATGTTTACGTATTATTATTGTACAATATCCTAATTTCTGATATATCGTAATAACTTATAAATACATATTCTTCGTTTAAAAAAAATAAGAACCAATTAAAAATTTCTAATATAATTTTTTATTTACTCAAGATTGTATATAATTGGAATATTAGCTTCAAATTAAGAAAAAAATAAAAAGGCAATTTTTGTTTATCAGTATAATCTGTAAATATGTGGGTCAATAGTCTTTATTACTTCCCCCAATTTGAACTTTCCACGTCCCATAGTTTACGAGTAAGTTGGCTGTGAGAGATTGACAGACACACGAGTGATCTTATAATGGTTCTGTTTTTACTTTTTAAGTACGGAACTCTAAAGAGTAATAAAACTTTAAAATAATAAAATCATTTCACGCGAAGCGTATTTTAAAGTGATAATTACGTCATATGTAAAATTCACAAATATTAAATATCGTGATATTTAAAGTGCCTAAAATAACTAAATTATTACTTGTGAAAAACTTTTAATGGTGAATATGATCATGTTTAAAAAGCTCAAATAATAATATTTTGAAATACTTTTAAATTAAATAATATATGTACGTATGAAAAAAAGTTCAAAATAAATGAATTATTACATGATAAATGAATTTATAGTAAAAATTACGTCATATATTAAAATGATGTATTTAAAACTATTTTCATTTCATAGGGTTTTAATGTGACGTCACATGGTATAAAAGTAGTGAAACTTGCAAATTTGTTTTATACATTTTTATACATCACATGATGTAGCGCAAATACAGGAAAATATATGCGCAAAATACCTTTGTTTAATTTTGTATGAATTACTAGTCGATAAATGCATTTTGCATAAAAACACAATACTTTTCAATACCGTGGTTCTGAAAGCTATACCCGTCTAATATTTTCATTCAGAACATATTGAATTTAGACTTATGACTTGCATCAAAAATCGTCTATTGTCAATGATTCACCATGTATTTCTTTTCTTTAAAGAATGTTTCATACTAAAATTCTAAAAATACAACTTAATATAAAGAAAACATAAAAGTAAAAAATACAAGAATAATAAAATTTTCCGATTAAAAAGGGGTATTACAATGAATAATAACTTCAATTTACAACAAACCCAATACGGTCGTGTTTCTAAATAGTAAAAAAAAAAAAGGCCATTGAAATACATGTTACCACCTGACTCAGAGAAAAATCGGTAAAAGACCAAAATCTCCCTCAAATCAATTGAAAGGAAACATTACTGTGAATCAGACCAGAAATCTCTTTGCATGGCATTTCGCATTCATTCCCGTCTAAAAGCTTTAGCGCATAATTTCAAGCAAATGCATAATTTTCCTCCTTTTCAAGAGTTACGTTTAGAAAATCCCTTCCATTTAAATAGGGATTTCTTCTGTCTATTCAAATTCCCTTATCTAATTCAGCGTAAGTCCCATCCCATATGCTATTTGAATGTGTGTTCTTTTTCTTTGGAATATTATTTCAGTTTTAAAATCGTGATTAAAATAAATATCAGATGACGCGATTTCAGCTGTAACAATATATTCAGCAAATATCAAAAGCGTAAAGCCAATAACTGATCATTTCCTTATTTTTCGCAATATTTTTTTTTACAATTGGGAATAAATTGAACTTTACTTTAGAAACATTTTTTTTTTCGTTTTTAAAAGTTTGTTGAAGCATTTTATGAATATATTTGGGAAAAAATTATTAGTTAAGAAAAGTTTGAATTTTTACCAACGTTACGATAAAAATGGCTGAACAAACTAAAAAATTTCATTATTTACCATTTAAGAAAACTAATTTGGGTGATTTTAAATAAAATATAAATACATTAAGAATAATACAATAGAAATTTAATTAGGCACTTAGGTTTATTTCTCATCCTCTAATCTGATGTTCTATACATTTCAACTTCCGACAATTACTTTAATTAGGCTGCTCTAAATATATTTTGGATAATTACGATTTAATACGTAATTTACATGAATGGATGTACAATGTGTTTTAGAACCAAACCGTGAAAGAAAAATTTAACTATTTTAGTGTTTCTAAGAATAAAAAAAATGCAGCCACACCATCAGATGTTAAAAACACTAAATTAAAAAAATCGTACTTTCAGTTAAAAACAATAGTATTATGAGATAAAAAAAAAAAAAATATGCTCAAAAATGCAACTTCACAAACTGAAGGGTTTAATTAATTGATATACGATATCATATGGAAAATAAAGCATAACACGAGAGAAGTCGCAAGATATGATGCAATCTTCCCGTGTATGAAATACTCGTGTATGCAGTACCAAGAGATATTGGTAGTTCCATAGTTTTTATCTCAACATGAAGGTTGAAGTTCCGTTAATTGCTAAATAAAAGATTTGAGCAAGACTTCTAGGTGATTTCCAATATTTATGTATGCAAGTGTATTATATAATTGATGTGGTTTTATTGCCTTGATCTACTAAGCATATTATGAATAACAAATGTTGTATAAAATTGAAAAGCTGATACATTAATTCATATGTACTTATAAGCCAAGTGAATTGTTAAGCAGATAAAAAACAAAATCGTACAGTATTTTATTAAATAAATAAAAAACCAAAAATGTAATGATACGCGATAGTTATTACAATGCATAAATGCTAATAAATTAAAAATGCCAAGGATAAACATTTGGTAACTTCTTACCAGACTTTAAAATACACCACACATGTAAATACACTGGTGTCCAAAATTAAGGACTGGTGACAAAATGCTAATTTTTAAGTAAGCGAATACTCAAAAGGAAATAATATAATTCAAATAATTACTATCCCTACAGCACAGCTAGTCCATATAGCACCTCATTCCTGTCACACATGGTCACAAGTGTCACAGTCACTACGGTGAAACAAAAAATTGAGAATTCCACACGCCTCATTATGAGACTCAAATGATCACTATATGTGATTCCACTGAGACGTCAATGTGACTACTGCTTTGTCACGAGTCACCAGGTGACTTTACAATGTAGATACATTGTGACTCCCATGTGACTGTCATTTTTAGACTCAATTTCAAAGTCATCATGAACGTTGCATTATGATAAGTCATCAAATAATGTCACATTATAGTCACATGGTGACTTTTCCCAGAAGAGCACAATGGTGAATTCACAGCAGTCTCTCTGTCACCTGAAATTCATCATGTGACTTTAATGTGATATTATTTCCTAACTTATCACAATGCAGCGTTCACGATGACTTTGAAATTGAGTCTACAGATGACAGTCACATGAGAGTCATAATGTAACTACATTGTAAAGTCACATGGTGACTCGTCACAAAGCAGCAGTCACAGTGACTTCTCAGTGGAGTCACATATAGTGATCATTTGAAACTCATAAGTGTAAATGTATATTTAAGGGTATAAATTGGTATTTCGAAGAAATGTCTGACGAAAAGGCAGTGAGTAATGGCAAATATTGAAAGTCGTATTACAAAAGAAAGTATTAGACTCAACGTTACATTCATTTAGTTGTTTATATTATTTAACTAGTTATCTTTGGTTAACACAATGCACTACACAATGTCTGTCCACGCAATGTTTAAAATTTGCGAGATCAGAAAAAACGGAAAAATAATCAAATAAAAAGAACCGTTTTGGACAAATTATGTAGCCTTTCAAAAACAACAATAAAGAGATTATGCTATATTTGCCGCAAATTGACTATTTAAACGTGATACCTGAAATAAGAAGTTTCATTCATAGAAATAATCAGATACATTTTTCCTTTCCAAACGAATAGTGTAAGTAAAGTATTGGAATCATAATCTGTGTGTGAATGAGCGGGCGAACACGATATCGCCTAAATTGTACTTCCGATTGAGATTGAATTAGTCGAATTTTTGTTATGACACGAATGCCAAAAAAACTGTAGGGGAGACAAGAGAGGGTTGACCATACGGGAGGCTTGACCCACCCATCAGTTTTCATATTTAAAAGAATTTAAGAGTTATAGCAATAGGTGTCAAGCAAAACTACTAGCATGCTCAAACAACAGTCTGTTTCATACAGATAATCAAAATATGTGTGGAAAAAATCAAGGGGGTTGAAGGGTTTTTACCTTAAAAGTTGTGTTTTTTAGAAATATTTTGTAAGCTTTTTTCAGATAAAATATATCATAGAAATTTAACTAAGTAATTTTAAAGTAATGCAGAAATATCGGGCTTTCATTCCAGGCATAAAGATTGTACAGTAAGTTAGATTTAACATATCAATGTGCTATTCTTTAAAAAAAGGATATGTGTGGAGGCTTGACCCAGTCGATGTGAGGGAGGGTTGACCAGATGCTCAAGTCTCCCTTAATTAAGTGGTTTTGGCAATATTTTTATTATACACTGTGCAAAGTGAAAGGTTAATAGTTATATAAAAAAATTTTACATTTATTTTGCAAAGCTACAGTAAAATGATGGAAAAGAAAATGTTTAAAACTTATCAAAGAAAGGTGTGAAACATTGCTATAGTATCCACTGCAAGAAAAAAATATAATGAAATATAAATGGGAAAGTTGTTTATAGAAAAGTTTAAATATTACTTACAATAGGTAAATAGAACCTTTCATCTGTAGTGGTATGTTTATGAAACCACTTGATTTTAATTCAAAAAAGCCATAATGGCACCAGAATTTTGCTAAAATCTTTTCTATTTAATATTTATGTGAAATATAGCCTTTTTCTTATTTCCAAATTAATTTGTTCATAAATTCTGGGGCCAGTCATTTATTTCAACATTTTAGTAATGAAAGTACTATCCACTGAAAGCATTAAAAGATGTTAATGATAAGTTAAGTGCTCATGCGGCTGCAAAAGAAAATAGCATCGATCGAAAAACTTTTGGAAGGTCTGTAGACAAATCTCACCAGGATTAATGCAGTGAGATGAAGCCAAACTATATGAAAACTAGATATGTCAGATCGAGTGTCACAAAAGTCATAATAATACATAAAACCCTATGAAAAGGTACCTGTCTCTAACGGAATACTGTCTTAAATGCCAAATTCCATTTTTTTTCTGCTGTACAATTATACCTGCTCAGAAAAAATCCTGTTTAAACAAAATTTTTCTCCTCTGACTTGCAATTGCGTCTAAACAGGTTTGTTTCAGCATCATATTTTCAAAAATATATATTTTTTAATAATTAAAGCGTGTAGCATAAAGTCATTTTGCTTTTTTTTAACTGATTTTATTCCTCTTCACAAATATTTCAATATACAACAAAGTTGGTCAAGCCTTCCATATAGTGGGTCAAGCCTCTCATATGTGGGGAGCCTTGACCCCATGATTAAAATCAATGTTTTTTCATGATTAAAATCAATTTTCTCATGATTAAAATCAATGATTTTTCAAATTTCTTATATATTACACTTATGTAGCAATTTTATTTTGATAACTGATTGTTTAGCAAATAAAATGATATATAAAACTTTATTTTAGGTTCAATATTTAAAAATAAAAAATCATTTTGTAAAAAGTGGGTCAACCCTCCCTAGTCTCCCCTATATATTTAAGAAAAAATAATCGATAGCTTAATTGTTTAATTCACAAGGAACATTTGTAAACCTTTTTCAAATCATTTCGTGAAATTTTCTATAGGAAATCTCACCTAGGAAATGTGACAGAGACACTGAAAAAAATGAAGTACTCAAAAATGAGTAAATCGATGTACTCATACCGAACTGAGTAAGTTTGGATCAAAAATGAACCTATGCTTTCTCAATTTTGATACGTCACACTTTATCAAACCCAACCTTAACTGTAATTTTGTACTTTGTAGTAGTTTATTTCATTCATGGTGGCATAAAAGATGTTTTTTAATCCGAAAAGAAAGTAATATATCGTGGAAATCCGAAGAATAATATTATTAACCATTTGGAAAAATGGTTATTGTCCTCGACAGGGTAGGAAATCAAAAGCATATCTGAAGCTTTTTATTGGTTTAATGTGCATTTAATTCGTTTTCTGATTGGTCAATGCAGTAATCTGTTTTCCCTTTACTTTTCAACAGAGATGGATACTTCTGTTGCCACTATGACAAAAAAGTAATAAAAACTACAAAAAAATAATAACTCAGAAACAAATTGAGATACAGCTTTCAAACAAATTGCATTTAAAGGTACATTTTTTCTCTATACGACGGTGTAAAAAGTAATAGTGTGGGATGTTTAGAAGTTTAAGAATGAAGTTTCATTTAAAATTGGTCGTCAGATTTCTACGATGGAAAAGCCTTTTCCCGAACAGCCAATGAAATGCTTGGATAATACGTAAGTTTCAGGTGGACAATACGTAAGTTTCAGGTGGATAATACGTAAGTTTCAGGAAATCTGACGAGTCGCTGGCGATTTTTGTCGCTTGCAATTTTTACGTGTAATAACACTATTAATGTTTAATTCATGGCGTACGTAATGTATGATCAACTCCGTGCGATTTTTTATGTCTTAAATTTTAGTCTTTGAAAAAATCATTTTCCAAATGGTCGTTGTAATTTGTTATTTTTTTTTAATGTTTTATTTTTATTCCTCTGAAGGAACTATATCCCGTGTCTCCTTTATAACGCGTAAGGTTACATTGTGTTGTTGCTGTTGTTTATTAGTGCTTCGTAAATTCGGTCTGGTGTGTGTGCTAAGTGAGATGGATTTGCTCGTGAAAACAAAAATTAGAAAAATGGGATTAACAATATCTCGTCAAATACTTCGAAAGTATGTGCTCTCTGTTAAATATTCAATACATTTTTTTCTTGTTTATTGTAATCAGCTGTACCTTCTGTAAATATTATATTAATGTAAATATTAAATTATGCATAGAATATTAAAATGATTTAAAAGTGTTTAGCGTATCTTAATAATAATTTTGCCATTTTCTCTTAGTAAATAATTAAATGTTTCTTGTTAATAATTTTTAATAAATGTCAGAACATTTTTACTTTAATCTGTAGTAAAGTGTCAGGGGGGGGGGGGGGGGTCTTTGAAAAGAAAATTATTTTTTTCCATTTAATTTATTTTAGTTTTGAAAGTGTTTTATAAAATGTGTATCTTTTAGCCCAGTATCTTATTTTGGTTTCTCACGTGTTACTACTAATCGGCCATCTTGGACGCCATCTTGTTTTACTTCATATTTTTATAACAGAAGCGTTGTTTCAAAAATATATATTCTAAAAACATACTCAAAAATTTAATTGCTAAAAATTAATTGCTCACATTTAATTGCTAAAAAGGACGTCAAATGTTAATAAAACACATTAAAAGATCTTAATAATTTTACATGTTTCGATTGAATTTACTCAATCATCATCAGAAAAATAAATAAACACTAAGATGGAAAATGACAATAAACTATTACAAATGAAATTTAAAAATAAATAAATAAAAATCACGCGCGTAATATTTTAACATGTTTCACGTTGCCCTATTTTATTTTCAAATTATCTAACAATTCAATCCAAATATTTGGGATTTGAAATGACAAGCAATCATTGCGGACCATTGAGTTTCTGACGTAAATTTCAATAGATTCTATAATAAAAAGTTGCAAATAAAAATTTGACCTATAAATTAATCTACTTTCATTAAACCAAATATTTATGTTTTCTATTTTATTTAGCCTAGATAGTGCGGTTTTACCTCTATTAAATTTTATGTCTGCAATGTGTTCTTTACATTTCACTTTGAATTTTCTCTGAGTCATGCCAATATAATAATTTCTATAACCCCCTTCTTTAAGAAAAAGAATGATATAAACACCGGAAAGATCAAATTTATCAATAGGGTCAATTCTAGTGGTTAAAATTGATTTTAATTTTGGAAGGGGTCTAGCAATTAAATTTAAATCAAACTTTTTTAGTTGAGTTTTAGCGGATTCGAAGAAATTTGGATAATAATTTATAACCACCCTTTTCATGTTATTTTCTCTGTCGGTTTTATTCTCAAAAACTGCATCGTTCATTTTGTTAATAAACTTTTTAATTAATTTATTAACTATTTTAACTTGATATCCGTTGTTAATAGCTATTGTTTTAATTTGATCTAATTCATCATTTAAATTTTCAGGGGAAGAAATTCTAAAATATCTGTTGATAAGAAATCTAAAGGTAGATAATTTATAAGTATATGGAGTGCAAGCATCAAAAGGTATAACATTTAAGTTAGTTATTGGCTTACGATATATTGAACGAATTAGTTTACTATTTTCTCTTTTTAATTCAACATCTAAAAAAATATTAAGATCTTTTAATGTATTTTATTAACATTTGACGTCCTTTTTAGCAATTAAATGTTTAATATATATTTTGAGTGTGTTTTTAGAATATATTTTTTTGAAATATTTTTAATAGACGTATAAGAGAACTTCTGTTTAGAATTTAAGAAGCGTTGTTTTCAAACATTTTTAAATTATTTTAAAATACTACGCACAGATTAATATTTGAACAAATTAATGTAATATTCACTGAAGGTACAGCTGTTGCATAAAATAAAAAAAAAATGTATTGAATATTTAACAAAAAGAAATTACTTTCAAGTTCTTATTTGAATACATACGTGAGATCGAAAATGAGTACAAAAACACTTCATATTTGAATACGTACATAAGATAAAAAAATGAGTACATAACGGTTCATATTTGAACACATCCATTGAACCAAAAATGAGTACATGTGTTTCTCAGTTTTGAGTACGTTTGGATCGGAGCTATTTTGAGTATGTGACGTATTTAAAAATGAGTACTTTTTACTCAATTTTGTGATCCCATTTTTTTTTCAGTGTAGGTGGTAAATACTGCGGAAATGTAATTAAGCAATAGTGGTGTGTAGGTGCCGTCTTCAGTTCCTTAACAGGAGATCCAGCATTCGATCCTACAGATTTCATTATTTATGAAATTTACAGAAATTTCCATTTATTTATTTATTTTACATTTGTGGACACGACGAGAAAAGGTGGAAAGTCGAGTGGAGTCGCTCCAGAATATATATATATATATATATATATATATATATATTGTGTAATCTACTTTAACCATAAAGGGAAGATTTTTTTTCTATATTGAGGATAAAGTTACTTTTACGTTAACAATATAAATAGTAGCTGTCCAAATAAATTTACTGAAGTTAAATGAATATATTAACGTCTGAAATCTAACAAATGTAAGTATTTAACTATTCAATGCGTATTCATAGGGCACAAGGTTAAAGAAAAGTTTTGGAAGACGTTTGGAAAATTTAGTATTACAAATTGATTTAACAGATATTACATCATTCTAATATTTTTGGTTTTTATCACATATGATTCGTTCAGAAAAGTAACCTGCATTTAAAATTTAAAGAGGGAAATACGCGTATGTTTGAAATAAAAGAATCGCCAACAGTGGAAAGTGAATTAAGTATACTTTTATTATTATTACTATTACTAATTACCAAAACATAAATTAAGCTATAGTAACAAATGCATGGGCATATTCTACCTTTATTACATGCACATAAAAACGAAATTAATTGTTATTGCAAAATAATACTCAATGAAAAGGCATGTACTGTACGGCAGTTAAGGATTACTTGAGACTTAATAAAATATCAACCAAAAGTGATAAAATTTGCACATTCTAAAGAAAAATTTTAAATGAAGTAAGCCTTTTATTGTTCATTTGCATGAATAATATGGAGACAAAAATAGTTTTTAACTTAAATTCTATGTCCGTTACGAAGTAACTTAGAATTGTTTATACGATAATACTTTGGGTAAAGAAAATACTCTCCGAATATAAGAAATAAGTAGCTGAATATTTTAAGGCAAAAAACTCATTATAGTTGTAAAATTAGCATTTATTATCCTCATGCAATATGCATTTGGTTTATTATGAATAAAATATTCAGTTTATTTGATAAACTATTTTTAAGGAAATTTCGGAAGATATTCTGATAAAAAGTGCAGTTACTTATTAAATATTGAGAATGAATAATATTATGTTTCAGTATTTTAAAAGTTTTATCTGATTTATAGATTATGAATTATTGAATTTAAATGTTATTTACAAACATATATATATATGAATAAATATAATCGCCTGTATTTTTTATAATACTACATTTTATTATAAATATGAAGGAAGTATTAATTTTTTCAAAGTAGAATATAATTTTTAATGTGAAACATAAAAATAAAAATATTCTGCATTGAGGCTATTTAGTCTTATAGAATTTCAAAGGACTAATATTTTTCTGCACGATCTAATCATTATATATTTCAATTATTTTTATTCTTTTATAAAGACTCATGCTACAAGGAAGTTTAAAAAATGGTTTTCAGATATTTTTTCCTTTAAAATTTTTAAACAGTAACATCGATAAAAATTCATAATAATTGTTGTTCACTGACAGCAATAATAAAATCTAAATATAATATTTACAATTCATTTCAGGGAATGTTTTTTAATCGCTTGAGAGTATTTAAAAATATCTGTATGTGCTTATCTCTCATATTAATATATAGTATACTTATCAATATATCTATCTATCTATCTATCTCTATGTATGTGTGTATGTGTTAGGAACTTTTTTTACCCTACTTCATTATTATAATTTACTTTGCAGTTGTCATCAAGTGATATTAGGATAATTTTGTTGTCGGCAATGTAGATACCCAAGAATTAAACTAAGTTTGACATCACTTTTCCTAGTCCTTTTGTTACATCGTAGTCTTTTTTATGTCCGGCCCGGTATCCCGAGTGACATTGCGATAGTTAGAAAAACATTTTACAATAAAAGCCCAAGTTTTTCGGGCGTCCGCAGATTTTATAATCGTACATTCGACTTTCTCTACCAGGCCATAAAGGTGTCAGGGAGGAACTTAAATTAAATTGGCTTAATTGTTTTTCATTGATATCAAGGTTTAGTTGAAAACAAAGCTTTGCCGAGCCCCGGGGGCATCACATACCGGAAAAAAGTTAAGCTCAGCTAAGATCATCAGTTTTTATCTCAAAGTTAATTCGAACTTAAGGATCGACGGTCATAAATGATGAGCTGATAAGCAAACTTTTCAAGAGCAAATTAGTTTAATAACATTAAAAGTTAGATAAAATATTAGGAAATTAATTTTACCAATTTTAATAACCCTTTCTTTTCTTATCCTTTAGGCTTAATGCCGACAAAATTGGATGAAATAACGCATCTTCACTATGAATCAACCTACAAGCTCCTCTGACGATTTTGTGCGTTATTCGTAATTTTTTATTTTACATACTGGTTTCCTGTGTTCATATCTAGTTCATCTTTAGCGTTTTGCAAATTTGTCCATGTATTGGTGCTTTCAACTTTATTATTATTAATCTCTCTCTCTCTCTCTCTATATATATATATACAGTAAATATTTAATTCAAAAGTATTTTAAACAAAGAATGTTTAGTTAAACATTTTAAAATTTCTAGATTAACTTTCTAGTTAAAAGCACATAGGAATTTTACGTATTATCATAAAATATTTTAAAATATATTTGCATATGTTTAAAGCAGATGTAAAATGTCTCTTTGAAGCTTCCTAAATTACTCTTTTTTGAATTGTAAATGTATCTCGAAAATTTAAATTTTCTTGAGATTCATCTATTATGCATTTAGTAATTACGAAATCAAAACAAGCTGTCTCCTTTAAAAACTGCCTTTTGTAAAGTCACGGAATTAGAGTTCTTGTATATTTTGTGAGGGAATATATTTTCATAAACTGTAAAAAAAAAAAAAAAAAAAAAAAAAAAAAAAAAAAAAAAATCCATATTACTAGAGTATCGATATATGTAAAGAAAGTTACAAATACTTTAATTTCTCTTTTAATATGCAAGTTTTTTTTTCTAAAATTTTGAATTTTGTATTTTCTAATAAGTAAAATCACTATAAAATAGCCTTGCTGTAAATGCATTTATTAAAATTCCGTTTGATTCTAGCTTAAAAGGTTTTTGATTAATATTAAATCACATCGTCAAAAGCATTATAATGAGCCACAAACACACCAAAGTTACTTATTTTTTTAAAGATATTTTAACAAATTTATTTATTTGCATTTTTTAGAATATGTATGAAACTTTGCAGATAACTGTCTAACAAGAGCCTAGTCTGACTATTCTACAACGTTCTTAGCATTGTCATCAATTGTGTTGCTAAAACCTTTTTATTTCTTTTTTTTTTAATTTAGACACTTTTATAAATTTAGATCGCTTTATCTTGTACAAATATATTTTCAATTCCATGAATGACACAAGTTGGAATTTTTGACATCTGAAGGTTTGTAATATTCGTCATAGCTCGAGTAATTTTTTTTTTCAGTTCAATTTAAACAAATTTACGTATGACATATATTTTATGACAGAGAAAACGTGCATGCCTATGAAACAAATGTTAAACATTTTCGGAATTTAAATGCAATCTTTCTGTTACGGGCAATTTTATTTTTAGAGTCATAACTTTACCATTAGAGTCATTTACCCCAATTGTAAGGATCATAATGCCTAAAAACAATATAAAAATAAGTAATTTTAAAATATAAAAATACTTTTAACAAATATCTTGACATTATTCGAAAATTCACAGCTTAATAAGATATATTTTCTATGAAACTCTATTGATAATTTAATCGCATAAATATATTTCATTATCAATGTATAGTACTTTTATTGTATCATTGTATAAAAAACTATTATTGTATATGTGTGTATACATTTTTTATTTATACTTTATCTTATAGACGGTAGCATCATAATTTTTCTCATTCAAACATTTTTGTCTTCAGCGTGGAGGGAGGGGAGAGTTCGAAATTTTCCCAACTTTTAATTCAAAAATTTTCCAACGTGAAACAAATTGCTCTATTTTCCAACTAAAATTATATGTTTAGTGTGTGTTTAATTGTAATGATACTTATACGCAAAAAGAAAAAAAAAATTCTTTCCAAAGAAAAAGGCTAAAACTAAAAACTTAAAATTGGTTCATTTAATGAAAGATTTTGTCTTCAATAGTGTACGAGTCATAATCGTACTTCATATGAAAATAGGCTCATATTTTTAGATTTTTGAGAAACGAACAAAGTTTTGGAGGAAATGTATTAGAGACATTGTTGATGGACAAAAGTAGAGAAATTCAGGTCTGGTAGATGTGTGATATTTTCGTAGCACAGAGAAACATAATGAGAAATCGAGTCTGGCTGTTTTTTGAATTTCTTTTGAAATTTAACTATTTTATTATTACAGAACTCAGAAAAATAGTCAGCAAAACAATAAAAAATTCTTTATTTTAGGGTTCCGTACTTAAAAAGTAAAAACGGAACCATTATAAGATCACTCTTGTGTCTGTCCGTCTGTCTGTCTGTCACAGCCATTTTACTCGTAAACTATGAAACGTGGAAAGTTCAAATTCGGGAAAGTAATAAAGACTGTTAACACACATAATTTCAGATTATTAAACATTTATAAATATATTTAGTAAAAATGTATAGGGGCAAATTCAGTTGCTTGGAAAAAAAAAATTTTCTTTGTATATCGTGTGAAAGCTTTCGTAACGCTGAATTCAAAAATACATTTATTTTAATTTTAGGTATTACATTCTCAAAGATATAGTCGAAAATGTAGCGCAAAAATATGTTCCCCCCCCCCCATCTAATTCCGAATCTACTGAAGCTAAAATTATGAAAAAATTAGAGGGAGTAGACGCTAATTTAAACCTTGCAGGAAAATTATAGCGATTACCCTAGGTCACATAGTTTTTGAGAAAATCTCAATTTTCCGTTACACACAAATTTCGATTTACGGGCATTCAGCAAAACTGTTGAGCAGCTCTGGAGGTACCTATCGTAGCAGAAGTATAAAAGTATTGTTGATCACGATTTTCGAAAAAAATCGTCAGTAATTAGCCGAGAAATAAACCCTTAAAGATATGGACGGTTTGGACACACATATTGACAGGGGTGACGTACCCTATGTACAATTGGCTTTTAAAGCCTAGATAATAACTTTTAATGATATATGTGTGTAATGCAATGGCCAGTAACAGTATAAAGCAATAAAGGTCAAATTGTTAAAAACAGATTAATTCAAGGCGTCTCAGGACTCTTAAAGCTTCAAAAAATTTTTTATTTTAATTTTTTTTAGATGTTAATCTTCCATCTTTTCTGAACATTTTAATATATTTGTTTCCTTCAAATTCTCATTAAAACAGAATTTATGGCTTTTAGAATTATACCCGCTCAATAGCTTAAGCGGCCTTTTCGAAACTTTTAAGTCATTTTTTCTCCAACTGACTTTTTTTGGCATAACGCTCATGATACCTCAAAAACTTTTGAATATTTTTTCATGAAATTTTCAAAACATATGTTTTATATTAATCTGTATAAACTGAACCTAAAATTTCCTTTTTATTGTTCAAAAAAATATTTTTTAAGTAATTTTGTTGTTCAAATTTTCAAAATTTTCTATTAGCTAAATACAACTTTGTATTAAAAATATGAAAATGCTTTAAATACAAATTTATTTAAATTCAGGGTACTTATTATAATCTGAAGTATACGTAGGCACCAAAATTTTATTCTAGGTACAATATTTATTTTCTAATCGTGCGCGTAAGCTGTTATACCAATATTCTGCTTATCAAATGCCTGCCTGTTTGGAGCACCCTCTCAATGCTAATTCTTCATCTTGCAAATTTTTAAATACATAAAATGAAAGCACGTACTTATATCTTTCATCTCAATAAAAATTGTGTTTTAAAATCATATACATTTTAAGATATTAAATGCTGAATATGGTCTCTTTTTTTCATTTTTTCCAATGTTTAAGATCCCTGAGACCCCTTAATTAGAATGAATTACATAAATACTATGGGATTCGCGACAATTTGAACTGAATGGCTCTTTCAATACGCCTCAAGTGGCTTTAAAAGTTAATTAAAAACCTATCTGGAAAACGCGGCAAGGACCAAGGAGGCGTTGCAATTTTGTGACCTCCTTTCGAAGCGCACTTAGCACAATGCCAAATGTAAACTTTGAACGAATGTTTTGTTTTAGCTGCACTTTAGAAAGAAAGGTTATTACTATGATGAATTAATTCTTATGAAATGACGAATGAAGTTTAAATATGCATTTATTTTATTGTCAGTACCGAATTAAGTTCATTATAATGAAATTAAAATAATATTAAACTAGTCGGATGTGTCACTCCCAAAACTTTCTTCTATCTCATGCATGTCAATACTTCCTGATAAATGCAGCACAGCTGCGCCACCGGATAGGCGATTTATACCAAAATCTAATCAGGGACAACTTTCGTGCACTTCTAATTGAATTTGAAGTTTGGTGAAAATTCGTGCATTAGTTTTTGAGATTGAGCTATTACGGAAATCGTGAAAAGTTCTGAGTTACAGTGGCACCTCTTGGGCAATTTACATCAAAAACTTATCAGGATCAGTTCATATCAGGGACTAACTGAATCTAAAGTTTCATGAAAATTCATGCATTAGTTCTTGAGATACAGCTATTGCGGAAATCGGGAAAATTTCAGCATAGTAGCGCTACCTGTTGGGCGATTTATACCAAAAGTAATCAGCACCAATTTATATCAGGGAGAAAATCAATCTAAAGTTTTATTAAATTCCTTTCAGTAGTTCTTAAGACGCCCACAATATTTGTATCACACACAGATAGACAGACTCACAGACAGACATTTTGTAAAAACATGTTTTTCATTACCTCTGTACCCTAAAAAGTATACATCCGTCGAAAACCGGAATTCGAAAATTTTCACGAATCCAATACTTTCTTCTTGTAAAGATAGAAGAAAGTAAAAATGAGTTATACAGAATAGCTGTATTTGATATTCTTTAGGTTCCATATCTCTTTGAACTTTCATGGTATATCCATTTACATTTTTCTAGTCTATACTGTTATACCCAACCCTACTTTGCACAATTTTTTTGCAAAGTGTTAGTATTCTTTTAGCAACGGTTTTTTTAATAATACAATTACTAATTCATATATTTATTGTACGGAACCCTCTGTGCGCGGGTAATACTCGCACTTGACCGTTTATTTTACTTTTTATTTAAAAAACAAAGTGTTTCAAAAATCTATAATTTCCCAACAATAAGCTCAAATTTCCCAAGTTCAGACATATTGGGGGCCGGGGAGGCTCCCCCGCCATAACCCCCCATCGCGACGCCTCTGGATGCACCACCTTAAAATATCTATCAATCAATTCGCATGAGTAATTATATTCATTTATTTAATCACCGTGGATTTGAAGATTTGATACAGTAACATATTGTAATCAGAATGCAATTCAGTCATGCTTATCTCGTCTCATACATGGGGTTCTCAAATTTTGTTCGTTTTGCATGGTTTCATTTTTTCGCTCATTTTTATTGGTATTCCCTATGCGATAACCCAAATCTTGCACATTTTAACCTATTATACCTGTAATTGTTTAATGATATTATTATTTTCATTTTTGATAATATATAATAACAGGTTTAACTTTTATCTTTTTTTTAATGATTTGTAATATATTATACAGGGTGTCCCAAGGTCCTGACACATTTTAACCCCTTGGAGACGAGCGACCGGTATTCGTGTCGCATAAGGTGCTCAGAATCGGGGATTATTCCCACCAGTAAATTTTTATTCTAAATTTTGCGCTATTTAATCCCAGCATTTTCCCGATTAAATTAGGCAGAAATTTCTGTTTTAAAAAACCGGTGATTAAAGAGTAAAAATTCTGTAAAAGATGCTCGTCCCCAAGGTGTTAAAATTCAATATAAAATGAAGTAATTGTCGTTCAGGTGTGTGTTTTGGGCTCAAATGCTTTTCACGATGAAAAGTTTTCTTCAAGCGGATGAAAATAATTAGTTCCAAAACGTGATCATGGATGGCACCACTTGTCCGTATTTTTTGTTTAAAACAAGTGTTTTTTTGTGTTTTTCAGATTAATTTTAAAGCCGAGACACAGAAAGGACGTCCGAGAAAGGGAATAAAAATGAGAGTCGTCATTTCTGTGCCACAGCATCAAAACAAATCTGAAAGTCAGAATAAAAATGCATGTTTGAAACAAAACATACGGATAACTGGCGCCAGCTATGATCGAAGAGTGGAATTAATTATTTTCAATCGCTTGAAGAAAACTTTTATTCATGGCAAGCATTTTAGTCCGAACTGCACGCCTGTGCGACTATTATTTGATTTTTTATTGAATTTTAAAATATGCCAGGGACATTTGGGACACCCTGTAAATATATATATATGTATTATATAAATAATAATCCATAAAAATTGTCCCACACCTTTATTGTTAAGTAGAAAATATAGGTTCCACAGACGTGTATGTAAATATTTAAACATTGTTGGAATATTTGACCATTTATTTATGCACCATAAATTGCCTTCTAAAATCTAATAAGTTAATTAAAAAAGTAAATTTCAGAAACACATAATTATTTTAATTTAAAATGGAAGACACGCATGTATATGGAGATGTACACTAATGTATATGGAGCCGTATTTTGCTAAATAATAAATTTACTAGAAGGTGGCTTTATAATTAATTGAATTTTCGTGTTTTAAATAAACTGCTTAAACATATAAATGATAATTAACAAATCTGAGTTTTCTAAGTTTAAAAAGTAAGTATTTAACCTTTATTACTAGTGTACATTTATTTCATCTAGAAATAAATTTCAAAAGGTTGAGCACAACCAAAAAATGTACTTTGTTAAATAAAAGAAAATAAACAAAAAAAGTATTATTTACTTATTAGATTCTGTAAAATATTTATATAAATCGCATCAAAATTCATATTCTGATACATTATTATAGCTCTAAAAAATAGATGAATAATAAATAAATATATACAGTGAAACTTCCATTTAACGTTAAACCTAAGCACTTCGTTATGAAGAAAATTCGTTATATAGAAATTAACTTAAATTCGTGAAAATTGTGTAATGAAATATTACTGACATCTTTTTACTAAATTACTATTAATAAAATGATACTAATATGATTATATACTAAATTACTAATAATAAGCTAGAAGCAGAAGGAGTCGTTCGGTAGCTTCATTGCCCCGAGACCTCTCTTCCCGCTTTTCGGTGTCTTTTATTTGTGTAATTTCCACTTTAAATTTGTCCGGTTTCAATTTTTGATTTTGTTTAGCGTTGTTTTCACTAGAATGTCTTTTACTCGGGACGTGGCTGGGGACCTCTGAACCTTGGTTCCGCAAAAGAGTCGGACTAGAGTAGAGGAATAAAGGGCTGCGGACGAAGAGGGGCCGCTCGCCGCGGCGGTTGTATTATATAATACTTATATAGTAATATAGTAATAATAAGTTAGAAGCAGCAGGAGTCGTTCGGTAGCTTCATCGCCCCGAGCCCTACCTTACCGCTTTTCGGTATCTTTAATGTGTGCAATTTTCCTTTTAAATTTGTCCGGTTTCAATTTTTGATTTTTTTTTCCAACTTGGTTTTCGCTAGAGTGTCTTTCACTCGGGACGTGGATGGGGCTCTACGAACCTTGTATCCGCAAAAGAGTCGGAATAAGTGGAAAAATAAAGGGCTGCGGGTGAAGAGAGTAATTTGTTGTAAATAATTTGTGTAATTAATTTGTGTAATTATTATTTATTTATGTAATTAATTGTATAACCACCGCGGCGAGAGGCCTCTCTTCGTCGGCAGCCTTTTTTTCCCCACTCCATTCCAACTCTTTTGCGGAAGCAATGAATCTACCGAAAGACTCCTGCTACTTCGAGCCTATTATTACTCTCGGTCGGCAGTTGGGGGTGGGCGGGTGGATCAACCGCCTCGGCGAGCGGCCTTTCTTCGCCCGCAGCCTTTTTTTCTTCCACTCCATCCCGACTCTTTTGCGGAAGCAAGGTCCGTAGGTATTGTACTTGTTGTAATTATATAATACTAATATGACTATCATCTCTCTTCGTCGCAGCCTTTTTTTCTTCCACTCCATCCCGAGTCTTTTGCGGAAGCAAGGTTCGTAGGTATTGTACTTGTTGTAATTTTATAATACTTATATGACAATATGATCTGTCTTCGTCCGCAGCCCATTTTTCTTATACTCTATCTCGACTCTTTTGCGGATGCAAGGTTCCTATGTCCTCAGCCACGTCCCGAGTAAAAGACACTCTAGCGAAAGCCAGGTTGAAAGGGGAAAAAAAATCAAAAATTGTAATATATTTGTGTATAATTTGTAATATATTTGTGAAACTGGATAATCCCCTTCTTATATTGTGAAATATGGTTCTCCAACTCATAATCCCCGAGTATCCAAAAGAAGAGAAAAGAAAAAAATCCTAATGGAGAAGATCTGGGTCGAGCTACGATGACGTCGTAAGATCATTGACCTAAACCCCAGATATCCAGGACTCTGAGAAAAAAAAATAAAAAAGAACTGCGTAATAGACTCTTTCTCTCGTCAGATCATCTTGTGTTTTTATCTGTGTATTACGTGTTTTTAACTCGCTCCTAAAGCGACATTCTTATTTTGTAACCTGTGAATCCTATATATCTTTTTTAATTAAACAGGATTCAAATAGAGAAACCGTCCCTTCTTACTGATTTTGTGTGCTTGACACCCAATTAATATCATCTACCTTTTGTTCCCAAACAGCAGCAGAAAGAGCAAATGAAAACCACGGTGGAATCAACTGTAAAAAAATAACAGGTTTGTCATTTAACGAAATTGACCTGCAGATTAAAAGAGAAGAGGTAAGCCTTTTGCCTTATTCTTGTATAATTGAAAGTAAATACATACAACTGTATAGAAGAGCATAAATAATTACGTAGATAGAAAATGCTCAGTAAAATATTTAAGTAGAAATGTTGTAGTCATTACCTAAATGATAAAGATTTAACAATATCTATTTAATATTACTAACAAAATAAGATTTCGAGACTGATTTTGTGCTCGATAACAATAACAAATACAAAAAGTAGAATATTGTAGGTCAAAAAAAAAAAAAAAAGAAAGAAAAAATATTTATTATGACATCGTATAAAGATAATCAATTTATTGAAAAACTGAATGCATCGAACTACGCCAACTGGCGCTTCAGGATTCAGATGCTGCTAACCAAAGATGATCTCATAGAAGCAGTTACAGAAACTGCTCTTGCCACGACCGATGCTAAATGGGCAGATTGGAACAAAAGGGATAAAAAAGCTCGTGCTCTTATAAATTTGAGCATCGAAGACGCGCAAATAATACACATAAAACACTTAGAAACTGCTCGCGAAACTTGGGATAAACTAAAAGAAATTCATGAAAGAGAATCACTTTCTAGTAAATTATTTCTACTAAGAAAATTGTACAATACTAAACTAAGTGAAAACGGTGACATGCAACAACATATTACTAACATACTCGAACTGATTGACAAATTAGCCGCAATTGGTGAACGCATATGCGATTCACATATATCAGCGATAATGCTATGTTCATTGCCCAGGTCATACGACGTTTTGATCACCGCCCTTGAATCACGTCCAGAAACTGACCTGTCGCCTGATTTTCTGAGAACAAAATTAATAGATAAATACCAGCGAAGAATAGAAAATACTGACATGTCACAAAATGCATCCAAAGCATACAAAATTACGAAAAATTCAGCATACGCCAGTAATAGAAAAGAAAACAAATACTGCACTCATTGCAAAATGCGGAACCATAATACCGCCCAATGCTGGTTCATCAAGAAACAAAAACAAAATCCATACACTCAGCAGCATGGCAACCATCCTCATCCAAACAGATATAATTATCAAAAACAAAACTCAACACAACTTTGCTTTGAGAAAACTAACACAAATGATAGGAATGAAGCATACAATTTCAAAAATGAAAAACGTAACGACGTGGCATTCTTAGTGGAAAAAAGTGATACAAACATTTGGGTAATTGATAGTGGTAGTTCAAACCACATAACAAATGATAAAACATTGTTTTCAAGATTTAACGAAAATGCCTAAACTGAAATAACTGTTGCTAACGGTAATAAATTAAAGGCATACGGTTCTGGCGACATAAAAATTCAAACGGAAGACAACAGTGAATAAATCACGCTTAAAAATGTGCTATATATACCTAAAATAGAAACTAATCTACTTTCAGTCAGTAAAGCGACTCAAAACGGTTGTGAAGTAACTTTCGAAAAGGAAAAATGTAGCATAATAAACGATGGCAAAACAATATTAGAAGGAAAATTGAGAAATAACCTGTATGAAATAAATTTCGCTAGTGATACGAAAGATCAAAATTACGTAAACATGGCATACACCTGTCAAAATCCCAACTGCATTGACCTATGGCACCGCAGAATGGGACATCGCAGTTATCAAGCAATTAAAGAAATGCAAAATAATCAACTGGTCACCGATGTAACAATAAATAACTGCAAACATGAAAATACATGTGAAATATGTATTAGAGCAAAAACAACACAAGCTCCGTACCCCAAACAAGCAAAATACAGGGCTACACGAAAAACCGAGTTAATTCACTCTGATGTATGTGGGCCGATACAGACCCCTACAATAGGCGGCAAAACATACTTCGTAACATTCATAGATGATAAAACCAGATTCTGCATAATATATTTAATGTCTAGGAAATGTGAAGTATTCGAAAAGTTTAAAGATTACGTATCCCTAGTATACAACAAATTCGGCAGATACCCAAACATAATCAGATCGGACAATGGTGGCGAATACACCAGTGCCGAAATGGAACAGTATCTTAAGGATAAAGGTATAGAACATTAACTGACAGTTCCACATTCTCCCAGCCAAAACGGAGTTGCGGAACGCAAGAATAGATATTTACTTGAGATGACCCGCAGTATGTTAATTGAAGCTAATTTACCGCACAAACTATGGGGAGAAGCGATAACTACAGCCAACCACATTCAAAATCGCTTACCTACAAAATCTAACGACATCACGCCTTACGAGGGATGGACAAACAGAAAACCTAATCTCCATTACCTAAGAGTATTTGTCTGCCCGGCCTATACTCACATTAACAAATCAAAACGCGGAAAACTAGACGAAACTGCACAGCTAGGAAAATTTGTCGGATACGACAATAGAAGCAAAGGTTACCGAGTGTATACTAATGATGGTAAAGTAATATTAACTAGATCAATAAAATTCCTCGAAAGTAAACTCCCATACATACAAAACGACAATAATCCAGAAAAAACCAAACCAAAAAATTCAGAAAATGAACAACTAATGGAAGACAACCCACACGAAATACTAGTAAAAATCACACCTGCAGAATGCGAACCATCAGTGCCCAAACAATCAACTAACGAACCGCGAATATCGGAACGATCCAATAGAGGAGTACCGCCCGATCGCTTCTCGTACACCGTTAAGACAAACACAATTTATGAGCCCAAAGATTGGGATGACATGATGAGCATTCAAAATCCAATTGAGAGGCAGAATTGGCTAAAAGCCGCTCAAGAAGAAATAAATTCGCTAAAAGAAAACAACACTTGGAAACTAGTGGATCCCCCACAAGGAAAGAAAGTCATCGGCAGTAAATGGACTTTCAAAGTCAAATACGATGACCAGGGAAACGTTAAAAGGTACAAAGCACGCCTCGTCGCGAAAGGCTTCCTGCAAAAATATGGTGAGAATTACGATGAGACATTTGCCCCAGTGGTGTCTCACACGACAATCCGAACCTTTCTAGCCGCTGCCGCATACCACGGATTTGACGTACACCATCTTGACATTAAGACCGCTTTTCTACACGGCGAACTTGACGAAGACATCTACATGACACAACCCGAAGGTCATGAAATATCAAATCAAAACAACAAAGTATGCAAATTGTCAAAGGCTATATATGGCCTAAAACAGGCAGCAAGAGCCTGGAACATCAAAATTAGCGACACTCTAAAACAGATGAATTTTATTCAAAGTACAGTAGACACTTGTTTGTTTACACGAAAGAATAAAAACAAAGAAGATACCATTTACATAATAGTTTACGTTGACGACCTTTTGATTGCAGGAAATAAAGAAAACATTGAAAAATTCATAGAAAGATTGAAAAGTCAATTCAAACTTAGCGACTTAGGTGAAGTAAGCCACTATCTGGGAATAAACATAAAGAAGCTAAAAAACGGATATGCTCTAAATCAGACAACAAAAATTAACGAAATAACAAGCAAATTTAACTTAACCGAAAGCAAGCCATATAGTACTCCTATGGATGCCGGATACCTGAGAATAAACGATAACAGCAATTTACTCCCAAACAATCATAAATACCGGCAAGGAATCGGTGCACTATTGTACATAGCGACCGTAACAAGACCCGACATCCTGACCGCAGTCAATATACTCAGTCGAAAAAACGAAAATCCGACAGAGACCGACTGGAAAGCTTTAAAGCGCGTCGTTCGATACTTAAACGCAACAAAAAATCTACACTTAATAATAGACACAGAATTCGCCCCAGTCCTTGAGGTATATTCAGACGCGAACTGGGCACAAGATCCAGAGACAAGGAAATCAACATCGGGAAACATATTTTTAATTGGAAAGAACCCCATTCATTGGCTGTCTAAACGCCAGTCATGTATTGCCCAATCTTCCGCTGAGGCGGAATATGTTGCAGCTGCAACTGCTGCAAATGAAATCGTCTGGCTAACAAGACTTTTAGAAAATCTAGATCTTCCACAAAAACATCCAATAACTCTCTTCGAGGACAATCTTTTAACAATAAAAATGACAGAGTCAGAAAAGCACTCCAACAGGACCAAACACATCGACGTAAAGTTCCACCTCATAAAGAACTTAGTTGAAACAGGCATCATAGAACTTCAATACTGTGCCACCAAAGCCATGGTTGCGGACGTGCTAACTAAGCCCGCACCCAAACCTAACTTCCTGAAAAACCGCGAAAGACTCAAACTATTTGACTTTCCTCCACTCAGGGATTAAGGGGGTATATTGTGAAATATGGTTCTCCAACTCATAATCCCCGAGTATCCAAAAGAAGAGAAAAGAAAAAAATCCTAATGGAGAAGATCTGGGTCGAGCTACGATGACGTCGTAAGATCATTGACCTAAACCACAGATATCCAGGACTCTGAGAAAAAAAAATAAAAAAGAACTGCGTAATAGACTCTTTCTCTCGTCAGATCATCTTGTGTTTTTATCTGTGTATTACGTGTTTTTAACTCGCTCCTAAAGCGACATTCTTATTTTGTAACCTGTGAATCCTATATATCTTTTTTAATTAAACAGGATTCAAATAGAGAAACCGTCCCTTCTTACTGATTTTGTGTGATTGACACCCAATTAATATCATCTACCTTTTGTTCCCAAACAGCAGCAGAAAGAGCAAATGAAAACCACGGTGGAATCAACTGTAAAAAAATAACAGGTTTGTCATTTAACGAAATTGACCTGCAGATTAAAAGAGAAGAGGTAAGCCTTTTGCCTTATTCTTGTATAATTGAAACTAAATACATACAACTGTATAGAAGAGCATAAATAATTACGTAGATAGAAAATGCTCAGTAAAATATTTAAGTAGAAATGTTGTAGTCATTACCTAAATGATAAAGATTCAACAATGTTTATTTAATATTACTAACATCTTATTGTATCGAAGGCTTCCCCCCAATGTCAGTGCCAGAGTGTCTGTGTGAGAGAGTGGCGATAGCAAGTGTTTATCTTAGTGTGAAAAAAATGTTTTGTTTAGAAGAATTGTTTGTTAAGAAGAATGGAAATGATTGTATAAATAAATAATTTCATTTTCATACCATCCGCGGAAATAAAACCATACAGCCATCGCAAAAGCAACCTCTCTTTTTGAATTCTGTACACGCACAAAGTGGAATAAACTTCGTTATATAGAATATATTTTCGTAATATGAAGATTAATTTACATATTAATGGCGTCCAAAGTCAAGGTTCAGCTGAAAATTTCGTTAAGTAGAAAACTTCGCTAAGGGTACTACAGTACACTTTTAAAAATTTCAAAAATCTATTTTTTTTTATTTTTACATAGTTAGAAAGCTTCGCTAAGGGTTCTACAGTGCACTTTTAAATTTTTCAAAAATTGATTTTTTTATTTTTACATAGTTAGAGAGCTTATTGTATTCTGAATAAGTTGATACCAATCTTTTAACTGTGTGATAATTATTTACTGATATATTAGGGAAAATGTAGACTTCACCCCTTCATTTCCGAATTAACAGCTCTGCGATAACTGTCATAACTGTCATATCCAGTTTGTTTTCGCGCTTTCACATCATCGAAACTTTGGAAATATGCGAAAATGCGGCAATTGTTATTGGTTAAATACCTTAAGGCTGTTCTCAAATCCAAAGGGTCAACTTTCTGACATAAGTTTTAATTCATTTTTGTTCGGAAACGCATGAAACTAAAAGGTGTTGTTATTCAGAAACTATATAATCGAATTGTTTTTTCCGTTTTCTAGCAAACGCAATAGATCTTTCAGAAAATGCTGTCAAAGTGTGCATTTTGAACTGAGCTTCCGAACGAAAGATGAAAATCCAGTCAATAAGGGGAGAAAAATGCTGTGTTACGTGTTTAAAATCGTTTATAACTCAATAGGTAATTTCTTGATTAAAAAAATGAAAACAGAGTTCGATTCGAAATCGCTTCAAGGGTCAGGCTTTTCAATTTTTATCTTTCCGTTAAAAAATGAATTTGTAAATGTGTCAAAACATTTTGCGCTTGTTGAGCAGAGCAGTTGAGAACAGGCTTTAACAATAATAAGAAAGCTTTAAAATATTAACTTCAACTAACACTTTCAACAAATTTGTTTACTTTCATGGTTTTTCACAGCTTTATTTGCTATTAAGTGCTTAAATTTGAAACAAAACCTTTTTTTACCTAGAGCAATACTTTCCTGATTTTGTAATAGTATTCTACTTCTTAATATTTATTAGCTTTTTAATGAAAAAATATGCAAAATGTATTTCAGAGCAGCATCGAAGAAAGAGTCAGTTTAATGGCAATCGTTATACAAAGTACAATGATAGAAATATATCCTAAGGTGCTAACTTATCTTATAGAAAATTAAAAAGTAGTCAATTTGATAGTGATTTTTGTTTCAATTTGCAGTTTAGAATACGGATTTATTCACATTAACATACTTTTTTAATAAACTATCCGGATTTTTGTGCAGCAAAGTATGTGAATCAGATATCGAAATACGAGAAACAATATAAAATGGCCTATAATTTACATTAAATAATTTAATTTTATAAAACGTGGACATTTAATTCACTTTACAATCAAAGCTAAAAAAAAATAAGTTATATGTTTAAAATTAATTTTTTGCAATAGTAAATGCAACATTTTTACAAATTACATACATTTAAGTTTTAAGCATGTTCCTATATTCTGCAGCATTTTACAAATAATTTTATATTTATCATTTTAAACTAGCATCTATTTTTATTTTTAATACAGAATATGATATATAATTAGTGGTTTTGTTTCCTTTATTATATATTTTATATTTAAAAAATACAATTTAATCTTTAAACGGTTTTTTTCTCAAAATGGTATTTTTTACTCTTGCGCGCATGATATCTCCAAAGCTATTTGAAGTAGAGTTTTAAATTTTTGCCCTACATAAATATTTACATTATCGTGAAAATGAACTAAAATTATAAAGCTGGGTTCACTATGAAAAAAATTATGCGACTGAATGCATGTAAAAATTCATCGTTTTTATAATTTTTCTAATTAAATGTTAATTAATCTTTATCTAATTAACCGATTACAAATATCCTTGTTCAATTTATAGAACAGAGTGTTATCTTTAATTTAAGATAAAGATTATGCAAATAAAATGAAATTAGCATGCGATATCGTGCGCGCAGTGAAATGTTATCCACAGTAAAAATTTTAAATATCACTTTAAAATTGACCCCTTCAATTTTTTAAAATTATAATATATCCAAATAAAAAAATTTAAAACGTTGATCAATATCACTTAAATATACTCTAAAAATTTTGTGCTTCTAAAATGGTTACGTTTTTCATAAAAAATTGCTAAACTCATGACAAATTTCGCATGTTTTATGTTCGTTAAAAGTGTTCTGTCCCCAAATAGAAACTTCGCTAAAGGGACGTTCCACTGTATATATATATACCCGTAAGGCATGGTGACGTTACGGCGACGTCGTTGTGAAGTCACACTGTGACTTTGTGACCGTCGATGTGACGTCACGTGACGTCGATGTGAAGTCACAGTGACTAGAATGTGAGGTCGTTATGGCCGTTTTAGAGCTCATTTGTGACGTCACATTGTGACCAATTTGTGAAGTCACGGTGTGACCAATTTGTGAAATATGTGTCATTTGTGACGAAATTGTCATTAACACTGTGATGATTCTGTGACAACAGTGACAATGTTGTGAAGTCACATTTTGACAATTTTGTGAAAATTGTGTAATTTGTGACGATTTTGTCATTATTTTTGTGACGAATATGTGACTACAATGACGTGACAGCGTTAAGATGCAATACATTTATTGAAAAATGAAATCGCTATTCGAGTTCAATCAATGAACTATGACAATGGAGGCAGGAGTGATTATGAGTAAAAGAAAATTCTGAAGTTCGCAGAAAAATTTCAGAATGTTTTTTTCACGATACTTTGTCGAAATTTACGTTTTTTTCGAAATCCTTCGGTGAAATTCACCTTATTTGTACGATTTATTGACAAAATGTTATGTTTTTTCAGTATCATTTGACGAAATTCGCTTTTTTTTCGCTATGCTTTAACAAAATTTGCTTTTTTTCACTATGCTTGGACGAAATTTATGTTTTTCTTCAATCTCTTGACGAAATTGTGATTCTTAGATGAAATTCACGTTTTTGTCCACGACCATTTGAAGAAATTTAGATTTTTTCGCGATCGTTTGACAAAATTTGCCTTTTTGCGCGATTTATTTACAAAATTTCGCCTTTTATGCGGTCCATTGATGAAATTCACGTTTTTTCTACAATCTTTTGACAAATTTTGCTATTTTTTGATGAAATTCGCTTTTTTCCCACGATTTTTTGACGAAATTTGCATTTTTGCGCAATCTTTTGGCGAAATTCACGTTTTCCTTCAATCTCTTGACGAAATTGCGATTCTTAGATGAAATTCACGTTTTTTTCCACGACCTTTTGAAGATATTTAGATTTTTTTCGCGATCGTTTGACAAAATTTGCCTTATTTACGCGATTTATTTACAAAATTTAGCCTTTTATGCGGTCCATTGATTAAATTCGCGTTTTTTCTACAATCTTTTGACAAAATTGCTATTCCTAGGTGAAATTCGCTTTTTTCCACAATATTTTGACGAAATTTGAATTTTTTCGCGATCCTTTGACGAAATTCACGTTTTTTTTCAATCTCTTGACGAAATTGCGATTCTTAGATTAAATTCACGTTTTTTTCAACTACCTTTTGAAGAAATTTAAATTTTTTTTCGCGATCGTTTGACAAAATTCGCCTTATTTGCGCGATTTTTTTTAAAAATTTCGCCTTTTATGCGGTCCATTGACGAAATTCGCGTTTTTTCTACAAAATTTTGACAAAATTTGCTATTCTTAGATGAAATTCGCTTTTTTTCCATGATCTTTTGACGAAATTTGCATTTTTTCGTGATCCTTTTACGAAATTCACCTTTAACCAATCTATTCTTTCTTTTCTATAAACATCATAGCAAGTATAAGAAACTTTTGAGAGTAAAAGAATAATTAGGTAATATTTTCTCATTCTGCTTTTGCAATAATAAATTTACAGCAAATTGGAGCTAAAGAAGAAGGAAAGAATGATATCTGCTCAACAACTACAGTATTTACTCGCGTAATAGTCGCACTTTTTTTGCCAATTTTTCATTCTGAAAGTCTAAGTGCGACTATTATGCGGGGAAATCTACTACACAATATTGTACACTCTAATGCTAAAACATTACTGGTATAAAAAAAAAACACATTATAATAAAGTTAGTAACTTATCAAATGTTTCCAATCTATGTGCTGTTTATTAAATACCATTTTTCTTTTTATGGTAATATTTTTATAGACGTAAAATTTACAAATAATCTTTGTTAAAATTTTGACAAAAAATTCTCATAATAAATCACTTTCACTGAAGGTATCAGTACCACTATTGTAATATGAATCGGTGTATGAAGAATCTCCGTCATTCCATGAAATGTCATCTTCACTTCTGTTCTGTCCAAAGCGTCGGAGATTAATAGTATTATTCCTTTGTACAAATGCAAGATGAGCTGCAAACCATATTTGCTTGTTTTGTTATTTGTGCCACTAACTAAATTATATTTATTTGCTGTTTTTATTAATTCTGAAATTACTGTTCCATCTAGGCCATTTTTTAAAGTTGCAGCACCCTGCTCTTTTTAAAATGGGCGAAATACATCCTTTTTTTTTAAAAATGAAATTCTCCTTTAGTTGCAATCGGAGATTTCTTGTAAAAAACTTCCCCATACCACAGTATTTCTAAATCAGTGTGCCCAAGACCTTGCAAAAATTATAGAACTTTATTTCTTTAGAAAATACAAGATATTGTTAAATCATGTCGTTATTTAATTGTATTTTTCAATTTGTAATTCATAAAATCCTTAAAAATTAATGTCACTTTATTTATCATATTAACAAATTATATACTTTTTTCTTATAACATTACTAAACACATTACTAATATTACATTTACTCATGAAGCTCTGTCATCATGCTCTGACTTTACTGAACTAGCACCTCTTTTTAATACATTTGACTAAAAACACCAAAAAGCATTTTTATATGAAAAATATCAATTATTTATTCAAATAAAGTTTTGAAATTCAATAGCGATACTTTCATATTAGCAACATTCCAAGAGTTTATAGTCGAAGAAATCGCCAAAGATTTTGCTACCTACAGCAGTTTTTTTTTTTTTTTTTTTTATAAATTCTAATAGTTTTAGTAGTTTAAGCGAGCTGTTCGATTACATGTTTATTAAATTTGTTTTATTTATGTACAATTTTTGATGAAGTTTTTAATTTACTATAAAGGTTTTAGAATAACGTGTGGTGAAAATTTTATATATACAGTCTGTTACAAATGCATGTAACCATATTTACTATTAACTTTTACAAGAAGTAAAATATTAAAAGTATCCAGGAAAAAAAATTAATGAAATATATTTTACATTTTAGCTTCCTTCATTCAAGTACATGGATATGTTTTTAATAATTAAAATATTTCAATAAAACCATATTTAAATCCTCACTGGGTTGCATAATTTCTACATTTATCAACAAATTGAGACACCGGTTTACGTTGAAAACTTTTCGTTCATAATGTTTAACTGAAAAGTTCTTACCAACTAAGGATATCTCTTTATAAATTTTTATAACTTTTGTCACATCTAATAATATTTATTGACACTGATTTTTCCCTCTTAATACTACATTTGCATGATATCCTTTAAACAGTACTTCTCCATTAAGTAAAAAAATTCTTATTTCTTTTAAATAGACTATCTTCTTTTCTTCTGAACATATATTAATTTTTAAATAAAAATATGCAACGCAAATTGCTTGAGACTATCAAAAAATTTTATTCCATAAAAAGGCCTTTTTATTTAGTACGTTAAATACATTTAAATATTTGGTAATTATGTTAAACTTTGATTATAATATTTTTATATGTCATTTTAAAGTTTGAGAAAATATGTGATTTTATCCTATAATATTTTAAAAGAAAACAAATCTGATTAAAATAAATTTATATAATTGATTTTAATCATCTGATTAAAATTGTTGATAGACAGTTATTTATTTCAAAAAATTAAATATTAAATCTACTAAACTTTATTAGGTTAATGAAATGTCTATAAGAATATACTAAAATCGTTATAATTTAAAGAAAAGCAAACTCTGGAATAAAATATTTTCCATACCTTTTTTTTCCCCTTAACGTCGTTCTTTAAATTCCGATGTAATACATGTTTTAGGAAGAACAAATTTTGGAAGTAGAAACTATGTGTTCAATAATACATACAACAGCAATGATGGGAATCATTTAAACCACACCAAAGCTGGTGTAAATATCTCAAACTCATACTTTTGTCTAAAGTATTATCTTGGGATGATTATTCCTATGAATTTTTTAGGTTAAATGTTTATATCTGACAGACTGCATGATCATAACGCTACCTATTGTCCCGCAAAAAACTCCATCTGCCTGTTCTAAAGATTAAACGCAGTATAGTTTTATCGTCTGCGGTTTTTAGCGCTGTTTTGTTTATGAAAGCAAGAACAGATGGCTTTTCCGTTCTTATACATTTATATGACATAAAGCATACTTCCAATTAAAATTTCTCGTTTCTAGAATTTTTTGATGCATTTAACTTTTTTTTATGTGTTTCAAAATAGTTCAAGTTTTAAGTTTTGTAAAGCTACTGTCGAATATGACAATAATTAAACTAATATTGGGAGTGTAACAAATTAAAGAATGTTTAAATTTTTAGAGTATTTAAAATTCATTTTAATATGCAATAGTGCAAGGTCTTTTGAAAATAGAAAATTAAAGTTTATATTATAGGTAGTAAATGCAACATAAAAAAGAAATAAAATAACTGGAGAAATAATGTTTTTAGTGGGGGAGTGGGGGGGGGGGGATCAGGCAAGTGTCATTTTTTTCTATTTTAATTTCCTGTAGAATAAAACATCTTGTAAGATAACAGTATTTTTCAAAATAAATTTCCAGAAACGAAAAAAATATAAATAAATATGAATAATTAATTACGCCACGTGTTTTGCATATATTTTTTATATTTTATTTTATATTCGTAAAAAGTTAAATTTATTTAAAAATTGTGACACAAGTAGCCAAATTTATTTTTTAAGAATTGCTACTAAAAATAACTAAACACTAGCAGAAAAGTTTATTACTGAAAATATGCAAGTGTTTTTATTTATATAATAAAACATTGCTTTATTGCAAAACTCCGTCCCTTCCCATGCCCACACACAAACAAATCTTTGCTTTCTCCACCTGTATATTAATTTCTGCCATTTCCGCTGATAAGAATAATTTATAGATAACAAACCAATTTCCCGGATTATAGAATACAGGGTAAAAACATTTTCTTATTATTGAAATCTCTACAGTTAATACATTTTTCTATATTGACCACTAATAACCGCAAAAAAACATTTCTATAAGAAAAATATCAATTATGTATTCAAATAAAGTTTTAAAATTCAATAGCGATACTTTCATATTAGCAACATTCCAAGAGCTAATAGTCGAAAAAATCGCCAAATATTTTACTATTTACAACAGATTTTTTAATTCAAATAGTTTTAATAGTCTAAGCGAGTAGTTAGATTACGTGTCTATTATATTTGTGTTTTATTTATGTACATTTTTTGATGAAGTTTTTAATTTTGTTGTGGAATATTAGCTGGGAACAAACACTGAATTATTTTTATTGTTTGAAGTGGGAAGTTTTAATCTTAACATATGTTTTGTCACACTGTGAGTTTACAACATGGTAGGGTTTTTTGTCACATAATGAGACGTACGTTACATGTAGTGTCATAACAATGACGTCACAATTTTTTAAAAATTGACAGAAAAATATTTTTTACGGTAAATAACATGTTTTGAAGAATTTTTGTAATTTTTAAAAGTTTTCTAAGAAGTTCACATATCAGTCACAATGTGACGTCGCTTAGTGGTGGCATTTTGGTCACAGTTGTGACGTGACCACAGTGACTTACAGTGACGTCACAATGACGTCACTGTGACCATGCATGCTATGAGGGTATATATATATATATATATATATATATTGGATAGAATATTTAAGGATTAATTTGAATAGCTCGAATTTAAATTAGGGAAAAGAAATATGAATAATCTGACAAAAGAATATGACTTAACAGAATTCAATTCACGATTCGATTTTAACAAAAACTGCGAGTTGTCATTATTAGAATTTAGAATTACGGTTAAATTTGCGTTACTTACCCCATTTTCCCAGAATTTCAGGCAGACACTTACAATAAAGGAGCAGCAGGATATATAACACGACAGAAATTTATTATAATACAAAGAACTGATATAGCCGCAAGTATATTGTAGATTCTAGTTGAGTGCACATATAAATGTTCGAATCCCGTTGAGCTGGTCAAATTAGGAACACCTTCGATTGAATTCTTGACTTGTCGTTTAAAAACGACGAATTACATAGTAAATGAATATAGATGAATAACTTTCTTACTCCGCATCGAATAATAAATATTAGACTCAAAGAATAATACACGCCTTAGCATACTTCCTTTTCACCGTTCGAATACCGAATGTTTTTTTGAGATGGTACCTGTAAAGACTGACGTCACGATTTTACGTCAGGTGCTCGGTTGCCAAGGTAACGAGTTTTTCCCCTCGACAATCGTACCGATCGTCCATAACGTCCGGGGGGCCGGTGTGGACTTCAGGTAAAGCAGCAATCTGCTGAATCGGACGATTGAATGTGCCTTCACCTGTACGGATAGTCACAACTCTGACAACACCATCAGCACCAGTGTTCGGTCGGTTTTATGCTTTGCATTTTTGGCAATATCTTTTGTCGTCTGCGTTTGTTTATACTAGTTTATAGAATGTTTTGTTGTGAGAGAGGTAGCCATGAGTGGCTCTTGTGATATTATTTAATAAAAAAACAGTGCACTGCAGTTTTGTTATTTTGTGTATTTGTGAGTATTTAATATGAGTGAACATAATGGCCCACCGAGCAACGAAGAAGCAGTCAAATCAAATTTTAAGTTGAGTGAAACGCCGAGATGAATGATAAGTTCTAAGAGTTCCGTGCTACGAAATTCCTCAAAAGATTATTCGAAAAGAAAGTGAACGTGATTTTTCTTATCTTTACTTTTATACATATATTAAACAATGTTTAAAGGTGCAAAAAAAGAAGATTTAAGGCCTATAGCCGCTGAAATAAATCTAAATGTTAATGAAAATATGACCATTGCTGATTTAAACGTTATTATTGAAGACAGTGAAATGTATAAAAATAAACCAGATTTTGTGACAGATATAGCAAACGATATAATTTAAAATCGTAAACAGCAAATCCGAATTGAGGAGGAGCAAAAGCAATATGATCTGGAAAAAAATTAAACTTGAAATAAAATTGGCTAAAATTAAATCTGAAGCTAAATCTAATATTAGTGAGAGTGAAATAAAATTAGAATCGTTAGATCAATTGATAAAAAGTGTTCGAACTTTGACTGTAAGAATTCCAATACGTCCTGAAGGATGGGGATTTTACTTTTCTTCTTTAGAACGAGCTTTTAAGACTAAAAATGTTCCAGAACAATATAAAGCAGAAATTCTGTTAAATTTATTAGGGGATAAAGCATCTAACATAATAACTTACTTACATGATAGTGATATCGATAATTATGCAAAAATAAAAGAATTAGTGTTAAAAGAATTTCAACCTACACCTTATTTTTGCTTAGAGCAATTTAGAAAAGCTGTTAAACAACCAAATGAGACGCATGTACAGTTTGCTTCACGTCTAATGACAAACTGGGAATATTATTTAAATTTAAGAAATGTCTCCAATTTCGAGAGTCTAAAACAACTTATAGTATCAGATAAATTATATCAAACATTAGATAGAGAAACAGCTTCCCACATTAGTGTGAGACAAGGAGATAAATGGTTTTTACCAGAAGAGTTGGGACGAGAGATTGATTTATATTTCACATCACGCGGAAAATCTCTTACTGAGAATTTTATTGTTAATCGTAAATATACTAACTCCAAAAGTGTATATAAAGTATTCTTATCAGATGTTAAAACATTAAGTTGTATTTTTTGCCACGAAAATCACACTCTTTCAAAATGCCCGCATTATTTAAAATTATCTGTCAATGAAAGGGTGAAAGTTATAAAATGTAACAAGTTATGCTTTAATTGTTTAAATTCACATTCAGTTGCAAATTGTCCATCAAAGTACACATGCTTTTGTAAAAAACGTCATCATAAAACTATACATTTTCCAAAAACAAATAACAACACATACGTGAAAGAATATGTTTCATCGGAACAAAATAAACAAGGAAAAGTAAATGTGGAAGAATGTTCAGATTCTAGGCCAACAAATCGTGGCACATCAGTCTTGAACGCTAATGCAGAAGAGTTCGTTCAGAAAACCTTTATTAGTAACTATTCGAATAAAAAGAGCAAAGTTTTACTTTCAACTATTATATGTTTTCTAATTGATGAATCGGGATGTAAACATAGATTAAAGTGTTTATTAGATGTAGGCAGCGAGTTTAATTGTTTATCCCGCCATTTAATAGAGCTAATGCATTTAAAAAAATAGAGAACAAACATCTTAGTGTCGGGTCTAAATGATGCTACCTTAGTAATAAATCATAAAGTTAATGCATCAATATGCAATAGAGATGAAAGTTTTGTGAAAAATTTAGATTTCTTGGTAGTTCCGAAAATAACTGCAGATTTAACGCCTTCACGTCCAATTGAAATCTCAATACAAGATTTGCCTAATGTAAAATTAGCAGATGCTAGTTTCAATATCCCAGAACATGTAGACATGCTCTTAGGAGCAGGAATTTTTTATGAGCTTTTGAGACCGGGACAAATTCGTGTTAATAATTCTGATCTTATTTTGCAAGACACAGTTTTCGGTTTTGTTGTATCGGGTAGTTTTTCGACAGAGAATGAAAACAAAGTTCATTGTGGGTTTATTAAGAAAGAAACCAACCTAGACAAGACACTTAGGAAATTCTGGGAGATAGAAAATATCGAGGTTGAAAAACCAAAAAGTAAAGAGACTTTAATTTGTGAGAAACATTTCGTAGAAAATTATACACGAGACAAAAACGGTAAATATGTTGTTAAAATGCCCTTAAAAGAGGATCCAGCTGTTTTAGGAAACTCAAAACAAATCGCTACGAAAAAATTAAACTCTTTATGGAAACGTCTAGCAAAAGATCCTGAGTACTTAAGATTATATTCAGATTTCTTAAAAGAATATCAACAGTTAGGCCACATGGTTGAAGTTAACGAAAGCGAGGAAGAAAGTGGATCCTATTACATCCCCCATCTTGGAGTGTATAGAGGAATAGAAAAAGTATATCAACGCCTTTGAGAGTTGTATTTAACGCGTCTTCCTTAACAACTAAGGGAAACTCACTTAATTCTATTCAATATAACGGAGGTGTAATACAAGATGATTTATTCTCAATTATGTTGAGATTTAGAAAATATATCGTCGCTTTCACTGCAGACATTCAAAAAATGTATAGAGCAATCTCTATTCATCCAGATCAGAGGAAGCTGCAAAAAGTCTTATGGAAGGAAGGTCTTAACGAGCCAATTAAAAATTTTGAATTAACGACAGTTACTTATGGTACTGTTAGCGCACCTTTTTTGGCCATGAGAACACTACTTCAATTGTCTAAGGATGAAGGAAGCGAGTTTCATTTAGCAGCACCCGTACTGAGAGAAGACATGTATATGGATGATATTCTATCTGGAGCTGATTCTTTAAGTTCTGCATTGGGACACCAAAATCAATTAATAGAAATTTTAAACAGTGCAGGAATGTTACTACATAAATGGTGCAGTAATGCTCCACAACTTTGTCAAACAAATGACGAAATATGCCCCTTTGGTGATTCAGAAGAATCTAAAGCGTTAGTTGTTTTGTGGAAATCGAAGAAAGATTGTTTAAGTTTCAATGTTAAAATCCATAATGATGTAAATGTCACTAAGAGACATATGTTATCAACTATATCAAGTATATTCGATCCCTTAGGTTTAGTATCTCCTGTTATAATTAAAGCAAAAATATTTATGCAGAAGTTATGGTTATTACAATTAAATTGGGATGATTTGCTAACCGAGAAAGAGGCTAAGGAATGGAGAGAGTTTTCTGATACCCTACAATTAATTAATAAATTTGAGATTAGTAGGTGTATTTTATTGAAAGATGCAATTATGATCGAGTTACATGGTTTCAGCGACGCATCTGAAGCAGCCTATGGTGCGGTAATTTACTGCAAATCAGTGACAGAATCAGGTCAAGTGTCTGTAAAATTATTGACAAGTAAATCTAGAGTTTCTCCCTTAAAGCAAGTAACTGTTCCAAAACTTGAGCTTTGTGCAGCAGTTTTATTGACAAAGCTTATAAAACGAGTGATTTCTTCGCTCAAAATTATTATAAACAAAATTTTCTTGTGGTCCGATTCCATGATAGTATTATCCTCGATTAAAAAAGAACCATACGTTCTAAAAACTTTTGTTGCGAATAGGATTTCTGCAATACAAGAACTAACTAAAGGGATGCAGTGGCGACATGTTCCATCTCAGCTTAACCCTGCTGACCTTCTAACAAGAGGAGCTAATCCTGATAAACCATTATCTAATGAGTTATGGTGGAGTGGTCCATTGTTCCTAAAGGAAAAAGACTATCCCAATACAAATATTCCTGCAGCAGTTAATTCCAATGACTTTTCAAACGAACTGAAAAATATTAATATAAGTGACTTTAAAAGCATATCTGTTTTTACAGTTTCTATTAATTCTTTTGTGCATAGTATAATTGATTTAAGTTATAACTATTGTAAAATAACTCGTATTTTAGGATTTATTTTCAGGTTCCTTAGTAATTGTAAAAAAGAAAAAAAGGAGGGTCCTCTGGACCTCGAAGAGCTCAACAAAGCAGAAAGTTTTTTCTTAAAAAGTGTTCAACGTGAGTTTTTTGACAAGGAAATAAAATCCTTGCAAAAATCAGGTAATATTAATCATGATAGTCAGTTAAAAAACTTACATCCATTTCTTGATAAAGAAGATCTTCTAAGAGTAGGAGGTAGATTAGCGAACAGTAACTTAAATGCCAACCAAAAATTTCCAATTTTGCTACATAATAAAAGTAAACTTACTCAAATGATAGTAGAATACTTTCATAAACGGTATTTACATTTAGGTCCACATACTTTACCTTTTCAATTAAGGCAGAAATTTTGGCCTTTAAATGGTCGTGTAATATGTAGAAACACAATTCATAATTGTTGCATGTTTCATGTTATAAATATTGTAAAAGGGTTTATATTTCCTTAATGCAATAGGTTTTATAAGAAATTTTGAGTGTACCATATGAAATTAAACTAATTTCTGCTTGATTGAATGTATTATGTATTATCACAGAAAATATTCATACAAATTGTGTATTGAGAGTGTATATATTATTTGAGTTATATATTATTTATATAGAGAAATTTATATAGAGAGATTATTCATATGAGATATATATTATTCGAGTTATTTAAATGACATTTATTTTATCAAGAAGGTTTGAGTTTTTAGTTTTGATAAAATCGAGTGTGTTAACCTTTAAATACTTTAAAATAAAGTATTTCTGAGTTATTTTTTAAATAAAATATGAGAAAAGAAATAAATTCTTGCAGCATTTAAAACAAATTTAATTTGAGTGTTAGATGTCATGAGTGTACATCATTACATAATGAATGCAGAATTTTAGAGAAGTAAACATAAAAAAACAACGAGGTGTTTTCAAGAGACCAATTTCAAAAATCCGTCTGTTACACATGGAAAATTGATTATTATCTTTTGTAATTTGTCAATTTATTGTTTACTAGTACATGCTGTATTATTTGTTTAAAATTTAAAGTGTAATAATGTATTATAATTGTGGTTGAATGAAAATCATTCAACGGGGGCAGGTATGTTCGGTCGGTTTTATGCTTTGCATTTTTGGCAATATCTTTTGTCGTCTGCGTTTGTTTATACGAGTTTATAGAATGTTTTGTTGTGAGAGAGGTAGCCATGAGCGGCTCTTGTGATATTATTTAATAAAAAAAAAAACATTGCACTGCAGTTTTGTTATTTTGTGTATTTGTGAGTATTTAATATGAGTTAACAACCAGGATGGATGTTTTCGACCACGGCTAATTTCGAATGAGTTGGATGAATTGAAGATTCTTTTACCAAGACTAGTTGACCAATGTTGATAATATGATTGCCCTTTTTCCATTTATGCCTTAAGGACAATGTTTGTAGATAATCTTTAGTCCAGCGTTGCCAGAAATTATCCCGAATCGTGGTGCAGAGTTTCCACCTGGAAGAGAGACTAATACATGGATTATTATGTGATGACATGTCAGGTAAAGCAAGTAATGGATCACCAATAAAAAAATGTCCTGGAGTTAAAACGGATAAGTCATTAGGGTCTGTTGATAAAGGAATAAGTGGACGAGAATTTATACATGCTTCAATAAGGCATAGGGTTGTGGATAGTTCCTCAAAAGTCATAAGAGTACCTTGGCATGCTTTGGTTAGATGACGTTTGGCTAGCTTTATGGAAGACTCACATAATCTTCGAAAGTTTGGACCATAAGGAGGTATGAAATGCCAAATAATTTGGCGTTGTGCGCAAAAGTCTTGGACTTTTGATTCTTTGAGAATTAGGAACAGTTTTTTAAGATATGAGGCTGCACCAACGAATGTTTTATCGTTATCTAAATAAATGTCTGTTGGATATCCTCGGCGTGATATGAAACGCTGTAAAGTGTTTATAAAGGCTTCGGTGGTAAGTTCTGAAACTAATTCAATATGTACTGCTTTGGTACACATGCATATAAAAAGACAGATATAGGATTTAAAAGTAGTTGACTTCCGTTTATGTTGGCATTTTGTGTTGATTGGTCCTGCAAAATCAATCCCTGTGCGCTGGAACGCTCTACAAGGATTAATTCGTGAAGAGGGCAAGTCACCCATGATTTGAGTAAGCGGTTGGGCAGATATTCGAATGCAACAGATACACTTTCTTAATTCTTTCTTAACTGTTGATCTGCCATCTGGAATACACATTTTTTGACGAATTAAGGAAAGAACTTGATCAGGACCCGCATGCAGACTATAGAGATGGAAGTACCTGATAATAGCTTCTGTTAAGGGATGGGTTTTAGGGATGAGCATTGGATGTTTGGAATCGAATGACATGGTGGTGTGTTTGCTGAGGCGTCCACCAACTCTCAAAATATTATCTGCGTCGAGAAAGATGTTTAAAGAAAGCAATTAACTGGATGTTGGTAGTGGTTTGTGTTGTTTAAGTATATTAATTTCATCAGAAAAGGCTGACTGTTGTAAGCACTTGACGACAGTTTTACAAGCGTTGTTAAGTTCAACTGCATTTAATAGCCCTTTCCTTTTTAAATGGAATTTTGTGTTGTAGGCGAATCTTTGAATCCAAGCAACTACTCGGATTACTTTTGTATATGAAGAAAATCTGGTAAGAATGTCTATATCGTTGTCTAGTTGATTTATTAAACAAGAACTTTCGGTGGGTAAAGACTCAACTGCAAAGTTTGAAGTGGGAGATGGATCATCAATGAAAGGATTAGAAGACTTGTAGAGCCAAGTAGGCCCAGACCACCAACATTCGCAATCTTTTAACTGATAGGGATATAGACCCCGTGTTGCACAATCGGCTGGATTATGTTTACCAGGAATATGATGCCAATGTTCAATTGAGGTCAGATCTATGATTTTATTGGCATGGTGAAGCACGAATTGGTTGCCTTTGGTTGGAGGTTTCAAAATCCAGCTTAATGTAATGGTCGAATCGGTCCACAAGAATGTTTCGTGGATAGCGTTAGGTAATGCATCTTGCACAACTTGAATAAGGTTTGCTAGCAAAAGAGCTGAAGATACTCTAATCTTGCCAATGTTATTGCACTGGCGGGCGCTATTCTTGTTTTAGCAGCGACTAGCATTACCGTGACAGGATTAAAAGTTTTGATATATACACCTGCCGCGTATGCACGTATAGAGGCATCACAGAACCATGGAGTTCGAAAATTGATGATGTGCTGAAATTCATAAATCGGGGAATGTGCATAGAATTAAAAGCATTTATTTCAGAATGGAATCTATTCCACGTCTCTAGAATAACTGAGGGGAGAGGATCATCCCACTTCAAGTCTGCCTTCCACATTTCTTGCAATAACAATTTCAACATAACAATGGAAGGTGACAAAAGACCCAAAGGATAAAAAATACGCGCGATTATTGATAATAATTGTCGTTTAGTGTGTACAATAGGCTTTTCTACAACTTGTACACGTAGTGAATCTGTTTCCCGGTTCCACTCTAGTCTGAGAATCCTCTAGGATGAATCGGGATTTAAAGAATGCGTTAAGCTGCTTGCCTTTAAGGAATCTGGCAAATGTTCAATAGCAAGGGGTTCGTTGGAGGCCCATTTTCTCAGTTGGAAACCACCGCTTTGAAATAAACTTTGGAGATCACCAATGAGAGATTGAGCTGATTCAACAGACTCTGTACCACCTAAAAAGTCATCAACATACATATGAGTTTGTGCTATACTGGCCGCAAAAAGGAAAATAAATTTTCTCATCATTGCACAACTGCTGAATAGTTCGTAGAGCTAAGAATGGGGCACAAGAAGTTCCATAAGTAACAGTTTTAGTAGGTACACTAGCAACGGATCAAAGGGGTCTTTTCACCAGAAAATTCGTTGTAAATGGGTGTCTTCCTCGGAGACTAGGATTTGCCGGTACATCTTTTCGATGTCGGCTGATATAGCAACTTTATGCAGTCTAAACTTGATTAAGTTACCAAAAATACTGGTTTGTAATTTTGGCCCTTTAAGGAGGACCGAATTAAGGGATTGGCCATTAGACGTCTTGGCCGACGCATTGAAAACAACTCTTAATTTTGTTGTGGAACTGTTCTGATTTATGACAGCATGATGAGGTAAAAAATAGTTAGGTTTAATGTTTAAGTCCTCAGCTTTTAACAGTTCCATGTGGCCGAGTTCGCGATATTCATCCATAAAAGCAATGTACTGCTTTTTTAAAGTAGGATTTCTTGAAAGTCTAGTTTCCAACGCGTAAAATGTTTTCAAAGCTTGTGCAGCACTATCTCCCAATTCAAAATTATTGATGAGAGGCAATTTAACAATATACCTACCTTCAGAATTACGGTGAGTAGAATCGTGATAGATTATTTCAGCAGCATCTGGCTTAGTAAACTCCTTAGATTGAGGAACAGACTCTGAGTTGAAAAAATCAGCAAGGTCTACTGAATGGCAGACCACGGTCGTGGCCGGTTTAGACAAATAGGGTACTGGACCACTTAGAATATATCCCAGTTGAGTTGGGATTGCAACGGGTTCACCAGATTGTCCAAAAATGGGTGACCCTAATAACAGATGTGCAAAAACATCTGCTCCTAGCAGAATGTCGATTGACTTGGAGATATAAAACTCAGGATCCGCCAGCTGTAAGGTTGCCATGTGCGGCCATGAATGCCTTTCAAGCCTGAAGTTAGGGAGTGGGGTAGTAACCTGATTGACTACAAGGGCTTTTAAAGAATTGTAATTATTTTCAAAATATGGCGAGTAATTAAATTCAGTGAAATTTAGGCAGGTTTCAGCCGAAATGCCATTTATACCTACAAGCCTATGGTTCGTTCTGCCAACAGGCAAATTCAATCTTTCTACACAATTTTTTGAGATTAAAGAATTTTGAGAAGCATTGTCAATAAGTGCTATGGACTGAATAACATTACTAGTGCTAGATTTTACATTAATAAGAGCGGTAGATAATAGGACATTATAATTCTGCAAAGATGAATGACACTGCGCACTATTAGAAACAGAAATTTCTGGTGCATTATCATTAACAAACTCTCTATTAGTTTGACTAGTCGTATACACATGTAATAATGTATGATGCATTTGGGAACATTTTTTGCATTTAACATTAATTCTACACTGCCCTACTTTGTGGTTTTGTCTAAGACAATTTTCACATAATTTGTTTAATTGAACAATTTTCCACCTCTTCTTCACTGGTTTTGAATTAAACAACGGACATTTGAATAACGCATGGCTTTCATTACATAATAGGCAGTTATTACCATTCCTAACAAACGCGCTGTTCATTACGTTGGTTTTGACTCGACTAACATCTAGAGGCTTTTTTGCGAAATTGAATTTAGACTCTACTTTAATGCATTTTGACTCCTCTACACTTCTAGCTTCCCGCTAAATAAATTTTCGAAATAAATCCATATCCGGTATTTTATCATTGTCTAACAACAATTCCCATCTTTGTTTGAGAGGCTATCTAATTTATTCAACATAAAATTTATTAACATTAAATCACTCAAAGCATTAGATTCTAATCCCAAAATTTTCAAATTCCGAATTGCTTCATTACTTGTATCTAGCAATTCTAACAAGGATTTTGAATTACTAGCTTTAATAATCTTTATCGAAAATATTTTATTTATTTGACTTAAAGCCAACTGTCTTTTATTTTCATATCTTTGATTTAACAAATCCCAACACTGAACTAAATTTTCTGCTTTTAAATAAAATCCTCGAATGAATTTTGCGGCATGTCCGCGAACAGAAGAATGTAAATATTGTAATTTCTCAATATCAGATAAATTTTCATTCCCCAAAATTGTAGACTGAAACAATTCTTTAAACGAAATCCATTGTTCCGAATCGCCGTAAAAATGGGGAAGATCAAATTTGGGTAATTTAACTTGCGAATAATTCTGTTTACTTTGAGTTTCTACACGAATTTCCGTCGGAGAATCAGCTTTAGTTTTCTCCTCTAAATCGACTAACAGATCACAAATAATTCCCTGATACTTCAAAAAAGTATCCAAATTCTCATTATTTTCTTTCGGCGAAAGTTTATCAAATGCTTGCGCAAGAGTATTTTCATAAGAAGATATTTTCGATTTCAAAACTTTAATTTTTGCCTGCTCATCTGAATTCGCATTTTGAACTTTATCTTATATTACATCTATTTCCTTACAAATTCGCTCAAAATACAGCTCCTGTTTAGTTTGTTTAGTCATTTTTAATGATTACAAATAAACAATATAAGAAATGAAAACATAAAAATACGAAAATTACACAATCTCATACAAAATGCACCATAATATACAAAATATAAAAAAAACAAGAATTGAATAAATAAACACAACCGTTTTTACTTTTTTTTTTTTTTTTTTTTTTTTTTTTTTTTACGTTACATCTAGCACAGATAAATTAATTGACAGCTACAACTTGAGAACAGATTCCATCGTAGCTCAGGCTCGGTACGGACCATATATATATATATATATATATATATATATATATATATATATATATGTATAGATAAATAGATAGATATTATATAAATAATAATCCATAAAAATTGTCGTACACCTTTTTTGTTAAGTAGAAAATATAGGTTTCGCAAACAAAATGTATGTAAATATTTAAACATTATTGGAATATTTGTGTATTTATTTATGCACCATAAATTGCTTTCCAAAATCTTATAAGTTAATTAAAAAAGGGAATTTTAGAAACACAAAATTATTTTGATATAAAATGGAAGACGCACATATATATGGAGTCGTATTTTGTTGAATAATAAATTTACTAGAAGGTATCTTTATAATTCATTGAATGTTCGTGTTTTACATAAACTGCTTAGACATATAAATGATAATTAACAATCTGCGCTTTCTGAGTTTAAGAAGTAAGTACTAAACCTTTAAGACTAGTGTACATTTATTTCATCTAAAAATAAATTTCAAAGATTGATCACAGCCAGAAAATGTCTTTTGTTAAATAAAAAAAAGAAACAAAAATGTATTATTTACTTATTAGATTCTGTGAAATATTTATATAAACCCATCAAAATTAATATTCGGATACATTATTATAACTCTAATAAAATTTTATAAAAACTGCAGCTATACAGTATCCCAGAATTTAGGTAAAATACATAAAAAAATATATCATTTAACACTTTTATATGATTCTATTTATTAATAGTAGTACCTTGGTTTGGGGTAAATCCAAAGAATCGTTTATTTATTTTTATTTTATTGGTAGCGAGGAATACCGTCCTTTATCAATGACCGCTTTTATTTCTCTTGTATAGTCATATTGTTTTCCATTCTTTTCTACTTCACTGTTAGGGTAGCCCAAATTTTGTCAATTGATTATGTGTCTGGACTTATACCTGGGCAACCGAATGCATTAAGCATTTGCGCGGAATTTAAAATAACCAATGGAAATTTAATATTCGGTATTATACAGCTAAGGGAAACCATCTGGTTAGTTAGAACAGTGAGTTGGTTGAAACCAATCTATCAATTATTAACATTCGGAGAATGTGCCTAAATTTTTGATACAATGGTTTTAGTCACAAAAATCAAATGTCGACATTTTAAATAAATAATGGTGATGTAATCAGTGTAAAATCTCTACTTTGCTTTATTTTCGTTTGATTTTGAATATTTATTATTAAATTATTTCATATATTTATCCTTCCAAATTTAGTATCATTTTTTAGAGTGCGCTTAAACTTTTGAGATGAATTGTATCTTATACATTTTTTTTTAAATATGCGTATTGGTAATTACTGTGCTTTTTCTTGCCTCGTTATATCGCTAATTAGTAAAAATGTATTTATTTTTACTATGCCTTTCTTTAACGAAGGTAGTGGTGGAAGCTCTAGTAACTTTTCTGATCTTTTATATCTACAGTGGATACTTCGCTTTAAGGCAACCCAATGTGTTTTATTCACAACTCATGAGATCTAGAGAGGTATTTTGAGAAAAAGAAATTCAATATTAATGTGCATTTAGAAAAAAAATTATAACATTTATTTTATTAAATACTAAATTTTAAATAAGAAATCGTATAGAAAATATAGGTCAAAGAGAAATTGCAAAAATTATATTTTGTACATTACGTGATTTTTAATGCAAAACGTTATTTATCAAATGAATATTGTTCCTTTAATATTTGATTTTAATTTTTCAGCAGGAGAAATGGCAACGACATCAATTTGAGAGATTTATAAAAATATATTTTATTTTTTTAAAATAAAAAAATGCTTTAGAATGAAAAAAAGTGCATTAATTTTACCATATAAACCACCTTATTTTTAGCGAATAGTTATTTGAAAATAGTGTATATTTTCCTTTAAATTCATTCCTTGCGGCTGAAAATAAATCTACGATGTAATGATTTTTAAATATCAATATGTCGGCAAACTATTTTTGGTTCGGTAGCATAAATTGATTAACGAAGCTTGAATATTTTAATTTACGTTTTTATTACTTTGAATTTTATTGAAAAAAATAATTTAATCAAGATTTTTATTTCACGATATATTTCATGAAAAAAAAAATTACTGATTTGACATTTATTGAGCCAATGACATCAATAAAAACTACTATGTTGTGGCCATCACAAAACTTTCTTCTATATAAATCACGTATATTAAATCATTTAAATAGTACAAGAAATTACATCAATTTAGCACCAATTCATATCAAAGTGTATCTGAATTTGAAGTTTGATAAAAATTTGTGCCTTAGTTCTTGAGATAGAGCTATAGCGGAAATTCTGAAAAATGTAGCTTAGCAGCGCCACCAGTTGAGTGATTTACACCAATACATAAACAGGAATAATTGATATCCAGGTATACATGGATCTGAAGTTCGTTGAAAATCTAAGAATTAGTTTTTGAGACAGAGCTATTGCGGAAATCACAAAAAAGCATAGAAGTGCCACCTAATGACCTAATTTACACCAAACTGTATATAAAATGTCAATTCATGTCAAGGACTTACTGATTCTAAAATTTGATGAAAATTCGTGCATTAGTTCTTGAGATACACCTATAGTGGAAATTCTGAAAAATATAGCATAGCAGCGCCACCTGTTGAGCGATTTACACCAAAATGTACAAAATGTCAATTCGTGTCAAGGATTAACGGATTCTGAAGTTTGGTGAAAATTATTGCATTAGTTCTTGAGATACAGCTATAATGGAAATTCGGAAAAGTGCAGCATAGCAGCGCCACCTGTTGAGCGATTTGCACCACAACACAAGCTGCATTAATTCATATCAAAGTATACTTGGATCTGAAGTTTCATGAAAATCCAAGCATTAGTTGTTGAGATAGAGCTATTGCGGAAATCGTAAAAAAATGCAGTATAACAGCGCCACCTGATGAGCGATTTACACCAAAATGTACAAAACTTCAATTCATGTCAAGGACTAACTGAATCTGAAGTTTGATGAAAATCCGTGCATTAGTTGTGGAGATAGAGCTATTGCTGAAATCGTGATAAAGGCTGCATGGCAGCGCCACATGTTGAGCGATTTACACCAAAAACTAATCAGCAGCAATTTATATCAGGGGCTAACTGAATATAATTTTTTATTAAAATGTCAATACTTCAAAATTCACTATCTCAGTGTCAAATTAAATGACAATCTGTGTTCAACATGATAATTCTAAAAATATGAAATTCCGTGCATTAGTTCTCGAGGTATGACTGTCACTGAAACCGTGTAAATCCAGCAAAATGCAGCATAGCAGCGCCACCTATTGGGTTATTTACACCAGAACCTAATTATCACCAACTTATGTCAACGTCTAACTGAATATGAAGTTTGAGGAATATTCGTGCATTAGTTCTTGAGATAGAGGTATTGCGCAAATCATGACAAATGCAGCATAGAAGCGCCACCTGTTGGGCAATTTGCAACAACACATAATCAGCAGCAATATTAATCAAGTTATACTTAAATCTGAAATTTGATGAAAATTCGTGCATTAGTTCTTGAGATAGAGCTGTTGAGGAAATAGTTCAAAATGCAGCACAGCAGCGCCACCTATTGGGCGATTAACACCAACACGTAGTCAGCATCATTTCATATGAAGGACTAACTAAATCCAAAGTTTGATGAAAATGTGTGCATTAGTTCTTGAGATAGAGCTACTGCGAAAATAGTGTAAATCCTGCAAAATGCAGCATAGCAGCGCCACATGTTGGGCGATTTACACCAAAAGGTAAACAGCATCTATTCATGTTAAGGACTAACGGAATCTGAAGTTTTATAAAAATCCGTGCCTTAGTTCTTGAGATAGAGCTTTTGCGGAAATCCTGCAAAATGCTACATAGGAGCGCCACCTGCAGGGCGATTTACACCAAAACCTAATCAGCACCAATCTATATCAGGGACTACCTGACTATAAATTTTTATTAAATTCCGTGCATTAGTTATTGAGATAGAGTGCCCACAAAATTTGTGTCACATGCAGATAGACAGACGGACAGACAGAGAGACAGACGGACAGACAGACAGACAGACTCACAGACAGACATTTTGTAAAAACATGTTTTTTGGAATCTCTGACCCATGAAACGTGTAAATCCGTCGAAAACTGGAATTCAAAAATTTTCATGAAACCAATACTTTCTTCTTGTAAAGATAGAAGAAAGTAATATAATATATTTTTCGCTTTTTACTTCGTTTATCTAAAAAAAAAGGAGGTATATGGATATGGTAATATGTATGGATAATTGATATATTTAGAGAAAGTTCACTAAAAGTACAAAAAGAAAAAAAAAAATCAGTTTGTATTAAATTATCCGATCCATGCGGAAAAGCCAGTATCCATTCCATTTCGCTGTTTTATATATTCTAGGAGGAGCAGTTGTGAAATTCAAACAGAGAGTCAGATTTTAATGTAATAGATCCTTTATAACGAGGTAGATTGTTTATAACGATGTTTAAAGAGTGACAATATTGTTTTACTTATATTTATCCAATTAATACACTATTACTTAAAACTGACCGAAAATATGAATAAAATATTACAATAGTCTTTCTATTTGTTCTAAATCATAATGGAAAAACTTCTTTAAGAATAAATAAAATAGTGAAGCATATTACAATCATATGCATAAATGACAGCAATAAAGCAATTATTGTGGCATAATAATAATTAAATCACTAATGAAAAACAATCGCAAGTCTCTCTGTCGTGTAGTTCTCGGTTGAGAAAATGCCAATTGTCTTTTAAAAAGCAACCTAAGTAGCCTAATAATGCGTTTTGTAATACAACGAAAGGTAAAGTTAAAATAAATGGTAATATCATATATCAAATTACATTTTTATATATCTAATTTTACTGAATGCCAATCGTATTGAAATATATAACTCAATTCATTACACTTATAAATAAATATTTTTTTACTCGTTTTTTAGATTTGTTGATTTAATTATTATTATTTTTTATTTATAACTGAAATTGTATCCCAAAAACATGTGTATTTTATGTGTGTATTTTTTTAGTAAAATTATTTATATGACTGATGTATTGTTTTTTATTTCTAAACTTTATTTTTAAATATTAATTGTTTTTCTTCTTTACAGGTGAGTATTTCCATTTTAGAAACATCCCTCGTGTATTTAATAAAACACATCTACATTTTTATATTTTCATCACATTTAAAATTCTACTTTATAGAGATTATGCAGCGCGTGGTATAAATACAATTTAAAATTTTAATTTGTTGTCTAGATATTTATAGCATATGAATGGTGAAATATGAACATAAATTGAAATATCAATTGTGCGTGTGCATTGCTTTCCGAAATTACATTTTTTAAAGCAAATGAAAACATGACAAAGTCATCCTTTCAATAATTTTATTTACTTTAAGAATTTAGATATTCCTAACTTTTTTGTGGTTATTTACTGTAAACAATTGAGCCTATTTCTCATAGCCTAGACATGACAATGGTATTGATAAAATTTAAGAAAATCTGAATAAAACTGATATTTCTTTGTCAAATTAATTAAAGAAGTTAATTAGTGAAATTTATTAATTATGAATAATACAGCAATAAAATTAGCACAGTTTCAGTGTATTATTACACTGATATAGATTTAACCCTTTATCTACGGCATTATGATCTACTGAAATTTTTTTCATGTAATTTTTTTTTTCAGTTACTACAATGAAAATTAAAGTTATATAATTACATACAATAATTACATACTCAATTTCATAAAATTTACAAATAAACTCTATGAACAGCCTGTATTTATCGTTTTACGTTTATAAAAATTAATTTGTTATCTATCCACATTTTGTGTTCTTTATTAACGCAATTTATAAAAATAAAATGCAACTACACTGTAAAAAACTCCATTGTAGATTTGACAGCACAAACTGCTGGCGTTCGAATTCCCAGCACATTGTGCTGTTAATATTATGCAAGTACTGTATTTTTCATGTTTATATAGGCAAGAAGCCAAAGAAAGCTACAGCGCATTCGTCTGTGATCGAATGTGAGCGCGAGATGAACAGTACTTTGTACTGTAAAAATGTCGGGTTTTTTTTCAGTGTAGAGAAGTTAAAATTTTTAGTGTCAAAATGTTGGAGACTAATATTCAGAACTCTACGAAATAATCAGCTTCTACACTCATTGCATACCGTAAGATTGCTTCCTTACTTTGTGACGCCTGGTCTTGTTTGCATATTTCGTGTTTGAGCTTCTTCAAACGGTCGTTTGGTGATGTGGTATATCGTACTAGGAGATGGCAATACTGTTTAATTTCCTACCACACCGGACGGAGCGGAAGATTCGAAATATGAGAACTAGACCAGGTGTCACAAAGACTTACGGTACTGAATCGGCTTAAAAAAAATTACAAAGCTAATCCTCTAAACTTGTACACATTATATCGTTTTTCATTTAACAAAAATTATTTATTATCTATCTAAGGATTTTGTATTTTTTAACAAAAGTAATTTATAAAAATAAAATACAATATCATAGTACAGTAGAACCTCTTTTATCCGAAACTCTCGGTTAACCGAAATCTATTTTTATTTATTTATTTATTTATTTATTTTTTTACTACGATCACATTTTTGTATGCAAAATCCATTTTGAAAGCTTTTTTTTTTTTTTTTTTTTTTTTTTTTTTTTTTTTTTTACATGTCACATTCCTTGTGTGTAAGCGGTCCTTTCCGAACTACAAGTACATATAAATATTTTCGATCCCTTTTCTTAGAGTTCTTTTGAATTTAACTTGAGCTCCCGTAAGCTGCGGAGTGGAACGAAGAAAACGAATGTTTAGCAATTATGAAGGTTTTGAACGTTTTGCAAAAGGTTTGGCATGGCTGGAGCAGCAGAAAAACTGCGATACTGGTGAATTAATATATTAAAAAACTCCGTGGTAGAGTTTCAAAGGAGAAACAATCGAAACTGTGGCAAACAAAACATTTTTCCAAACCCTTGTGTTGTGATAAATGTAAAAAGTACTTAATTTCAAAATTAAAATTCAGGTAAATTATTTTTGTTTCTATTTTGCAATTGCTTTATTTTTATTAAGCGCTTGTTACCATAATAAGAAACATTGCATTTATTTATCCTTAATCTAAAAATCGAAGCATTCTCGATTATCCGAAAATTTCGATTTTCCGAAAGAGGGTCGGTCCCAATTACTTCGGATAATAGAGGTTCTACTTTATATAAATTTTTTGCGCCAACATTTGGAAACTAATATTCATAACACACCAAATCATCAGATTCTACTCTAATTAGATGCTGAATTCACTTCAGAAAATTTGCAAAGCTTAGTTTTTTTGCTTAGATGGACAAAAATAGGAAATGCGAAAAAGCTTTTGAGAAACTGAAAATCCTCTCTAGCAAATAGTTTATTATCTTTTCCCATCCCTTACGTTTTAATATCTTTGTTCGATTTTTTTTTTCATCCGATTATGGTGCATGACGTTTAAAATCTGCTACAGAAGAAAATTATTTTTTCAAGGCATTCATTTGTTCTAGATAAAAAAAAGGAAAAGAAAATATTGAAAGTCTGTTTATTTGATGACTCCATATCGATTGTTCACAACGAGATACAACAAAATGTTTTTAGCGAAGATTATCTTATTTTTTTTTTAAAGAACATCTTTTTTCTATCAACATTTATGTAGATATCGCTAGGTGATTTTGTTTTAAAGTAACTTTAGAGTGAAAATGAAATTGAAAATCTGCAGATGCAGAGTCTTCATAAAACATATTGATTTTTGTCCCACAATAAGTTTTCTTTATTTAATATTTATTTTGTGCGCAAATATATTATACAACTCTGTGCATAACTAAATATATACACTGCAAATACGTGAAACACTTTTGCAACACTAAATGAACATAATAATAAACACTTCTAACCAAAAGTGTTTAGATTGTGTTGCGAATGTGTTACGATTGTGTTGTACTAAGAAATAAAGTGTGCTGTAAAGTGTTGTTGAAAACTACATGGGCAGAAAATGTGTTCAGATAGTGTTTCAATCAAAATTTAACAACATATTCAGATTCTAAACGCATTTTAGAACATTTTGAAAACACCTGAACCTTTGATGTCACAACAGTTTCGAAACACTTTTTAAACACTATCTCATCGCATGAAAGTAAAATATTGCAGAAGAGAGTTCTGCATCGGATCGGGTTACCGCTTTTACCCGAACCCGACCGACCCAAGGTTTGAGTCGGGTCGGGTTGGCGCTATATTTTCCCGCTGTGGGTCCGGGTTGACTTTAACTTTTTTGTGTCGGGTCGGGTTAACAAAAAAGTTGAAGTCAACCCGAACCCGACCGACCCGCAGTTTGGGTCGGCGTTATATTTTCCCGTTGCGGGTCTGGTTGGCCTTCATTGTTTCGGGTTCGGGTTCGTTTCGGACCCGCGGTTTGGGTTTTACACCGAACCGGTACAATTTTTTACACTGGCCCGGCCCGTTAAAAAATTGTCTTTAATCTGCCGACACGGGTATGGGCCTCGAGCCAATCCCGGCCCATACAGACTCTGCCCATAATAGCATTTTCGATTTCAGCAGCCCGAGAAAGAAAAGTTCTAAGGGCTGAGGTAGAGGTCTGCATGGGCCGAAATTTCCAGGCCCGGGCCCGGCCCGACTCATAGAAAAATGTTTTTGGCCCGGCCATGCCAGTAGAAAAAAATATTGGCCCGGCTCGGCCCGGTAGAAAAGTTGAAAGTTCGGCCCCGGCCCGGCCCGGTATACCAGCTAAAAGTTTGGCCCGAGCCCGGCCCGAAAAAAAAGTTAAAATCTCGGCCCGAGTGAATTGCTACAAAACATTGATTTCTTACGTCGATTTGCTTAAAAATTTCACTCTTAAGATAAATATTTTTGGTCAGAACTTCTCGTAACTTTTTTTGCATGGTTTTTAAACATATAAGTGCCACAGGCTCCGATATTTATATTTTTAATGAATTGCTATTTCTTGTATGTAAATGTTTCAGTTATCATTAATATTGTTAATTCATATTCCATGCATTGGATTGTTAAAAATCTGTAAAATGCTATACAGTAAAATCTTCTAAGACTCAATTACATAGAAAAGAAAAGAAAAAAATGCGTTATAGAAAAGTTCCCTTCTTAGCAAATGTAAATGTATTATATATTCTTTTCTTACGTATTAGTATATTAATTTTGCATGGATCAACACGTTTTTCAGTTAAAAACAGGATTCCGCCATAGGCAGGTTCATTTTCACACGTTTTACTATATTTTAATTTAGCTATATTTTAATTAGTGTAGAAATTTACTATTCTTTAAAACGAATAAATATTAATGTTTAATTGTAGAATTATGGCGATTCAAAAATATATGCATATTTTGCAAAAATCTTTGGGCCAGTCTCATTTTACTGACCTTTGAACGGACAGGTCACGCCGAGACAAGGATTTTCATACGGGCTGGCTCAAAACTAGGACTGAAAGTTTTGGGCCGTGAAGACGAGAAATGAAACCAGTCCCGGCTCTGTACAGAAAAAATAAGTTAGGCCCGGCCCGATTCGTCCAGAAAAAAGTAAGGCCCGAACCCGGCCCGTAAAGAACAGTCACTAGGCCCGGCCCGTGCAAATCTCTAGGCGAGGTATCAGGCTGTGAGACTGACACATGTACAGTTAAAAGATACTACCTCGGAGGAAAATCAAATCCACTTTCAAATCCCCCCGCACCTGCGCACAAGGAAGTGATCACGTGATCCTGATGTATGTAAACAAGACGAAGGACGACGGGGGAAGACGCTCTCAAAATGAACGCTTTCCGACCGACATATTTGCCACTTTGGATTTTGGAAATTTTGATGGAAGAAACAGCATTGACTAACATTAAAGGTATGTTATTTTATGTCCTACAATGTTTTATACTTAAAGTATAATTATAACATGTGTATGTTCTTATAAGTAGGAATCCTTTAATTATTATTAATGCCAATAAATGAATAGAATATAAAATCATTTTATTCTAAAATATGGAATCCCCCAAACATTCGGTAGCCCAATTGTTCTGTCACATGCGTTTAAAAAAAGAGTAAGGTGTTGCTGGTGGGAAAAGGGATACTTTTAAGATTCTTTAGGGTAGTTTTTATTTATTGTAAATGCACTTTTTATTTCCTATAGGCACTTTTTTAGTCTTAGTGGTACTTTTTTATTTTTAAAGGCGACTTTAAAAAGTCAGAGAACACTTTTCAAGACATAATGAGTCACTTTTTGCTATGTAAGCAAATTTTTCATACAAAAGACAGTTAGGGCAAAATTTTCTGATTGAGGAGCAAGAAAGGTTTAATTTTTTTTACTAAAAGGCAAGAAGGTTTAAAAATACCTTAGAGCTATCAAAGCATTTTTTATACTTAAATTGTAGATCTTGACTTCTGAATAAAATGAATTATGTACAATTCATAATATGATTAAATAATAGAAAGCTCACGGGTACCCTTAAAACAAACCTCTTTATAATGTAAACCTGCCAAAAACAAAATGATTTACACATTAAATTCGTTAATTAAAATTAGGGATGTACCGAATATTCAGTATCTATTCGGCCATGTTACCGAATATTCGGTTTGGCCGAATAGCAAATTATATTCGGTATGCCGGGTATTCGGCTTGGCCGAATAGCAAACTATTCGGTATGCCGAATATTCGGTTTGGCCGAATATCAAAATATTCGGCCGAGCCGAATACTTAAAAAAAAACTTTTTAAACATATTTTTTAAAACCTTATACAACTTCTTCGTTTAAGAGTCAACTTATAAAGATATTCAGAATAATTAGAAACAAAATCATATTTAAATAAAAGAGAATGTTTTTACATTATTTATTTGCTGTTTGTTAAGTATTATTTAAGAAAATTAACCAATCACGAGGATTTTCATAGGAATTATGTACAAATGCAAGTTCCTGAACAATGTCCAGTAAATAATCTGTTTCTTGCTAAGATTTTCAGAACAACATTTACAATCTCTGAAAATGATTGCCCACTCCAGACACCGATCTAGGATGCATTTAAAAACTTCCTTGCTTAACCAAAGGGAGTAGAACAGTTATTCTTGCTAAGGTGCCACCCTATAAAATTTGAATAGATTGTATTATTTATTTACTTTTACTTTAGTCTCTGCCTTACAAACAAATAATATATCATCCTATACAATTTTTTCACAATTTCTCTTTGATTTTAAAATGTTTCTTTTAGAATTTAAGAAAATTTTATTCATCTGTTTTAATTTTCGGAAGAAGCCATAAAATTTAAAATTTTATTAATTAAAAAAGTTTTATAACTATCCGCTTCTTAAATCACTCAAAGCAGATTTTTTTTCAGCATAAAGTTTACTTGAAAAAAGCTCTTGTTTATTAGAATAAAAGTTTCTGTTTTAAATATTATATAAAACTGTTTTAAAATGTAACATTTTAGTGCCTTTAAACTTTGAAATATAAAAGTAATTGACAAGTCGAATATTCGGTATTCGGCCGAATAGTTACTATTCGGCAGGCCGAATGTTCGATATTCGGCCTAGCAGTTACTATTCGGCTAGTCGAATATTCGGTATTTGGTTCGCCTGTAGGCCAAGTATTCGGAATTCGGCCAAAATCACTATTCGGTGCATCCCTAATTAAAATTCATAAGATACAAGTTTAAATATAAATACATTACTTAGCCCTTCACTGCACGACGTGCCACATTTGGCACATACCTAAAAACATTATAATTCTTATTTTGTGCCATGAATTTGACCAATTTCATCTTCTATCCCTGTTCAAGAACAGTCCAAAGAATGGAATAATACTTATTTTGCCCATGTCAGATTACTGCATTTGACTAAAAAATAGAATTTGTTCTTCGGAAGCAAAAAAAATTTCGATCAAGCTGTTAAGGTAAATTTTACTTTTATTATTTTTACTGAATACTTAAAAATATTAATATAAAAAAAAGTTGCAGAGTGTTAAGCAGATAAAATTAATTAATTTTAAGATCATTTAGTTGTAAAATATAGCAATACAATATTTTAAAATCCTAATTGTGTAAGTACATAGGGTACACGCCATAAAACATCAAATTTTAGCTGAAAATTTGATATTTAATTTTTTTTTTTTTTTACTATTTTTCCCATTATTAGACTGATATACAGATTTCAGATAATTTTTTTCATAAAAATTGAAAAAATCGTGCAGTGAAGGGTTAAAGGTGCGTCAAGTATAATAAAATCCTTTAAAAACACATTAAAGTCATTTTAAAAAACCTAAACATTTTCAGCCGAAACTTACTAGGTCTTCATCAGTGAAAAACTAATAGGCTGCTGTCTATCATAAGAGAATCTCTAGAAATAATCTCCAATAAAGAAATAGTCTGTAACGATATGTTATCATATGATATCTACACAGTCTGGAAAGAATTAATACATGATTGATAAACCTGTACTTTTTTGGAAAAAACAAAAACAAATTTCTATTCCACCTTATATTCCATACCACCCTTGAAGTAAAATGGTTTATTCCGGGCAAAGATAGAGGTCACAGAGAGACAACAGCTATTAGTTTTTCACTGATGAAGGCCGAGTATGTTTCGGTTGGGAATGTTTTGATTTTTTAAAATGACTTTAATGTGTTTTTAAAGGATTTTATTGTACTTGACGCACGTTTAAGCAATGTATTTACATTTATATGATTCTTATGAATTATAATTATTAATCAAGGTGAATTTTGCACTGAAATTTTGACTTTTTATTGAACATAACTGCTAGTTAGAAATAAGTGAATTTTAAATAGAAATACTGTTTATTAAAAAAATTATAATGAAACTCTGCCTATAATTTTAAATGAATAAAATGAAAAAATAAAATGAAAGCTTTGACAGTTTTCTACTTGCACATTTGTTTTGTTTCATTTTAGCTGTGCTGGAATATGCAGGGGTTTTAACGACACAGAAAGAGGGACATTGTGCTCTAGAATCCATGTCTATACCCAAATTCTCTGCAGCCAGATGTCAAAAAAAGGTTTTTTTTTTTTTCTTTTATTCATTGTTTCTTTTCTTTTGTTTAATTTACTATATTTTTGTGAAAAATAAAATTTTATATTTAAAAATTTTTAAAACCAAGGTTTTTTTAATAACAATTTTTTTAAACCTTTTCTGCTGAAATTGTCTATCTGGTAAACTTGTTTTGTTTGCAAATTTTACATTTTGAGATACAAATTATGAATAGTTTGTCTTTATGGAATTAAATTTTGTAAAGGCACCTATTTTATTTAGAGTCATTTTGTAAAGAGGGCTATTTTATTTTTAAATATTTTGTGAAAGGGCCTGTTTTATTAAAAGGAATTTTGTTAAAAGGCTTTAAATAATCTCCATTTAATACTTGAATCCTGTACAGATACATTATATATTGTGGTACTTGTTAGTTATCCCGTTGACCAAATTACTGTCGCCAAATTGTAAGATTAAATGCCAATAATGGTTGATCGGCTATAAATCTGATTATGGAGGATTAGACGAATAATACATTTATTGCTGATTTTTGATTAGCTATTTTGCATAAAACATTTTTCCAGGGAAAAGTTATATTTTTTTTAATTTCGTAATATATATAAAGGGTAGATGTGCCAGTAATGGACACCCTTAAGGAATTTCTTTAAAAATTATTTTTTTATTAAGGGTGTATTCGAAAAAATATTTTTCCACTCTCAACAGCTCGAAATTTTCTGAGACATTTCAGACTCATTTTTAAAAGTAAAAACATGAAACTTGCTGGGGTGATTTCTGAAGACATGTTTAACATGCCGTGTTATTTCATTTTCAGTTCAATTCATTAGAATTTGATTTTTAAACAATTATTTTCTCAGTATGACCATTTTTTTCATTCCCAGATCGCCCGCTTCGGAAAATTCGGTTCAAAACGCCCAATTTGACAGCGTTTTTTACAGTATTTTCTGCATTTATCAAAAAATTAAGAAGCACGGCACATTATATAGTTTCTAAATAAGAGAATTTCCCAGTTTGATGCGTTTGAGGGCAAAAATTAATTTTAAAATGAATCAGAAAATAAGCAGTTTGGATCGGAATACACCCTTAATAGTTATAATTATTATGTTCCAGTTTTTTCAATATTATATTAATCTATCAACAATATTTAACCATTTTTATAGCCTCATTTCCCCATATGGATAGAAATTTAATTTTAAATAACAGAAATATATCAAAACACCCAAAAGCCCAGTAATGGACACTCTCTGGCCCAGTAGTGGACACCCTCTATTCCAGTAATGGACACCCCATAAAAAGTAATAAATATTATTGTTTTTATGACTGTAATTAGAACCAGAATTTAATGAATACTTAATAATGAAACAAAATAGTTATTTTTAAATAAATTTAACAATTAGGATACCAGTAATTAATAAAATATTTGTGATAATCATTTACTGTTTGCATCAGTTATTGTAATTATCAGAAGATCGATGTTTTAATTGTTTTAGATGGATAGTTTAAAATACTACATATCAGACAATTACAGCTATCAAATTATTGAAACAGTGGTGGATTTGATTTAAAAGGTAATTAAAAAAAAAGTTTTGGAATATTAATGTTTAGTTTTGTGTCACTATTTTTAACAATCTTCCAGAGATTACTTGATATACCATTTATAATAATTAATATTACAAATATGAAAGAAATGATATTGTGAGTTGAATATTTTAAATACTAAATAAAATAATTTCAAAATAAAACTGTAGAACTGATGTTTGAGGCCACTGATCTGCAGATTTACTAGTTTCATGAATATTACCTATAACTTTCATTAATAGTATTACCTTTTTTTTTTTAATAAGGAAACATTTAAGACAGAAAAAGGATTTTTAATAGCTTCTGTAACTTAAATGTTTTTATTTAAATGGAGAGGGGTTAAGCCCTATGAGCCCCTCTTTGACCGTGCTCTTAAACAGTATTTTCTGCTTCCTGGCTGGTTTGATTGGCAGATTATAAAATATGTGAGGTATATATATGTACTACATAAAAAAAAAAAAAAAATAAAATATCAAAATTTTATTAATCACATAAAATAACTTAAAGCAGCTATTTATAAAAGTTTTGGTGTTATTACATTTTGGTAAGTATAATTTAAAAATTAAATTTGATTATTTAGGTTTGCAGTTAAGCGAAAGTATTTTATGCACCATAAACATTACTAAAATTGCATTTTTAACAATGTCTACATGGGGTGGCCATTACTGGAAAATGACTAATTAACCATCCCAGTAATGGACACCCTCTCTTAAAACCTTAAAAAGAAATGAAATTTTGTAATTAGCCATTAGTATATAAAATTCAAAGTTTTCTATTGCTACTCAAACAAAAACATTCAAATTTTGCAAGAAAATAAATAATATAAAAATTAATTAAACGAAGCCAGCTCTTAACCTCTTCATTAAGATTTTCACAGAAAAACAGCGAAACTTTGAAACATTATTTTCTGCTTCCTGATTGGTTTGATTAAAAGTGTCAACAATAACATAGATTTATAAAACATACAAGGGAGAATTATAAAAAAAATAATTAAAGCTAAATATTTATTAGTTATTTTTTTTATGAACCAAAAACATCAAGGGGTGTCCATTACTGGAAGGGTGTCCATAACTGGCACATCTACCCTATATAGAAGATAGATGCCATGTGAAATAGTTTCACTAAATGCTGATTGATTTTTTTTTTTCAATATTGTCTGGGAAATTGTATATTGTTCTGTTACATGCACAAAAGAACTCTTTTATAAAGCTGGGTTTTTTCGTATGATTGTGTTAATGTAACTTCATTTTTTCGCGATTGTCTTTTAACAATTTGTGCAGCAATGTATAGAACTTTGTTACTGTGATCGCCATATTATTGCATTTTTTATTTATTTTACCTATCAGCCCTTCATGGCCATGATTAACTTGGACAAAGCCAGGTGCTTCTGCTAGTATTGTATAAATGTTTTGTATTCAGTTTTATTTTTTAGAAAGGTACCATGGATTTTATTGGTTTTAATTTTCTTCTTTACTATTATTGGATTTTATATAGTAAGGCATTTTAATTGTAAATCTCAATGTTTTTAAATGATACATTTTAAAATTTAACTGATTTTAAAGACATTTTCTTGAACTGGAATGTCATAAAATAACATTCTTTAATATTTCATGCATTTGAATAATATTGGTATGAAGCTACTTGTACTTGGTGTTTAAAACATTTTAAAACACTATACCAGTTGCTTTTCTTTGTTTTAACACAGCTTGGCCATTTACTTTTTATGTTAAATTAAAAATATATATATATTTATTTATATTTTGCAATAATTATTTATTGATCTATTTATTTACCAATTTTTTTAACTTTTTCTTAATTAAAATTATTATGTAATAATCCTGTTTTTTTTCCTATAAAAAAATGAGTCATATGAAGAATCATTTTATAAAAACCTACTGTAAAATCCTAGTTGTACCCCGCCCTTTTTTTAAAAAGCAAAAACAGTTAAATTTTGGAGCGAGGTGGGAAGGACTTATAATCGAGATCTTTTAACCCCCCTCCCCCCTTCGTTTTATAACTTGTAACAATATTAAAAAAAAATAAAAATAAATTATTGTTCCCTCTCCCTGCAGCATGCAAATTTTAAAATATTTAAAACTTTTTTTTAAAGAAATTTATGCTACTGTAACGATAATAAATAACTATCTAAACTACTAGTACCATAAAATGCTCCAAGTGTCCGCAACAGGTACTTCAAGGTCAAAAAATAATCTGCAGGTAAAATATTTTACAATTGAAGTGTAAATTAATCAGAATGACTTACCTGTGATGTCTTTATGTATTTTATTCATTTTTATTAAGATTTGTATTAAGTAGAAATGGGAAACCAGTTACTTTTTGTTAACAGGTTCCATCATTAAACCACTAGCTTGGTAACATGTTACAATAACCTAATAATTTTTTAACACCTTACCAGATGCTAAAAATTTGTTGAAATTTGCACTTTTAGGGTCATTTTTTAAAATGTAAGTCATTTTTATGGTTCCATACTTAAAAAGTGCGGAACCTATGTGGAAGATCACTTTATTACATCATATGTCCATTTATGACCACAGAAGTGGGGTGGATTGTGTGGGGAGGTAAAATGACCCAAACCTTATCCTACGTCTTCATTTTTAAGGGTTTTATACTTTTATGCAAGTTTTCATTCCAACATGCAGAGCTAAGTGCTATAATTTCATGTTACAGTAAAATCATGCAAATTTTCTTTTGCCTCTCTTGTGAAAATTACTTTTGTCGAGATGTGTCACTTTTCTTGCGGGTGAGTGATATATTAAATTAACAAAATTACTCATACTAAAATAAATGTTTATTCTATGTATTCCCAAGCATTTTTTTTTTCACATTTAAAAGTGTTTTTCGTTTTTTCTGAAACACTTTTTCATGTGACACTTATCGAATAATGGTGCGATGCGATCAACTGTGTATTTTAACTATCTGTTAACAGCATCCAATAACATTATGTAATATAAAAAATAATTTAATAAAATCTTTTAAACCTAATTAGGTTTAAGGCAAAATTTGTAAATATATTAAAATTAAATATTTCACTATCATGATATTTCCACTTATATGAATGAATAGTTTTTAAAACGCCGCACAGTGGTCCCACATCGCGATCAAGTGGCCAAAAATCATTTCTGGCTTTTCTTGTGTTTGTATATGATTCATTTTTAATTTTATAATATTCTAAGTGATATTACATTGTGAATTTAAACTAAATGTAATTGGGGTTCCGAGGGGAGGAGATTGGGGGCGAAATAGAGAAGGGCAAGTTTTTTAAAACATAAAGTTTCTTTTTTTACAGGAAGGAGAATTTTCCACTTTTGATTATAGTGAATAATTTCACTTTTTAAAGACAAATCAGCCAATTCAGTCTCCCCTGAAATTTTAACCCCCCCCCCCCTCACTCTCCTTCCCTAGAAATATACAGGTTAAAATCTTATTTTTTTCTCTATTTGATGTTATTGAAAAGTAACAATAAAGAGTATAAGCAATCAATAAAATTCATAAATAATATGATATGATATCATAAGATATGAATAAGTATGATTGCCATTAATAAGAAACCTGAACGTAAATTTGATTCGCAAAAATACAAACTTCATATTATTCAATATATTCCAAGCTTTTTGGAGAAATTAAAATATAGCCTTAAATGTTTCAATATCTGCTTAGTAGCAAAACCACCTCCGAAATTGACGATCATTTGTGCTAAAATTGGCCCAATCAGTTTTGAGAATTACTCTGGGGTATATAAAATACCATTTATTAGAGCAGACGGATCAAAGAATTACTATATCTGTATGACTAGCAGGAAATTTAAGTATAGAAAAAGGAGCATATAGTTGATATTAAATATAATAGAAAAACCACAGCCCTAGCAAGATTTTATCAAGAAGAAACCATCCAAGTAAATTTCAGTAAAAGAAAAATAATTTTCCCGTCCAGTCTATGCTATCCATGAATTATAAGAGAAACCATAGAGGTAACGTGCAAAAACTTAATGTGTAATGATGCAGCATCATTTCACTTACCAAAGATATGGCTCGAGCTACTCAATGAGTATGAAAATAAAATAAACATGCATATAAAATAAAAATGTAACATGCATTATATGAAAGAATATGTGAAAAACTGAATGATAGCGTGTCATAAACTGTGCAAATTTACAATAGCTTTATTTATTTGTTTTTGAAAATGATTCGGGGTGAGTCGAAACATGTCAACAGTCGAAATAAGCATATTTTTACTGGTTTTAAAGTTTTAATTTACACCTTTTAGCATTTGAAATTAATACATAAATAATCAATCAGCTAAATTTTGCCTCCCCCCCCCACACACACGTGAAATCTACCCTTTTTCCATTTGTCCCTATAGGAAGGAAAATCTAAAAATATTATTACCACTTTTTAAGTTTTCGACATCTATTTACTATGAATTAATAATAAAATCATCCAATTTATTAATTAGATTACTTTCAAAATTTTCGGGAAAAAGCAAGGAAAGAAAAAAAGAAAATATATGTATATCCCCGACTCTTAAGCTCCCCAAATTGATTAAAGCATTTTTTAAATTTTTACAAATGTTCCTATAAAATAAGAATCTTATTGCTTTAGTAAAATTAATTCCAAGAAAAAAGTTTTCTAGCAGTCATAGTTATGACAAAAAGTACAATAAATGAATAGCTTTACTGAATCCATACGTAGCAACAAGACATATCCTTCAACAGGCAATTGAAAAAATATTTTACTTCACCTTAAAATATCCCCCCCCCCCACACACACAAGAAAAGTGTGGCGGATTGTATACGAGTTGGATTGTGTTGGAAATATAGAAATGTACATATTAGAGGATTGAGTTTATGTCGCATAGAGTGATGTGGTTTTAAAATGTGTGTAAATTTTACATTGTAAATATGAAAGTGAATAAATTGTTTTAGATGTTAATCATCGACTCGGAGTACACTGGAACTGAAATATTGAAAGAGAAAACATTACAGTACAGGGGGATAGTCCCCATCCAGATGAGTAATAATTACCATAGAACATGGGGTTGCAAACCACTTATTGAGTCACAAATACAAGGTGTTTCACCCTAACTGCAGTCGGTCATAATTTTGTGAAAAGTAAAAATATTGCAGTAAAAATGTAACTGTATTTACCTTATTTTGTATGAAATGTGATAACATCACAAAAAAAAGTGATAGAAGTTTACATTATATGCACCAGCAGTATGCAATTGAAGCTCCACATTTGGACTGTGATTATCATTTCATATGGTATCATCGATTGTCCAGTACCCTGTTTTTCCAGAACTTTTTGTGATGTTATCACATTTCATACAAAATAAGGTACATATCGTTACATTTTATTGCAATATTGTTATTTTTCGCAAAATTATTACCGACTTCAGTTAGGGTGAAACACCCTGTATTTGTGACTCAGTGAGTGGTTTGCGACCCCATTTTCTATGGTGATTATTACTCGTCTGGATGAGTATTATCACCCCTCTTATTTTGAAAGAACAATTTAGAATCACCCTGTATATTATATGGTTACACGGGATTCCTGCTGCACTCTTCCCATTTGCATCAAAATGCTTCATTGTGGGAAAAATATCAAAATGGCGAGAACTTTTTTATTATTCTGTGTATATGTAGGAAATATTTTCATTCATATTATTGATTTGAATGATTGAGGTTACTTATAACATTCAGCTGTACTGTGCCATTTACATCACTTTCTTCTTCTTTTTTATAGGGTTGAAAATTGCTTGTGATCCAGGATTATTGAATTTCCTTTCTCATTATCAACATGGCCAACATGTAGTCAGGAATCTTACAGTTTTCAACGATATCACAGAAAGTGGTGTGCATGAAGAGTATAACTAGTATTTTATTATAAAACTGTGGAAGACTGTAGCAACCATTTTGTATCTTGCACAAGGAGTTCTTAAAATTTTATTAATATTTTTATTATTGTAATTTAATGTAATAAAAACTTATTTCAAGTGGTTAAGCAGTTTTAGGTCTTATTTTAGTCGTTCTAACGCCTATTTTTTTGTTTTAAATTTTAAAAAAATAATAAAGTTATTGAGAATATTTGGGACCTGCATTTTTATAAATTTGTTTAATGTATTAATGATGTATTGTAAAACAACCACTTGCTAAAGTTAATCCTATGGGACATATTTTTAAAAATATTGTTTGTATTTTAATATTTTGAAATGGTTTTTTGTATTGAATAACTGAGGTCGATCTCTACAAAACCCTATTTTAATTCTTTGATTTTGTTTGCAGGTTTTTTTATGAGGATATTTTCTTTTCAGAATCTGTTTTGGAAATAAAAGTGTCCTCATAAAAAAAAAAAAAAAAAAAAAAAAAACCTGTAACCAAAATCAAAAAGGCAAAAAACGTTATTGTACACACTGCTTTGTAGATTGAATGACCATCCTTTTGCTAGACACATCTCCCCTTTCAAGGTAAATGGAGATTTTAACTTGATTTAGATACGTGTTGGAAGGCAGGGAGTAGAAAATGGCTTTTTTTTTTTCATTGTTAGTACAGTTGTCATATGAATATATTCTAGGTGTTTATACTTCAAAAATAGAATGTATATTAATAAACATGCATGGTTAAAAAATATTATAAATTTCAAAAAATGGAAACAATATGGAATATGTGGGTGCAAAAACACCCATATAGTTAATTCAAAGTTAACCAGTAGAAATTTAGATTCAGACAGTCGATCATACACTGGCATGAAACAGTTTTTTCAGTTTATTTTATCACAGAAAATTGTATGTGACTGGCATTTTTGCACACTTTAATTTCTCATTCCATTTCCCATTCCATCATTATGACGACCGATTATCAACACGAGGGATATAAGCCCTAGGAGGGGGGTCTTTCTAAGGGAACCTACCCGTATTAACGCTTGGAAATCCAAGGTTTGAAGAAAACTCCGAACGATTAGGCCTGGTTCAAAGAAAGCTTTTTTGCTAACAATACAATGATTTAACATAAAATATAAAATCTGAAAAAAATAATAAGCTGTATGTATTGTGATTATGCTAAATACACAGGTTTGTATTCATTTTGTGTTTCATTATTTCTCATCTTTTACCATCAAATAAGTAATTGCACATTTTGTAATAAAAGTTTAAATAAAAAATTTTAGTTTTTAATTGTAGTTTTAGAAGAATAACAAAATTAATAGAAATTTTGTACCTATATGAATATATAATATGAAATTCTTTATAAAATTCATTACTGAGATTTTAATCTGAGTAATGAATTTTATAAAGAATTTCATTTCAAAGAATTTGTATACATTATAAAAATCCTATGTGAAGTTATTTTCATGATTTCAGGAAGTTTATTCTAATGGAATTTCGCTGTCTTTTCAGTATTACACTATTAACAAATTGGAACATTAATTCATTATTTCTGTGTTTAAAAAAATCTTATTTTAGAAAGTGTGTTAAATGTGTTAATATAGTGTTCTATTTATAGTGTTCTAAATTGTGTGTGATGCTTAATATAGTGTTCTATTTATAGTGTTCTAAATTGTGCGTGATGCTTGAAAAGTGTTCTTAATTTGGGGACAATGCGTTGTACAGTACAACACTATTATAAGAACACATTTTAACACAACACTATTTACAACACTATTTTTAGAACACATTTTAATCACAACGCTATTTACAACACTATTTTTAGAACACATTTCTGGATCACAACACATTTCAGAACACTATCACAACACAATAAAGTGTTGTTTATAAAGTGTTCTAACTGACAACACTATAAAGTGTTCTTAATTTGAGGACAAATTGTGTTCTTAAATGCGTTTTTTTTGTGTTTATTTTTGTGTATGAGCTTTTGCAGTGTACATATCCTTAAAATAATTTCTTTCTTTTTTCTTAATGAATAAAAAAAATCCTTCAGATAATTCCTTATTAATATTTCTTTTGCAGACAAATGTACACTGTAAAAAAAAAAGGACTAAAAAACGGAAATACTACTGGCAATCTAGACGCCAGTACTATTTCCGTTTTTTACGGGAATGTTTACCCATTAATTACAGAAATATTTCCGTTTTTGATCAGAAAAACGGAAATTTTTCTGTAATTTATGGGTAAAAATTCCCGTAAAAAACGGAAATAGTACTGGCGTCTAGATTGCCAGTAGTATTTCCGTTTTTTAGTCCGTTTTTTTTTTTACAGTGTAACGTAATGAATTTTAACCCCCTCATTGACAAGCCCGTGTTAATACGTTCACTAAGCTCCAGGTTTCACTGCAATACAAGAAATATTTAAAGTAATATAATTCTATTGTTTTAATGTATTTTTAATACATTGAACAATGATTAATACTTCCAAGGATTGCATTCATATTCGTTATTAGGTTTTTTTATAAAATGTTCAAAGAATCATTTTTTTTTTATTGATTAAGAAAAAAAAAACAGAGAAAACAACGTTACAATTTTGGCATTTCCAAGACAGTCGGTGGGTTTTAAAGGAGGGGTCCTACATCTTTCGTTCAAAATTTTTAATTTTTATTATTTTTCTTTTTCTGCATTCCGCGAATGCGTAGATTGTTGTCCTAAAGCGGTTTCGTGATATTTAAATTCTCTACAGCAGGGGTGTCCAACTGTGGACCGCCGGATACCGCTAAAATTTTAAAGAAATAGTTGACAAGTTGAATCGCAGCAATTCAACGATTAGATAAGGAAAATATATCTGTAAAATTTTAGTGGTATGCGGCGGGCCACAGTTGGACACCCGTGCTCTACAGTGACGTCGTTCGATAAACGTAACGCTACTGTAAAATTTTTAACATATTTTTTTCGCGGTTTTCAAACTGGGTGACCCTTTTTCTAGAGAGTTATTGAACGGATTTCCTTCATTTTTAATTTAAAAGAGAGCTAATCGTTTTTCCTGGAACGTATACTACCGCAAAGTATAATTTGGTTTCATTAAGTACATTTTAGAGCTCGCGAAAGGGAAAAAAATATGAAATATGTGACCTTTTTTATTCAAATGACCGCCATTTTGCAAAAATAAACTTTTAAAACTAAATATTCTATATAGTCTAGAGAATTTCATTCCTCATGATGACCTAAATTATTTGAAAGGCTTGTGACATGAGAAAAATGGTTACCCGAATTGGAGCCCATGGTACGCACCTTTAGTCGCACAAGGCATTCATTTTTTTGCACAAAAAATATAAATATATGTGAAATCTAAATAAATATAATGGAAAAATTCCAAAGGTGATATGTATTTTCTTTCTAATCTTAAACATAACTTAATGTTTAAACCAAAGAAGTAGACACCTTAAATGCAATTAGATATAGGTATGTTTCAGTGTATCTTATTTATTCACATGGCTGTTTTCTGTTTTACTGAACAAAATATGCATTTATCCTTACATTGATCTTATTCTACTACATAAATGTCTGATTAATCACATAATATTTACTAAATTCGTGCATAAATTATCGGTTTTAAAAATTCATTTAAACTTTCATTTTTAAAACATACAGAGGTGTGAAAATTATTAGAATAATTGTTAAATTTACATTAAAATCTTGCTATATTAAAGAAATAAGCATTTAAAAAAATATTGACACATTTAATATTTAGTGTGCATCCCTTTGTTTTTTATAAAAGATTCGATATGTCTTGGGATACTTCGTTTGATTTTTTGGCTAATAATTTGTATTTCGTTGTCATGATGCCAAATTTGGACGAGTCTTTCTATCAGACCATTCTTGTTTGTAATGTTGCATTTCTTTCATCTTTAATTAAAGAAAACACTTCCATAACCTGAAATTAGTCCAGATATGAAACCCATAGAGAATCTTTGGGCCATTGTAAAGAAAAAATTGAAGCAATGCAACATCACAAACAAGAATGGTCTGATAGAAAAATTCATCCAAATTTGGCGCCATGACAACGAAATACAAATTAACTGCCAATACAAAGTATGCCAAGACGTATCGAATCTTTAATAAAGAAACAAAGGGATGTGCAGTAAATTTTAAATGTATCAATATTTCTTAAATAATGCATTATTTTTTAATATAACAAGATATTTTAAATTTCACATTTATTCTAATAATTTTCACACCTCTGGATGATAGTAATTATACTTTTCACGTAAAACATATACATGCATATATTCTATATAAAATTAGAGCAATTGTGTATGTCAAATGACATGATTATTCTAAATTCTAATATTTTAAATTCACTTGATTAACAATATCATACCGCAATAATGCAATTCATAAACATATCTATTTACCTTAAAAAATCATAAAACATATTTAATGCCTAGTCTGCATTAAAAAATTGAATTTTAAAAAGTTTTGAAAATCTCCTTAAAATCACATATTAACACACATCAGCCAATGAAGAGCCTAAGTTGTGATGTTCGTACTCATATGAAGTTTTCAAATTAATTATTGATGATTTTTAACAATGATCTAGTACTAAGGAGTATAAAATGTATTTACGTTACCTGATTTAATGCTATGGGAAAAGCATTTATTGCATTTATTACAGATTTTTTTTATTATTATTATTAAATTAAAAAAAAATAACAGATAAAATTTTCTAAACTAAAGAAATATATTTAAATAACTTACTAATGATTTGAATTTGGAATTACACTTCTCTCTTTAAAAATACGGTAATGATACACAAGTATTTCAAATTAGTGACTTTCTGTATCTAATATTTTAACATTTCTTAGAGAAAAATGGGTAGGGACTTTGCGCATGTGTAATCAGTTACATTCCTTTATGTCGGCTGTAGGTTCTCCTACATTTTAAAAAGATATACAGTAAAACTTCCCTAAAGCGACCACGTTCTGTTCCAATAAAAATTGGTCACTCCGAGAGGTTGTCGCTTAATGCAGGTCATGTTCAAATCTCGATTTTATATGTTGAAAAAGGTAACATTTAATGTTACTAAAATTTATTTTTCACAGGAGGAAAAAATATGAAAATTTAAGTATCAAAACAAAAGTTAATTACATAATTTGATTAGTGCAGAGTTTAAAAAATGAATAAATTGATGTTTGCTTCGATTTTACGGTTATATATTTTATAACTTTTATTTCAAAGTCTTTTCAAAATTCAGTAAATAAATGCATTTTTTTTTTTTTTTTTTTTTTTGGATGGGAACAAATTATCAGGATTTCATTAATTTACCTTTTTCTTTGCGAGTCATCATAGTTAAATTCATTGCCTAAAAAGGCACAAAGGGGTTTAAACACTTAAAAAAATACCAGAATAAATAAAAATTCTAAACTTTGTTTAAAAGTTTGATGAATAATGCTCTCTCCAGAATTATTATTCTAACAAAACATTCTTCAAGTGACCAGTAAAAAACGGAATTTGTTTCATTTTCTTCAAAGAAATTGGTTGCTCATGGAGGGAGTTCAACTGGGGTGTTCTCTCAGTAGAGGTAAAATTAATATCGAGCCTATGGGAGTAAATTTCGTTCCATGAAAAAATGGTCGTTCATGGAGGTGGTCGCTTAATGGAGGTGGTCGTACAGGGAGGTTTCACTGTATATGTGTAAAACTGTTGTAAGATACTTCATGTCCGGAGGAAATATTTTGAACGATCTTTCTAATCTGACTTGCGAAAAAAATATGTAGTAATATGATGTGAAAAATGTTAATTTATTGAAATATTAACAAGTAATATAAAAATTTTGTTTTTAAAGTCAATTCCTACTTAGGCCATCAAAGAAAAATTTAATATAATCAAGCTAATATGAGTTTTTGTTGCATTAAAATATCTCAATTTGTTGATTTTCTGTAAGCAAGTAGGTTTACAATGGAACTCTATGGGAATTTGGCGAAATATTACAGATATCGCCAAGTTGGCGTCACTTTTGGCGACTCATTTTGGCCGCCAAATTTGGCGATATATCGCCAAGTTGGCGACAAACTTGGCGGTATTTGGCGACAGAACAGGGTCCCACCCCCTATGGTAACCCCTTATTGAAAATAATTTCATTGAACTTCGATAACCAATGGCCGCCATTTTGTTTCCCATGCAAAACTAAAATTAATTAAAATTTAATTAATTAATTAATATTTGAAAAAACTGTACTAACATCAATTGTCATCCAGTACAAGTTTAAAAAAATTTATTTCAACCTGATAGGATGAATAATGAGTATTTTATTAACGAATGAAAATTTGTACAAAATAAATATATAAATATATAAATAAATATAAGGAGAGTGTGAGCTAATAGTAGGAATTGAAAAAAATAACAGAATATTGAAATCATACGTAACTGATTTTAATTCGGTAGAGACATTTAATTTTACAATGCGCTATAACTAACTTTTTGAAACGTACCAGGGTTAAAACTTATAGCCTAATTATAGTAGATCGACCTAAACAGGTTTTTATGACCTAAACGAAAACCGACAGCAAAATTCTATAATCTTCCTATTTTCGGTGAAAACGAAAACGAAAATGTCCAAAAATTATTTAAAGGGATTAATACATACAAAAATATACATAATTATTATTCAATTATACGTGTGTACAAGCGCATTTATAACAAACATACATACATATGTATGTGTGCGCATGAGCTTCAAACTAAAACAAAACATGAATAACCTTATCCCCCGCCTCCCGAAGATAGTTTTGAAATGGCGTTCTTGTTTGAAAATTTCATCTACGGGGCAAAGATGGCTCTCTGTGCCTCTGACAAAAACTTTTTTTTTTTTTTTTCATATAAAATAAAATGTAATTAATTCATCCACAACATCAATCCCCATTCATCCATTTCAATTATACGAATTTCGTCTAATTAAAAAATGTTTTTGGTATACATGCCACGTTTTTTGTAGACATTCTGTTATACTAGAATTTTCTCAGAGAGTATTCGAATATATTCTGCTGTTTCAAAATAAAATTTTCTATTGCTGTTAAGTTTGCAGATTGTAATGAGCACGTGAAAAGCATCTTCATAGTTTAGTTATATATGAGTTACTTGATCTATAATTTGCACTCACGTCTTGCGTCAGTCATGACTGATAATTAAAAACGTCAGCAACATCAATACATAGCAATAAATAAAGAGTGTATCATATAAAGTCGATACAAGTCAAATCAATGAGTAATGTTGAAAATTTCCGAAAGAAGAAAAGAGATTTTTGGAATGGAAAACTTTTTGACTATGTTTCGGTCCGGCAAAACTTTCACCGAAAATTCGTTTTCGGCAAAACTCAGCTTTTGGGCATAAAACGAAAACGAAACCGAATTTTTGGTTAATCTCTACATATATCATTAGTTTATATAATATCTGTAGAACAGTCTAATTAGACTAATAGATACAATTGCTTTATTGACAGATTCAAATCTTACACAGATACATATATGTATACATATATATTTAAAAAAATTTAAGCAGCCGTTTAAGGTACTTAATTACCACGTGAGTATAATTTAAACTTTAAAAAAAAAAGAATAAAAACAGGTTTTAATACATATATAGTCTATGTTTTAATTTAAAAAAAAATGAACAAAAATCCAACACGAGCGAATACGGTAATCCTTTATCTTCGTGAAATTTAATAAGATGAAAAGTAGCTTTATTATAGCTTCCCATTCTACTGCTTTTAAAAAATGTTACTTTGAAAGATGTATGATGCCGTAAATCCTCCGTCATTTCTATTCACTTGAAAGTATCATAACAGCTTCAAAAATGTAAAACATTTTGAAAGCTTTTTAATGATGTGATTACTGAGTGGAATCCCACAGTTTGAAATCGCAAATCTTACGATGAAAAAGATGCGGCTGTCATTCAAGAATCTATTAAGTGAGTTGTATTCTGTGATGTAGAATTTTATTTAAAAAAAAGAAAGAAAAAAGGTTAAAAGATTCTAGAAATCAATTTATCTCCCGCGCCCCTTAAGACAAGAAACAAGTGGTTTTTATTCAGAACAAAAGTCTCATTCGAAGTATTTTTGCTGTGTTTGCGCTTTTTAGATATTTGACAAGCAATTATGCATTGTCTTCCCTCTTTCCGTGCTTTCGTTTATGTGACTCATATTTTTTTTGTTTTAATATAAGACAAATAACCGACTAGATCCACATTTAAGTGCTTTATCAAGAGTGCTCAAGCATAATTGAAAGATTGGCATATAACGGCTTCAAAACTATCGAATTGAGATATAACAAGTAAAAATTAAATTAAAAAAATCAAAAAACGTGACTGCGTAAAAAGCGAACTAATTAATTATTTCTCATCAATATGAAACTATTTTTTTATATTTCTTACATATTTTTTTTATTTACTTGCATTGATGACTTTTAAGTTGGGTTTAATTGTTAAATCCTATCTATAAAAGCTATTTTGATGAGGCTTATAGATGTCTAAGAAGGTCAGAGTTACAATAAAGCTAGAGATCCTACCTACAGAAATTCTAGGTTGTGTAATATTTAAACGGAGATTCTGACTGTAAAATAGTCAATGAAACATCGTCTTCATTTTGCAAGACCTATCCAATGATATGCCACTCAATGTGGTAATGTGGTGCGTAAAATTTTTTTTCGTCTCTACCGCCATTTTGAATTTTACAGCCGCCATTTTGAATTTATAAAAGCAAAATCTAGCCTATAACCATTGGACTGTTAAGACGAATCGATAGAGACCTCATTCATTAAAATCCATTCAACCGTTGAGATGTTTCGAGGGCATAAAGAAATCCACATAACCTTCTTGGCGGTTGGGTAAAAACTGTAAATGTATTTTTCATTGCAACAAAATGCACGGATTCATACGGAAAAAAACTTATTTGACTAGTTATTCAAGTGTAATTTCAGAAAAAATATGTCTGAAATGTTCTGTAACAAGGTAGTTTCATCTTTGTATCCGTGCTCATTGTCAGTTTTATTACATCAACATATGTTCATTTTATTACATCAAGTATTCAACATATATCTTTACCATTCATTATGATTGCGTTAAAAATAATAAAGTGTATCTACGTCTCCATCGTTGAGTGGAGTTCCACAACCCGCGGTACATTCTATTTTTCTGTCTACAGCTGTCTAAAGTGGCGTAGCTAGATTTTTTAGCACCTGGGGCAGGTAGAGATTTTGCGCCCTGCTCCAACAATAATAACAAAAAGTAATAATAATCACATTATTTTTCCTCAAGGCGAAAAAAGAAAAAAAAAGTGTTTTTGGCTTGTACCGGGAGAAAAAAGCAGCTTCACTCTTCCTTGATTTTAAGTTTTCAACTAATTTTACTCAAACACACGAAACTAAAATGCGTGGAACCTGATTATAGAAGATTTCTAGTTTCATCAATACTGAATTTGTATGGAAATGTCAAAAACTTGGCGGAACGTTCACGTAAATGACTTTTGTTTTAAGCATATGAGAATAAAAAGATTAAAAATAAATTGTCTAAAAAACACATTTGCTAAAACTCTCAAAATTTTCCCGATTATGGGAAAAACTCTCCTGTTTCAAAACAGCAGCCCCCAAGGATTTCTAACTGCTGTACCGCTTTTTAAGATAGAGGAAAAACCGAAAAAAATTCTTGCATCCTTCTATCAAGACTTAACGATTATGCAAGAAATAAATTTGCATTTATAATTTTTTGTACACTTTTATTTTAGTTAGTTTGAAATTTTTAAGGGGCCGCCATTTTGAAACAGGATGGCGGATCAATATGGTCAACGAATTTGGTCGGGATC